>CM059448.1:43120649-43382596 GCA_030390025.1 Squalus acanthias | reverse complement strand
GGGCGAGCAGAGGGAGGGGAGGGCGAGCAGAGGGAGGGGAGGGCGAGCAGAGGGAGGGGAGGGCGAGCAGAGGGAGGGGCGGGCGAGCAGAGGGAGGGAGGGGCGGGCGAGCAGAGGGAGGGAGGGGCGGGCGAGCAGAGGGAGGGAGGGGAGGGCGAGCAGAGGGAGGGAGGGGCGGGGAGGGAGAGTAGAGGGCGGAGCTTTGGAGGAATTGAAGAGGAAAATATTAAATTCAATGCATTGTGGTACAGGAAGAGACTCTGATGAAGGGTCCCAGACCTGAAACGTTAACTGTTTCTCTCTCCACGGATGCTGCCTGGCCTGCTGAGTTTTTCCAGCGTTTTCTGTTGTTATTTCAGATTTCCAGCATCCGCAGCATTTTGCTATTATACTATGGAAACAGGGGGTGGGTCAGTGAGGAAGCGGTGGGGAGGTGGGTTATTAACAAGTGGGACTTTGAGCGGGACAGATCATGAGCAGCAGGGCTTTGGATAATTTGGAGTTTATGGAGGGCAAAGGCAGTGAGGATGGCTAGAAGTTGAGTCTAAAGGTGCTAGAGATACAGATGTTTGAATAATGGCTAGGCAGGTTCGGAGGTAGTTGAGCCCACATCTGCGCTCACACCCATGTACTTACCTTAACCCTGATCTGAGAGGCCTGGATGGCTAGTTTTGATCGTGTTGACAGAATGAAGCTGGCTCGTGTATGGCCAGCCTCCGACAGAAAGCCTGCAATAGATCAAGGGAAATAAGTTACCTTCGCTGATCCCAAACTATAGTCCCACTGAGTTAAAGATACTCACCCACCCCGACTGACATAAAAATCCAAAGGCACCTTCCAGCAGCAGATTAAAAACCCTCTCCGCACCCCCACCAAGAAAAAAATTCCATACATATCCCCCTGCCGGGATAAAAATCCATCCCCACTACCCCCTGCGGAAAAAAGCCCCTCTCCCCAGAGGCAAATGTTGACCCCATTTTCCCTCTCCCTTCCCCACTGCCCTGTCACCCACCCCTGCTCTCACTATCAGCGCCGTATGAAGAACTACATTTATAAGGTTTACCATCTCCCAGCAGCGATTCATAGAGCACAGCATTGGGCCCAAATCCCTTTTCGTTTCCTTCTTTGGCGTCACATGCCTCCACAGTCAACTGCAGCAGCTTCCCTACAAAGAGACATACAAAACCAAATCTTTAAACGGGGTGCTTCAAAACACAAACAAAAAAAGGGCAATAACCCCAGGACCATGTGCAGAGCTGCTGAGAAATTCTCATCCACTTCACCCGAACAGTTGAGGCTGCTTCAATGGGAACGGGGTAATATCATTCGTCCAATATCAATCTGATTTTGTCCAACTGTTTGATAAGTGCTCAATAATAGACCAGTAATTAGCTCCTTGAAAGGCTCGGACGCAATTAATCGGCCTTGGATTTACATAGAATTCAGTGCCAACAGTATCGCAGTGAGGACACTCTTTCAGAGCCGGGTAATGGCAATGAGATCTCAACAATGAGGGGTGTAGTTGGGTTCTCTGAGCCAATTAGTGCTGGCTCCGATGACCAAGAATCCACGGTGCTGCGCTTTGGAGTTTTATACCAGATACTTCTCTCAGACCAAATACGACATTGGCCGTCTACAACATTAAGGCATTTTAATGTTAAGCACATGGTTTTCCCCAAATCTATTAAGCTAGGCTATACTTCTATGATGTATGGAGACTACAGGAAGCAGAATTTGAATGACTTTAAGGTTGAGGATGACACAGTAGTTACAACAGTGGAGAGAGCGATTGAAATTTACATTATACAGTGAAGCATGAATAATGAACTGATATGACAAATACTTCAATTTCACATTACTCAATTCGCACATTGCACCTTCTTTTAATTAAAGCATCAATGGAGAACATTATGACCATTAAAAGCTTTTCAATAATCATCCAGCCGCATGTCCCTGGCTCTCAATTCTCTTTAATAAAAAACCTCCTAAATGGGGGTTGAGTATTACATTCATGGGCCTCAGAAAATGTAACAATTTCTCCAAGGTGAATGGACATGATCACTCAGTGATTAATCAGACACAGCCCCAATGTTATAACCACTATTAGAAATGAAAAAGCCCCTTTTATGTTTGAGCACCTTGAGATTTTTTTTTTTTTAATAAAGCGCCATTCACGACCTTAGGATGTCCTAAAGTGCTTTGCAGCAAATTCAAAAGTACTTTTGAAGTGTAGTCACTGTTGTAACGTAGGAAACACAGCAGCCAATTTGTGCACAGCAAGATCCCTCAATCAACAAAGTGACAATGACCAGATAATCTGTTTTAGTGGTGTTGGGTGAGGGATAAATATTGCCCAGGACACCGAGGAGAACTTATGCGGGATCTTTTACATCCATCCGAAGACAGATGGGGCTTCGATTTAACATCTCACCCTAAAGACAGCACCTCTGACAGTGCAGCAGTCCCTCAGCATTGTACTGAAGTGTCAGCCTAGATTTTATGCTCAAGTCTTTGGAGTGGGGCTTGAACCCACAACCTTCTGACTCAGAGGCGAGTGTGCTACCAACTGAGCCATGGCTGACACTCAAAGGTAGACCGTTGCCAATTCATGATTACTACAATAATAGTAGCACATACTTAGCTGGTCTGACAGCTACTGAAGATTAAATTTTCAAATGCACAGGAGGGAACACGCACTGTAGCATACTATATGAACAATAAGTGAGTAGCAGTGAGTAAGGTAGGTCTGGCAGCTCTATTAATCAGCTCAGTGGAGCAGGCTCAATGGATGATCTCAATGAAAGACCCTCCCCCCATACCTTTTCACTGTATAAAGAATATTTTATTGAACAAAATGCACATTAAGACTTACCATATTTCTGAAGCTGGTTTAGTCGTACAGATGCCATTGCAGCGAGGAGTGGGGATGCCTCGTATTCTATGTCGAGGTGATCACTGATGGTCAAAAGCGATGTCATCACTTTGGCAATGCTTCCTCTGGCCAAAGCAAAAGCCAGGAGCGTCAACTCTGCTTCAGGACTAGCACAGCAACTGAAACGGCAAACAAATACTGCTCAACAATAAATTAAGACAATATTGCTGGGGGGGGGGGGGGGGGGGGGGGGGGGGAGAAGAGAAGGGGAGAGACGACTACTTCAAATAGCTTCTTGGACATGCAGGTCATGAAATACATCTCCACTAAAGTAATAAAAATAAAACATTTCGAAATACTGCACTCATCAAATATTCACAAGGATTTGTATACATTTTCAACAAATGGTGTTACATAAATGAACAAAATCCAGGTGTGCTAGTGATGGAGAGGTATTCTTTTAAAACACTTATATGTATTTGGATTTAGCTAAATAGGGTCCAATTTATCTCATATGGCAATGAATCAAAATTGGATCAATTTTCTATGGTACAAAATCCTCCTGAATCCTGCACTCATTTTATATTCTGTGTTTGGGTAATGGAATTGCCTTATTGCTGTCGAAGAGGGGCTATCATCTGAGGCACTCAAAAGAATGCACGCCACATTTTGTACAGCAGCTAACTCATGCCTAATCAGGGCATTTGGCACAGTTAGTCACACTTTCACGTTCTCTACAAATCTATTCCAAATTCATCCTCAGTCCAATCACAAAAATCATAAAATTCCAACTGCAATATAATATTCAATATGGCATTCAATTAGGATACAGTAGTGTACGGGTTATGTTACTGGACTAGTAATCCAGAGGCCTGGACTAATAATCCAGAGAACGGGAGTTCAAATCCCACCATTGCAGTTTGAAAATTTGAATTGGGTTTTAAAAATCTGGAAACAAAAAAACTGGTATCAGTAAATGTGACCATGAAACTAACAGATTGTCATAAAAACCCATCTGGTTCACTAATGTCCTTTAGGGAAGGAAATCTGCCGTCCTTACCTGGTCTGGCCTATATGTGACTCCAGACCCACAGCAATGTGGTTGACTCTTAATTGCCCTCTGAAATGGCCTAGCAAGCCACTCAGTTGTAACAAACCACTACAAGAAACAATAATAAGAATAAAACCGGACGGACCATCCGGCATCGACCTCGGCACCAACTAAAGGCATGACAACCGCCGACCCAGCCCAGTCGACCCTGCAAAGTCCTCCTCACCAACATTTGGAAATTTATGCCAAAATTGGGAGAGCTGTCCCACAGACTTGTCAAGCAACAGCCTGACAATCATACTCACAGAATCATACCTTTCAGCCAATGTCCCAAACTCCCCCATCACCATCCCTGGGTATGTCCTGTCCCACCAGGGGTGGCAGCACGGTGGTATACAGTCGGGAAGGAGTGGCCCTGGGAGTCCTCAACATTGACTCCGGACCCCATGAAGTCACATGGCTTCAGGTCAAGGAAACCTTGTGTTGATTACCACCTACCGCCCTCCCTCAGCTGATGAATCAGTACTCCTTTATGTTGAACACCACTTGGATGAAGGACTGAGAGTAGCAAGGGCACAGAATGTACTCTGGGTGGGGGACTTCAATGTCCATCACCAAGAGTGGCTCGGTAACACCACTACTGACCGAGTCCTGAAGGACATAGCTGCCAGTCTGGGCCTGCGACAGGTGGAGAGAGAACCAACACAAGGGAAAAACCTACTTGACCTCGTCCTCACCAATCTACCTGTCGCTGATGTATGTGTCCATGACAGCATTGGTAGCAGTGACCACCACACAGTCATTGTGGAGACGAAGTCCCGTCTTCACACTGAGAACACCCTCCATTGTGTTGTGTGGACTACCACCATACTAAATGGGATAGATTCAGAACAGATCTAGCAGCTCAAAATTGGGCCTCCATGAGGCACTGTGGGCCATCAGCAGCAGCAGAATTGTATTCCACCACAATTTGTAACCTCATGGCCTGGCATATCCCTCACTCTACCATTACCATCAAGCCAGGGGACCAATCCTGGTTCAATAAGGAGTGTAGAAGAGCATGCCAGGAGCAGCACCAGGTGTACCTAAGAATGAGGTGCCAACCTGGGAAAGCTGCAACATAGGACTACATGCATGCTAAAAATCAGAAACAACATGTTAAAGACAGGGCTAAGCGATCCCACAATCAACGGATCAGATCAAAGCTCTGCAGTCTTGCCACATCCAGCCGTGAATGGTGGTGGACCATTAAACAACTAACGGGAGGAGGAGGCTCCAAGAATATCCCCATCCTCAACGATGGTGGAGCCCAGCATGTGAGTGCAAAAGACAAGGCTGAAGCGATTGCAACCATCTTCAGCCAGAAGTTCCGAGTGGATGATCCATATCAGCCTACTCCTGAGGTCCCCACCATCACAGAAGCCAGTCTTCAGCCAATTCGATTCACTCCACGTTGTATCAAGAAACGGCTGAGTGCACTGGATACAGCAAAGGCTGTGGGCCCCGACATCCCGGTTATCGTGCTGAAGACTTGTGCTCCAGAGCTAGCCTCTAGCCAAGCTGTTCCAGTACAGCTACAACACTGGCATCTATCCGACAATGTGGAAAACTGCCCAGGTATGTCCTGTCCACAAAAAGCAGGACAAATCCAATCAGGCCAATTACCGCCCCATCTGTCTACTCTCAATCATCAGCAAAGTGATGGAAGGTGTCGTCGACAGTGCTATCAAGTGGCACTTACTCACCAATAACCTGCTCACTGAAGCCCAGTTTGGGTTCTGTCAGGACCACTCAGCTCCAGACCTCATTACAGCCTTGGTCCAAACATGGACAAAGGAGCTGAATTCCAGAGGTGAGGTGAGAGTGACTGCCCTCGACATCAAGGCAGCATTTGACCGAGTGTGGCATCAAGGAGCCCTAGTAAAACTGAAGTCAATGGGAATCGGGGGGTAAACTCTCCACTGGCTGGAGTCATACCTAGCACAAAGGAAGATTGTTGTGGTGGTTGGAGGTCAATCATCTCAACCCCAGGACATTGCTGCAGGAGTTCCTCAGGGCAGTGTCCTAGGTCCAACCATCTTCAGCTGCTTCATCAATGACCTTCCCTCCAACATAAGGTCAGAAATGAGGATGTTCGCCGATGACTGCACAGTGATCAGTGCCATTCGCAACTCCTCAGATAATGAAGCAGTCTATGCCCGCATGCAACAAGACCTGGATGACATTCAGGCTTGGGCTGATAAGTGGCAGGTAACATTCGCATCACACAAGTACCAGGCAATGACCATCTCCAACAAGCGAGAATCTAACCACCGCCCCATGACATTCAACAGCATTACCATCACCAAATCCCCCACCATTAACATCCTGGGGGTCACCATTGACCAGAAACTTAACTGGACCAGGCACATAAATACTGTGGCAACAACAGGTCAGAGGCTAGGTATTATGCGGCAACTGTCGCACCTCCCAACTCCCCAAAGCCTTTCCACCATCTACAAGGCACAAGTAACAAGTGTGATGGAATACTCTCCACTTGTCTGGATGAGTGCAGCTCCAACAACATCAAGAAGCTCAACACCATCCAGGACAAAGCAGCCCGCTTGATTGGCACCCCATCCACCACCTTAAACATTCACTCCCTCCACCACCGGCGTACTGTGGCTGTAGTGTGTACCATCTACAAGTTGCACTGCAGCAACTCGCCAAGGCTTCTTCGGCAGCACCTCCCAAACCCGCGACCTCTACCACCTAGAAGGACAAGGGCAGCAAGCACATGGGAACACCACCAGCTCCAAGTTCCCCTCCAAGTCACACACCATCCTGACTTAGAAGTATATCGCCGATCCTTCATCGTCGCTGGGTCAAAATCCTGCAACAGCACGGTGGGAGTACCTTCACCACACGGACTGCAGCGGTTCAAGAAGGTGGCTCACCATCACTTTCTCAAGGGCAACTAGGGATGGGCAATTAATGCTGGCCTTGGCAGTGACGCCCACATCCCATAAATGAATTTTTTTTAAAGTGACTACAATTCAAAAGTACTTCATTGTACTGGCTGGTCCAGAACTTCAATGTCTGTAAAGTGCTTTGGGGCATGAAAGGCACTAGTGTTTCTTACTATTCAAATGGTTCAAGAAGGCAGCCCACCACCACCTACTTAGGGCATTAAATGCTGGCCTTGCCAGTGCTGCCCACATCCAGAGAATGAATAACTTTAAAAATGGACAAAGCTCATAAATTATGTAGCTTTGACAGAGTGAAAAGTTTCAGAATAATGCCTGAACTATATCGAAAGCCAAACTGGTATCTCAGGTTGCTAGGTTGTTGTGCAGTGCCAACTTAAGTGTACAATTGGAAGACTCTAGATATAGAGGCATTTTCTTCTAGGATCAAACTTTAGTATCCATCTCCAGCTCAAAAAGTATTAAATTGGTTCCATTTTTCTTTAAGGGATTTTGTCAAATGAGTGAAGAGAAGAAATTTCCATTTATTTTAAAATGGTCGAGCCCAATTTCCTCAATGCAGCCCTCAGTTACATATTACTATTAAAGCAACTTTTCAAGATATCTTACTTTTACAGTAAGACATGGTTGTATTACTGGGCCATCTTATCACACAAAAGTGTAACTGAGGACCCTGGAAAAATGCTGCAGTCAGTACATTACAAAGTTAGAGAAGAGAAACACAAACAACAATGGACTTTAAAACTTTTTTTGTTTAAAGAGTGGGTTGAAGCAGGGCACCAACCCTGCCCTTCTTCCCTTCATACATCCTTTCAATGCTACACCTCCCTCCTGCCAACAGGACAACCAATCTGCTCCTAGACCACCACTACTTGGCCTTCCGGGAGATCGGGTGAAGGGACCCCTTCCTCAATCCTCCCTCCTTCTCCAGTAAAATGACAGTCTTCCACACGGCACCTTTTTGTACAATATGGTTCAATTCATCAGCTGAGCAGGATTAAGACATCAAAACTGCATTGTCCCACCCTGCATTACTGTTACTGCAGCAGCTGGTACAATAAATCCAGGTATAAATGAAGCAAGCAGAGGTGATTTTCTGCATTCTTTCAAAACTGTTCCATAGACCTTGATGTACATAAAAAGAGATACCATTCCAGGAAGCAGTGACTTGTTCTGGGCTACATTTCTACAGCTGCCACCGGTCCTCACCTTTGCTGCAACTCTTCATGCACAAGCCTGGCCATGGGGTATCCGAGGGTTATTTGACAGAGCCAGACTTCTTCCAGCAGGGGGTTACGGGATTGCAATCCAGAGCGTGGTCAATTTCCCCTGTTTAACCCAGAGACAGAGGTACATTGTTGTACTCTTCCCCCCCACTACAAAACAACAGACCAGGGATCGAAGCCAAGACCTTCATACTCAGCAACACATCGTTGAGGCCTCTTAACTACAAACATCAAGCAACTGCCTGGAGGTTTTCACATAACAATCTTCGATGTGGCAGCCACTGAGGACTACAGCTCTTTTTTTTTTTAAATAAAAAGGACAGTCACCAATACCATCACAGAGAGGGATAAGTGAGATTTATGTCTGAAGTTGCTTCATTTGGATATCCACTATAGCCATGAAGGTCACAAAAAAGGTCTTGTTGGGGCTAATTGCTATTATGGAAGTTATAATAATCTAATAAACACACAACAACTTGCATTTATATAGCACCTTTAACGAAGTAAAACAGCCCAAGGCGCTTCACAGAAGCAATTATCAAAAAAAATGACACCGAGCCACATAAGGAGCGCCTTTAAAGGAGGAGAGGTAGAGAGGTGCAGAGGTTTAGGGAGGGAATTTGAGAGCTTAGGGCCTCGACATCTCAAGGCATGGCCGCCAATGGTGGGGCGAAGGAAATCAGGGAGGCACAAGAGGCCAGAATTAGAGTAACGCAGAATTCTCGGAGGTTTACAAAACTGATTAATTGAATGCAATGCTAATGACTCCATCGCTTCAAATTACGACAGCAGGTCCTATACTATCCAAACACAAAACTTACCCTGCAATCCTGATGAGGAAACTGTCCACTTTCTCTAGAACGTTTGATGACATGAAGTTGGGCAGCTCTGTGGATCCGGCGGTGAGGGACAGGGGTGGCATGTGCTGCAGTGCTTTCCTGAAAAAAGGGAAGAGCAGCAAGTTATTCTTCTGACATCAGTGCTATTGGCACCACAACTGACCACTCTGAGGAAAAAAAAAGTACTCTGCACCAATACATACTGCGTGAGATTGGGAATTACCCATCCCTGGCTCAATTCGAAACATTTTGAACCTAGGAATTAGAACTACTTACTGTGTTATTCGTAGGACATTTTGTGCCAGGTCGGGGTTCGTTTCTATGGAAGCAGTCACCAACGTGGTTAGTAAGCTCAAGTACCAAATCGCAGAAGCATCAGACACCGACACTCCGGCTTTCTTCACAACCTGGTATCCCATAGTCTTAAGTCCATGAATCCTTGTGTCACAGCCGTCACCGTGACAACGTTTAATATTTATCTGTACAACTTATTAAAAAAAACAAAAGGTCACCCTGCTGTCTCCTTGCCCTCTTGTTCCTACTTTGTATAACTAATTTAAAAATAATCTTTACCTAACACTTAATTTTATGAAAATGTATGGGCTAATAAATTAAGAAATCTCAATAACTTTGCACTTTAAAATAGCATTCATTTCAGTTATGTGATATATATATATATATATAATGATTAGAACTTTGGAGAGACACCAATAGCAATTAAGAAAATATTTCAGGTCACCTGTCCTGCACATTGTTCTTAGTATGCGGACCATACCATGATCATGTTTTGCCAAACATGTAGGAATATTAGGTCTGAGTACACATTTCTCAGTGTGTATGACCTTTAGGCGCCAACCACCCACCATATTCATGCCCATGAGCTTCCTCCCTGACCCTCCACAGCCCCTTTGACATCGTCGGGTCCGACCCCCACTACTTTCCCCATGGTCAGTCTGTCTTTATGTTCCTGTCTTAAAAGTATTCAAGCATAAATTTGCTGCTTCTTAAAATGAATGGACAGAAACTCATGAGCTGGAGGCATGAAATTTCCGAATACAAGTTCCTGGCTTATAGAAGTGGAAGATATCTCTTTTAGTGCACGGAGTTTGCGGATTGATATTGTAAGGAAAGGGGCAATCAGACTGACTTGAAGTGCGCTAATATAATACTGCTCTTTATATTGTAGTAATGTTAGCTTTTTGCCTTTGTTTGTAAGTAGGGAAGTATGATTCTTAAATTGTAATATCTTAAAATAGATAGAAATAGACAGCAATTTAAGGTTGTAACCACCGGTTTAATGAGAAAAGTTCATAGGAGACATGGATAAGAAAGAGGATTACTAACTTCAGCACCTTCGGCAGCATAGACACAGGACAGGCAGAAAAGCTCCCTTTGTTCATTCATTAGAAGGAAGGCCTTGAAGCCTTACTTAAGATAAGCACCTGCCTGAGAAAGCCCACAGTCTATAGCCTGGAAGGTTAGGGAGTGTGATTCTTGTAGTCAAGGAAAGGAAGTTAGAAACAAAGATGTTTACGGATCTGTAGCTGCAAGGACAGTACATAATTAAATCAGTGTTGAATGATACATAATCAAAGATGTAACTATAAATCACGCGAAATGTCACGTAGAAGGGGTGAGAAAAAGGTATAAAAAGTGGGTGTTGGAACAGATGCTTTAGAATTTGATTAAAGTCTGATCAAACTGTATACCAAGCTCAGAACTGTAATGCGTTTGAATTCTCCAGCTAAAACTCTTAAGTACCGCTGTTAAGTGTATGTTTAATTATTGTATGCTTAATAAATCTATGACATCTGACATTCAATGCTGTGAAATGTGTTGATTTGATAAGAACACACACATTTACCTATTCTGTAATAATACAATCTTTAATAAACATAAAAGTTTCCATAAATAAATAAGTTACCTCAAAATATGCTTTCTAAGTTCCCAAGTTTTACAAAATAAATTCTTTAAGCCTCAAAAAGGGTTCAGGACAGATTGTTTGTAACAACCAAACTAGAGGCAAGTTGCTTAAATAAATCAGTTTCCTAATTGTGAAAGAAACCATCATCACAGGTGCTGCTGATCATAGATAGAATCTGCCGGAGCAGATTTAAATACCAGTCTTGCCTGAAATGAAGCAATGAGTGTTCAATTCCTAGTTGCTTTCAAAATATTTTGGAAAAAGCAACAAAGCTCTAAAATCTTCACAAGATGAGGGGACACACATTTCAGCCTTTGAACTCTTGTCGATGCACAGATAGTATGCTGGGAAACAGTACAAACTGCACATGCTCAGAACGTACAGCTGTGGTTGAAATGTCTGTTCAACTTTTCAGGTAAAGGTATGTAACTCAAAGCCCAGGCTAATTTTGGACATTAAAAATTTCAGTTACTAAGAAAAATGACAGCCAAAATATTTTACAAAATGCATGGAGTAATTTGGCTGGTTTATCAACAAACCATCATGGTGAAAAGTTGACATTACAAAATGTCAACATTGGATATAACCACTCTGACATGTTAACATGTGGTCTTTCCATTAGAACAGCAGTACACAGGAAGTACAGTTAATGTGTACAGGAAGTGCACGCCATATGCAATATTGTTATTGATATGTATATATACACAGGAAACTCTATTAACCGGCACCGACGGGACCGGCGTGGTGCCGGTTTATCGAAAGTACCGGATAACGGAGAGTTATATCTACCGAGGCTATTTTTAACAAAGAAAAATAAATAAATCAAGAAATGTGCAGTATACTTCCGACAGCGCCAGGAGGCCGAGTAGTGGCCCTTTTGAAAACTACCCCTACTGACTAAATCGGCGTTCGCGGACTCGGACTCGGCAACATTGCCGGTTATTTGAGAGGAGTTTTCGGAGTACTCGGCGTTCGCGGAGACTCGACTGCGACTCGGCAACATTGCCGGTTATTTGAGAGGAGTTTTCGGAGGATGATTTTTGCCGGTTAAGCGAGAATTCCGGATATTTGGGTGCCGGATAAACAAAAGTTTCCTGTAATGCACATATTTCTGGTGCAGATTATGAAGTATCAACCCATTTTTTAAAAAATCACGGATAAGCAAAGATTTTTATCTTGTATGTTATGTAAACATGCTAAAGAAATCAATGATGCAGCACAGGAGGCCATTCGGCCCACCATGCCGGCTCTTTGAAAGAGCTCTCCGATTTGTCCCACTCCCGTGCTCTTTCCCCATAGCCCTGCAAATTTTTCCTTTTTAAGTATTTATCCAATTCCCTCTTCAAAGGATGATAATGTAGGATTTCACACAAGTTCCAGTGTAGAACACATCTATTCCACAAGTCTGTACGTATTAATAGGCCAAAAAAGATGGATATTACAGTAACTAAATAATGTACTGCCACTGCCCAAGCACAACAATCAATTCCAAGATAACGGCTTTGCTTCTTCCTGCTGCAACAGCTGGGTTTGAAACAACTTTGTCAAGCTAAATAGAATGAGCTAAGCAAGTATCTGTATTGTAAAAAAAAACTTAGTATATAATCCCGTGCAGGAGCTAAACATGGTGACGTAGAATTTAATAATGAAGTTTGCATCACAAATCACGTTAAAATTAATCTTCGGATTATACACCGACAAGAGAAATCTGATCTGGACCAATACTGAGAACCATCAGTTAATTAACTACTTGCTTAATGTGAGGTAAGATTAAACTGACAGTTTATATACTTATCGGAACCAAACAGCAATAACTCTGAACAATTACATGGGTGGTTGATGCTTGCATTTTCCAGAAGAGTAACGTATCCAATCATGTTACTGGGAATACGGACATCACGGATTTCCTGCAGATTGCTGGGATTCCTCCCCAAGGATACGGTCACCTGCTGTGGCATGTAACTTTGATCACTAGCTGACACTGCTATTGATAAGTGCTTCAGTACAACATCAGGCTTTAACCGCAACCTGCAAAATAAAGAGCAAATACATTCTTCCTTTTCCATATAAAAAAACGAGACAAAAATGAACTTATATGATGGTGCATACTGGTGAACAAAGCACATAGCAGGATAGCAGTTTCTTTCATCTTCCTCCACCTCTCCCCCCACCCCCCTCAGTTCCCCCTGATGCGCCCCATCTCAGTTGAGTCAAGTTTTTTATCTGAGCAGGAAGGGGGGGGGGGGGGCGACAGAGAAAGAGAAACAAAAAGAAAGGAATCAATGTGGTCCACTTTCACACACCCTTTGACAACAGGTGAACAAAGAGCGAGAGAGAAATGCAGGTGCCGGAAATCAAACAAAAACAGAAAATGTTGGAAACACGCAAGTCAGTCAGTATCTGTGGAGAGAGCAGACAAGTTAACGATTCCGAGTGGATCCCTTCATCAAAGCTCAAACTGCTGAACCGCCCAACATTCGACCCACTCTTCTCTGAGGAATGGTGCAGTAAAGATGGAGATAAAATAATCACAAGTGTACAGCATGAAGGAAGCAAATTTTAGCAAGACAGGAGGCCACTGGGCCCTTCCTGCCTGCACTGAATCTCGACCCCTCACCGGGACTGATCTTACACGGATCTTGCACATTTCCCTGCTGTCTCCCCAAACTAATCCCATTTTCTTGCTTTCTCCCCATACTTTTATTTATTCTTAAATCTTAATTATAAAGGACCTTTTTGAATGCATTGTGGGAAGGCATTCCCTATTCCAAAAAACATTATGCACGAAAAAAAGATTCTTCTAATCTCTCCCTTTATAATTTAGTTCTCAACTTGATGACATGGCCTCTTGTCTTCAATTTATTTACCAATGGAAACAGTCAATGTTTATCTTGTCTATCCATCTATAAAGTGGCCCCTCAATCTTCTGTTTGACAAAGAAAGGCTGCTCTTGCCTTTCCTAGTAACTCTGGTCCCTTATTCCTTGGAATCATCCTGGTAAATCTGCGTCATACTTTTGCCAAACCTAATCTATCGCTCCTAAAGTGAGGAGCTCAATATTGTATTCACTACCCTACCTGGAAACCATTCCAGCTATTTATTACCCTTAGTGTGCAGAAGTGCCTGCAGATCTCAGTCCTGAGCTGGTCCTTTACCAATTTGGACCCAAGTCCCCTTATCCACCAGTCATGTTTTAACTTTAAATAGACCTACAGATTAACCTGGTTTTACTTAACTTAGTGTCTTGTATATTTCACAAAACTTTACAATTTTATTTGTACATTCTCCTCAAAAAATGGTACAAATGATGAAGTTGTTTCAAACTTAGTGAATTTGACTCAATTTAGTCTGAGAACTAAATTTTCTGTTCTATAAGCAGGTACACATATGTAT
The DNA here is from genome assembly GCA_030390025.1 of Squalus acanthias. Lineage (NCBI taxonomy): Eukaryota > Metazoa > Chordata > Chondrichthyes > Squaliformes > Squalidae > Squalus > Squalus acanthias. The sequence continues at coordinate 43,368,325 of CM059448.1, read as the reverse complement.
ACCTGTCACCACTAGTCTGCTCACCTGATCCAGTGTGAGCACGAACTCCCATCTGATTGCCAGTAGGAAGTAGTTTCTCCATTGGTCATCTTGTCGACATCGGTAGAGTTTGAGGAAGCTTCGATGGTGGTGTAGCACTTGGTTACCACCTTCAACTTATCCAGCTCTCGATCACCATTTATATCTGTGGGACACTGAATAGTTTGCTCTGAAAGGAATTAAGAAATACATTACTAAAATTATGATAGCACACACAAGTCAAATAACTAACAAAAAAAGGATACCAGTAATGACTATTTTTGTCTAAGATTTAATTTGCTTTTGGTTTCTTGAGTAGTTACAACAGTGACTACACTCCAAAAGTACTTCATTGGCTGTAAAGCACTTTGAGACGTCCGGTGGTCATGAAAGGCTCCGCTATTCAATTAGATCATGGCTGATCTGTACCTCAACTCCATTTACCCGCATTTGCTCCGTATCCCTTGATACCCTTACCCAACAAAAGTCTATCGCTCTCAGTCTTGAAAGCTCCAATTGTCCCAGCATCCACAGCCTTTTGGGGCAGAGAATTCCAGATTTCTACTACTTTGTGTGAAAAAGTGCTTTCTGATTTCCCTCCTAATTTTATGATGCCCCCTTGTTCTTGATTCCCCGCCAGAGGAAATGGTTTCTCCATATCTACCCTATCAAATCCTTTTAACATTGTAAACACCTCGATCAGATCACCCCTCAATCTTCTATACTCAAGGGAATAAACGCCAAGTTTACGCACCCTGTCCTCATAATTTAACCCACTAAGCCCCAGTATCATTCTGGTGAATCTGCGCTGCATCCTATCCAAGGTCAATATATCTGGTGTTATATAAATGAAAAGTTTTTTTTTCTTTACTGGTGTCATCCAAAAATCAGCTTTTTCATTGCACGATTTTTTTTTTATAAACACAGTGTAGATTTTTAACTTGCTCTGTACTCTACATTATTCCTATCTGGTATTGTTAGTTATCTGATAAGGTGCACAGGGAAGAAAACGTATAAATGTAATCAGCAACTTTAATTAACCTGGCATGTTTACAGAATTAATATGAACTGTTGGGAAACGTAACGGCAGCCTTTCTGTAATCAAACACCAGACTATAGGACCCTCAAACTTTACTGTATTCACCATTTCTGTGTGAATAATTTGGGCGTCAGCTGTTGAAAGTTCACCTGGTAAGGTTTGAAAAAAAGCAATCTTCTAAATTTGTTGCAAACCTCTGCTACATTAGAAAGTTCAAGTTCTCTCGAGTTCAGTTCCCGTTCTTCATTGCATTCACTCATAAAATGGTTACTTCCAAATTTTGGAAGGCCTTACATTTATTAGAGCATCCAGCATAAACAGTAATTGGAAACAAGGATTTAGGATCCATTTTGTCTGAGATAAGTCTTTGAAGAGCTGCACTTTGTCTGCTGAATGTGGAATCTAATTTGTATTATGTCACTCTATTGCCTCAATTCAATCTTTTGATTACTTCATTAAGTGCTTGAAAATTGCTGCCACAGCCCAGAAGCTCCCGGTTTTGCTTCCCGATATGTCCAAAAATAGCTGATCCCAGCTGGGAATTACAATTGGCCTCAGTGCCACTGAGCTGGGAATGGAGTGAGGGGGTGGGGGGGGGAGGATGGAGAAATAAATCAGCCAGGCTACCAGCTCCTGATCAATATCCTATGACTTGCGCTGGAAATATGCTGGGGGCGCTGAGCGGAAACAGGCTGGAGCTCAGCTGCAATGCCCCCAGTCGAATCATAGAATAGTACAGCACAGAAGGAGGCCATTCAGCCCATTGAGTCTGTGTCGGCTCTTTCAAAGAGCAATCCAGTTAGTCCCACTCCCCCGCTCTTTCCCCATATCGCTGCAAGTATTTCTCCTTCTAGTTCCCTTTCCCTTTTGAAGGCTACTATTGATTCTGCATCCACCACCCTATCAGGTAGTGCTTTCCAAATCCTAACCACTCGTGTAAAAAAGTTTTCCCTCATGTCGCCTCTGGTTCTTTTGCCAGTCACCTTAAATCTGTGCCCTCTGGTTATCGTCAGATAGTCTACCAACACTCGCCATCTTGGCTTATAGAAGACATGGACAGGGTAACCAGGGGTTTGGCAGTATATGCAGAACCATTCCTTTGCTGGAGTTGGTGCCTTCATGACAAGAGGAAAAATTTGAAATCTGTATCACTGATTCTCATTTGTCCCTCCCTCCCCAAGCATGTAGATGTCAGAATGTTACATCTGTGCATCAAGCTTTACCAAATGATTCCACAACCCTTTAAAACAAAAAAGTTTATAGATATTTGACAACATTTGCCAGGAACAAAACAAACAAACATTCAGCCACTTGTCGTCACAGCACGAGAAAAGTGATGCAAGGTAAGGAGAAATTTCTTTCGGCAGAGGGTTGTTGGGAGTATGGATTGCTTTGCTACAGGGTGTAGTTGAAGCAGAGGCCATTGTGTCTTTAAAAAAAAGATAAATATTTGAAGCAAAGGAAGATATAGTACTATGGGGGAGACATCAGACAACGAGATTAGTTTTGGAATATTCTAACAAAGAGCAGGCACAGACACGATTGGCCAAACACGCTCCTTCTGTGCTGTAAATACTACTGTTCTAGGATGTGGATAGTGGTTTTGAGTCTGAAACTGGAAAATTTGTATCTTAGGCCTGCTAGGATTTGTCTTTAATATAGATTTTATAGTACTAACAATTTACATGAGCAAGTTTATATGAACTCAAACAGGGTATAATGTTACAAACATCACTACACACACTGCTACTGACCAACGATTGGAGCGCTGGACAGCAGGATGACATTTATCTGAACTCCCTCTTGATTTAATTGCATAACAGGCCCCGAGCCCAAAAAATCGGTTTTAGAGTTAAAGGTGAGGCAATAATGAAAACCCAAAAGCAGAAACACAATACAGTCAATGTACATCATGAAAGTGTCATGGCCAAGAATTTAACTCTAAACCGAGATGGAAGGAGGAAAGAAACTTGAGTAACCTGGTGCGAAAAGGAATTGAAGGAAAGAGGAGGAAAACAGAATCAACCAATGGGCTAAGAGCACACTAAATACAATTACTCGAATTAGCACTGCTGCTTCCCAGAAGCTGCTCAGACAGAACACACGGATGATCGATCCTTCCTTCCATCTATCTGAATATCTCGCCAACCCACCACCTGTCTCAGTTCAACTATCGGTCAGTTCAAAGTTGACACGGTTTGGGGGCCCCACAGTTTATTTTGGAAAAAACAGCAAAAAAAAAAACACCTAAAATTTTGTGCTGAACTGGATAACAAAACAGAATTACAATGGGCCAGATTCTGCTGCCAAAATAATGGTGAGGCTAATGGCGCTCGCCGTTAATTAAATGTAAATGGTGCAGCAACTTCAATCGAGGAGCAGATGCGCGGTTAAACGGCAATGTCCAAAAGTTGCTGTCCGAGTTGCGCTGGTAGCTTTGCGAATATGGCATTTTGTTATCTGCCTCACCATTGACATGCATTGAATGCCGTGGAGTTGTTGCAATTACATGGTAGATACGAAGTAAACCCGCCATAGAACGTCAAGTACCCTTTTAACAACGTGACAATTGTTAAATAATGCCAAACAACCTCTCTGGCACTGAAAATTAACTATTACAAGTGTGGAGTCTCATTCCTTCAGGTAATAATGGTTGTTGGAGATTTTTAAAATGTCAAATTTAAAAATGCTTTAGTTTTCCTTCCTCTCTTAATCCAATCTTTCTTTCCCTCTCTGTACATGATTTGACATTGAATTCACGCACTCTAATTTACACTTCCCTCTCAGTCCTTCCACTGTTTATTTCTCAATCCTTCAATCTGATTGGTTAAGACACCCTTGTTGGTTGCCCTGTTCACTCAGGTCCCAGATGCCCCGTTTCCCTCGCTGCGCCGTTATCAGCTCGCACTTTCAACAACATAGTGGGCAAAAAATGTTTTGAGCTGAAGGGAGCAGGGCAAGTCTAACTAATGGCATATGCCATTAGATGCCCTACTACAGCACAATCTGGCCCATAGAATTTACAGCACAGAATCAGGCCATTCGGCCCAATTGGTCTATGCCAGTGTTTATGCTCCATACAAGCCTCCTCCCACCCCACTTCATCTAACCTGACCAGCACATCCTTCCATTCCTTTCCCCCTCATGTACACCTAGCTTCCCTGGGAGTACTGGGGGCCAGATACCATTACATTGCAGAATAGGTTGAATAGTTCTCTCATGACTTTTAGAACTGCAACAGGGTAAATAATAAAACCAATTACTGCCCAAAATATGGCAGACGTCAGAAACTCGTCACTATTCTTGGTCCTGATGACTATGACATTTGGAACTAAAAGTACAGCTCGTTAATTTCAAGATGTAAACCATCAACCATGGATGAATTTTAAATATATATAAATAAATAAAAATTATAATATATATAATATATATATAAAACAATACTAATTTGGCAACTGCTAATGCAACATGCACGAGTCTAGACAATGTGTCATAAGGCTATTCCGCCACAGAGAATCACAGCTATACCTGATCCTGTCACACCTATCTACATAATTAAGTTTCACATATAGCACACCACATATTAAATTGGTATGGTGGCAAATTAACTCCATCTCCTGGGTGGGGGGGGGGGGGGGGGGGGGGGGGGGGAGAAAGAGAGGAAATCAAGTGTCGTACTTTCCCTGGGATCAAATAAGCAGCTTGATTATGCAAACCGACAAATTTGAAGGCTGAAATTTCAATCACATTGCTGCATTTTCCCCCCGTCAAAGTGATTTCTGACCCTGCTGAATCTCTGATCATTTATTGGATTATCAAAGCCATGAAAACTTTATAACTTTCCACGAAAATCATGAGCTATTCCTAAATTTGCCTCAATGGTATTCCACATTCCTGTTTCTTTTCAGAGTCCAAGCTTCATCTCAATGGCCTGGGATTCACGTTGCCTCCAACTTGATTTCCCCCCCCCCCCCCTGGCTTCGCTCCCAATATCGTTGCTTTACGTCAGACTCAGTCACACGTGCACCTTATGCACGTGTGTTCACATTATTTTTTTTTTAATACCTTTTTTCCTTCCTGTTCTTTCATTCCTTTCTCAGTATAAATTTCCGAATGTTTGCCCTTCGTCACCTTCTGCACACAAGCACTCACCCAAAGCAATGTCACAGGAGGAGGACTAGGATTTTTTTTTAATGTGGGGAAAACCATTCTAGCGCAAAGCCGAAACACAAAGTAATACAGAATGTTGGGGATTTTTTTTTTTTTAAAAAGGGAAATTGTTCAGACAATAAAACTAGGTGAGGATGTCTGGCCATGCAAAGAATTAAAACTAACAGGAAATAGTCTCATTGTCTCAGATTCTCCTCAGCCACATCACAAACTTCTTCATCTTAGACGTTTGATACCCAAAAACACCACCTGAGTGACCAGACATCAAGCAGTTAATTTCGGACTATTGCTTTCCACAAGTTCTTCTAGCAGGGTGGCCCTAAGTTACAGCAACGCCCTAGAGTCTGCTAGAAAAAGTGCAATCCATGCCAACGAATGTAATGTTTGGAAGGAGAAAAACCTCTAAGTAACTTATTGAACACATAAAGCACTCCAACATCTAGCTCCCAGCGCCATTCATTTCCCCTACACAGGAGAAGCAAGATCTTTTTCCAGAGAACAGTCATTGATTGCTGCCAAGAGGTGTTCTCAGCAGACATCTCTCAGCTTGCTGTATTACATGGAAATATCACAATATGGGCATTTTCAAGGTCATTTTATTCATCATCCGTCAGGTCAAAGTTACAGGAATGTTCTCTTCTATTCAAAATAGCAACAAGCAGCTCTTACAAAATTCAACTTCAACAAGTCCTGTCTGGACATTTCCCAATCAAACGTGACCCAATCAGGACTAGAAGCAGTGCAAACCTCGTCTGGTAATTGCTGGCATTGTCTGTCTACAGCAGAAAATTACCACCTTCAAGAACTGTGACCCATTTACTCTGAAACTGGACTTTCCTGTATGGATGAAATGATTTCATGGGACAGGAATATTCCAGGAGTGTTGTGCGAATTGCTTGGAGCTCTCCCTTACGTGCCACTGACTAGCTTGTCCCTGGCACGCTTTGTAAATAAGAATTCAATGCCCACACAATGCTCAGTCTTTCTAACCTTTACTGCCACTTATGCAAGGTAATGAGTTTCCAGCGACCATGGAGCCAGATCCCTTGTACCTTTGAAAGAGAAGAGGAGCAATGTAGGAAAGCAAAAGAAAAGGATACTAATACTTAAACAGGCACACCTGTTTTATCCTCACGAGCAGCTTCATAAAAAACAAGTTTAAAACATCCAAAATCCTTAACCTTTTAAAAACCATGGTTGAGTAGTTTAATATTTTATAAAGCCTCATTCGTGCCACTTAGACTATAACATTCCACATAAAGACATAGCGTCTTACCATTCTTTTTCTCCAACAGCTGCTTTAGGCAATCCTTCAAGACTGAGGAACGCATGGCACATATATTATTGTAACTGTCCATCATGGGGAATGGAATTGCATTACTTGGAATTCGGTTCCTGTGGAGGAAGCGCAAGATTTTTGCAGCATGAACACCCATGCGTTCCTTATTTTTTGAAAAGATGTCAACAAATCCTAGAACAAAATAAGGGAGAGAGAATTAAATACGCACCTAAGCAAACATGCAATTAATTAAAAACAGTTACGCCACGCAATTTGTGAAGCCAAAAACAACTTCCCATCAACGCACAGTGCACAGTATAACTTAGGAACAAAGTTAGCTGGAGCAACTGCTGACAAAGGGGTCGTCTCGCAACACCCGCAGCACAATTCCAAGCAGCAAGAGACAAAAATTTTTTTTTTTTTAAGTTTGCAGACAGTCGATTAGATTATCCAAGAACCCCTTGAGCTTCATTTTTAGCTTTTCAAATGTTGTCAAATAACCAACTTTCCAGTCAGTTCCTCACTAATGCTGAAAATGTAACCAACAATTAGAGACCAGTGAGTAAGCAAGCACACATTTAGATATGGCTAGCTCCCGTCATTTAAATCAGATGCCAGACTCCAACTGGTATCAGTAATAGAACAGCATCATTAACTGCATTGAAGCAGGCCCAATATTTTACATTTGCTTTCAAAATTATTTGACATTTAGAACTCAACAACTGTCTAGTTAATGGAAGCTACAGATCAGACCGTACAGAATAAATATCAGATCACTGAAAATCTGGTATGGGATGAAAATTACAACATCCTTACTGTATGTGAGCAATCGCTGGACCACTTACTGTCACCACATCAGAAAACCCGATCCCTTCCACCTAAGTTATCTCAGAAAGATCATGAAAATTCGATGGTGGCTCAAGACACTGAGGTCTCAGGAGAGCAAATATGCCAGGCACGGAGGCAACGATAATAAAGGCGCAGCCAAGATGGGCTGGTCACTTAGTCTGAATGCCTAATACTGGACTACTAAGAAGGTATTCCATGGAGAACTGAAGCTTGGTAAATGCTCTTGTGGCGGTCAGTTCAAAAGATATAAGGATTCCCTGAAGGCCAATCTTAAAACCAATGTGGCATCTCAAATGACATATGTGAGCATGATGCTTGTGGCAGGAAAAAGTGGCAGGAAGATGTTTCATAACGGCACGACAAAGGCAATCAAGGAAAGATCAATCCTCAGATATGAAAAGGCTTTTTTTTTTTGTCCAAAGCACTGGAATGCATTTCATTCATTTTAACCTCAATTGGAGTTCCAAGTCTGTACTGAGGTTGCTAAACTTAGCCAGGACAATGGGCCTCAGCATCACTGAGCTAGAGGAAAACAAAAACCAGCCAGGGTTCCCACATTCCAGTGACCCTGAATGGCAAGCACGTGTGCGAGGAAGAGATCAGGATGCTTGTACAATGGAATAGCCTGCCAACATTCACGGACCAATACCTCAGCAAGTAGGCAGAAAATGTAAAAACACAGAAATACTAGCATTGATATGAAGATGAAACCACAGGACATAGGAGGGTTACTAGCTTGGACATTGAGCCAGCAATATCAGGAAGTTTTGATTTTTAAATGATGAATATCAGACTTTTCACCAGCTTGTAATTATTGCAATTCAGTATTAATCAGGATCTCTTTACCTGGCGTTAGGGAGCATCCCTGCAGTTGCCGAATCACATGACTCAATTCTCCCTGCAGATTGGCACCACCAGAAGTTTTCAATGACTCCAACATGTTCTCCACGGCAACTGTGCCATCTCCCTCTGCATCAAACTGAGCGAACGCCTGGCAAGAAAGCAGTTAAAAGTGATACAGCAAGGACATTCCCTAAGAACATAAGAAATAGGAGCAGGAGGAGGCCATTTGGCCCTTCGAGCCTGCTCCGCCATTCAATAAGATCATGGCTGATCTTCTACCTCATCTGCACTATCCCCATATCCCTTGATTCCCTTAATATTCAAAAATCTACCGATCTCTGTCTTGAATATACTCAATGACTGAGCCTCCACAGCCCGCTGAGGTAGAGAATTCCAAAGATTCACCACCCTCTGAGTGAAGACATTTCTCCTCATCTCAGTCCTAAATGGCTGACCCCTTATTCTGAGACTGTGACCCCTGGTTCTAGACTCCCCAGCCAGGGGAAACATCTCCCTGCATCCACCCTGTCAAGTCCTGTAAGAATTTTGTATGTTTCAATGAGATCACCTCTCATTCTTCTAAACTCGAGAGAACATAGGCCTAGTCTACTCAATCTCTCCTCATAGGACAATCGCCCCTGCAAGTGGAATGACTGAAGAAAAAATTAAAAGTAGCAATTGCTAATAGGACTGGGTGGGTTATACATTCTCTCAAGTGTGTCCCCTGTACATCCAAGTTTGTTTTTGCAGCATTAGCATTACAGTTAAATCTGTAGGCACAGACAAGTAGTAATCTAATACTGAGGTGTCAGTCGTGGCTCAGTGGGTAGCACTCTCACCTGAGTCAGAAGATCATGGGTCCAAGTCCCACTCCAGAGACTTGAGCGCAAAGTCTAGGCTGACACTCCAGAGGGAATGCCGCACTGTCGGAAGTGCTGTTTTTCAGATGAGACATTAAACCAAAGTCTGCCATCTCAGGTGAATGTAAAAGATACTACTCTAAGAGTGAGGAGTTCTCCAGATGTCATGGCCAAAATTCTACCCTCAACTAACTTTAAAAAAAAATGATCTGGTCATTTATTTCACTGCTGTTTGTGGGAACTTGCTGTGCACTAATTGGCTGCCGAATTTCCTACATTACAACAGCGACTACACTTCAAAAGTACTTCAATGGCTGTAAGCGCTTTAGCACATCCTGAGATCGTGAAAGGCGCTATATAAATGCAAGTTCTCTATTTACTTAAAATCTGAACTTTAAAAAGTTTTAAGTCTTGCTTGTACTCCATTTTTAAGATCTCGCAAGTTTTCTTAAAGCAATAGTTTCCCCAAAAGGGTGGATAATCATCACTTTTTTTTTTAAATGTAGCGGAAGTTTCATCTACTTTCTTGATTGCTTGGGAGGAACAGGTGACTTTGGACCTATGGCTCCCAACGCTCTCCACCACAGGGGTTTTCCTCGAGTCATGCCCGGGTCTGTTGTAGATAATTGATAGAGATTGATTGCTGTGATTAGTCAACAACTTCATTATTGGTGCATCATGTGACGACCAGGATGGTCAATGATGAACTAGATGGACCTTGGTCTTTTTTCATCTAGCAATTCATGTTCCTAGGTTTCCCTTTCTCTCCTCCTCCCTCGGAGGCTTTTAAACAAAAAAAAGTGGGATAGAGAGAGATGTGATACGTGAAAATATATAACGTGCATGCAGTGAAAGTGAGCTACTTTGAGTTAGTTGATCTACAAAAATCTGTTCGACAGCTTTTTGTGAAGAGACACAGATCACTCGTATCTTCGGAACGAATCTCCTAGCTCACGGTGGTGCAATGTACAGGTTTATGACAAACAAGGCATTGTTAGAGCCAATGTACAATTATAAATGACTAACACACCAACAGTGTACAATCAAATCCATACAGAAAGCATGCAGTCATTAGCCCTGGTATTGTGGAGGGCATTTCAGTTTATACTTTGGGCGGCGCTTCCTCAGAAGCAGGTATGCTTTACAACTACAGCATGGTATACCAGTTAAATAGTGTGGATTATTATTTTATACTGATATCCTGAAGACCCTACACAATTAGGAATTTGGTGCAAGCAATGTTTGAGGGGTAGGGAAACAAATAAAATGTAGATACACTCAAATTCTGACTAGGAAATATATATTATGCACAAATTGGAAAAGAAAAGTCACTAAAAGTCAAAAAGGGATTCAGGAGAAACTTCTTTACCCAGAATGGTGAGAATGTGGAACTCGCTACCACACAGAGTTGAGACGAATAGCAAAGATGCATTTAAGGGGAAGCTAGATAAACACGAGGGAGAAAGGAGTCGATGGACATGCTGATAGGGTGAGGTAGGGTGGGAGGAGGCTTGTGTGGAACATAAACACCGGCACAGACCAGTTAGGCCGAAGGGCCTGTTCCTGTGCTGTACATTCTATATCAGCGTTTCCCAACCTGTGGTCCGCGAGGGTACTGCAGGTGGTCCGTGAAAAAATATATATAAGTTTGACTCCCGTCAGCCATAGGCTGTTAAAAAAAATTTAAACAGCTGGCGGTCCGCAGAAGCTTTTGATGACGATGTAGTGGTCCGCATGAAGGAAAAGGTTGGGAACCGCTGTTCTATATAAGCCTATTGAAGTAAACTCACCAAATCACCTATTTGCTTTGGATAGTTTTGATCTCAGCTCAGACTGATTTCCCCAATGCTTCTCTCCAATTTGGGAGGGAGGGGGATAAAGAGGGAGGGAGGGACGTCACCATTTCCAACTATCCTGCTCTGGCTCGAGTCAGGAACTCATTCAATGAAATACCATGAATATGCCTACTCGATAATTAGCAAAAGCTTTTTAATAGGATTATAGCACCTTGAAAAAAGCAATGAAAAGGAAGATGTAAAGCATACCGAGGACAAGTGTGACACTTGCAGCTTCAGAGTACCTGGGCATTAATTAATCCTGGTTCATTTAACACTTGGCTGCAGACAATGGGCAGTTGATCTGCTTGGCTCTACTGGCTCAAGGAAGCGCTAAATCCACTTATAGTACATCACTAGGCATAACTACAAAATGGATACTTGAGGCGCCGTCCCTACTTCCCATTCCATTTGTATCCAAGTATTGAACACTTAATACGGATTCCCACAGGTCCATCTCCGGACACTGCACTAAACATTTTACTGCATCGACCCACTTAGTTTAGAACAAAAAGAAAATTCCGTGTCTCGCGACTTCAGTATGCAGCCATACAAGGTCAGTCTCAATTCTCTCTTCCGACACACAACGAACTCCCATCTAATTAATGCATGGGTAAGCGAGGAAGGCTGGAGCTCTGATAGGAAGCGGATTTTCCGTGGTTCTCCAAGAACGTATAAATTTAAAAATCAATTACAAATATTTACATATCAAAGATTCAGACAACAGGGGCTGATAATGTGGATTTTTAGATGAATTTGCAGATCATAAAGGCTGCAGTGAGACAGGAAACAGATATACAAGAGATAACCATCTGAAGATTTTTTTTTAAGAGATGCTTTCATGTTTCACTTTACAAAGCTCCTATAAGAGGGATTGCTGACAGTGGAGTATAAAATGTTCCTGATGTATTACGCACTGAACCAATCTGAATGCCACAGAATTGTTTATTTACCTGTTACAGCCATGCCAACCAATTTTAGATTTTGAGCATCCTGTATATTATTTGAATAATTATCACCCATCGACATCAGAAACTGTACAGATTTCCAGTTAAATCAGCTTGTGTTTATAAACAGAACCAACTCACATTTTAAAATTATATTTTCAGTAATCATCTACAATATAAATGGCCAGCATTATTCGATCAAGCAATTCCATTTATAAATGCCCAAGCTTTACTCTTGCGAATTTAGAGTTCTGTAGTCATACTAGCTGGTGTGCCAAGCACAGTGAAGGCATTACGTAGCAAGGAGGATAATGGGTGCTGAACAAATCACAACCACTGCAATACTTCCTCTGAAGTGTAACAGAGAAACAAACATTGGCGGTTACATGCACTGTACACCATCACAAATCGCTAAATACACTTCAGTTTTCAAGTTATGTCAATGTTATTCATCTACTGAAGAAAAGGACTCGAGTGAATGCACGAAAATAACACACAGTACCACACCGTAACATGGCGACCTTAACCTGCAAAATATTGTGTTTGGGGCCTCAGGCTTGATAATTATATCAGTACCGCCTGTATATTATTTGAATAATTATCACCGATCGACAACAGAAACTGTACAGATTTCCTGTTAAATCAGCTTGTGTTTATAAACAGAACCAACTCACATTTTAAAATGATATTTTCAGTAATCATCTACAATATAAATGGCCAGCATTATTCAATCACTCTTACCAACGGCCGAATTCACTATCATGGTGCAGGAGGAAAAAAGCTAATTTTATTAAAGCCAAGGCGCTCACATTCTGTTCAAGCAGTGCAAAACCACAGGGGTGAAGAATTTCATAGACACTAGTTTCTGTTTAAACCTTTCTTCTTTCCAATTTCCAACCCTTCTCCCCTAAAGGCTTCGACTCCCTGTTGAGCCGTGATTCCAGACTCTGAGCGTCCTCCTATACCTCAGCCGAATGACCATTCTTCACATAGGAACCTAGACAGGGAGCGGCAATGGGCTATTTGACTGTATGAAGCGTCGCAGCCAAGCCCGATCTTGGTCTTGCTACATGTGAGCATGGACTGCTAAGAGTGCAGCTTGAACCCACAGCCTTCTAACTCAGAGCAAGAGTTCTACCCACCAATGTATTCTTTCATTTCTTTTGGGGGGGTGCCGCGCGGCCCATTCAAGCACGGTTTTTCCCATTTAAAAGCCGGTGAGCCGGCTGCGCAGGAGCTCCAGACGCTGGCCGACCGCGCAGTTTAAAGGGAACATTGCTACCCACTAAGCCCCGGCTGACACTCGATGGCTAGCATTGCTCAACTAGAGTTGAAGAATGTGCACTGTGACCACATACAGGTTCAAAAAAATTGTTTCAACCTATCCAAAGGCTGGCATAAACACAGTATGAGACAAAAGAAATGGCTGGCAAAGCTTTCTTCTCAGCTTCAATTTCCTCCCCAAATTCCACCAAAAAGATTCAACCTGATCATACAGCTGGCACGACAGGACCGCCCTGACTGAGGAAAGCTCTTGCAAAGAGTGCTGCGTTATTCATAGCATGTCGAAAGAGAGATACCTGGGCCTCCACAAGTCTCGATTTACAAGCCCACGTCCTACCCAACTCCATCAGGGCTCTGCTCCCAGGCTCCAGGTTAACTTTCATTGTGTTCAAGCCACTATCGCTTGTAAATCATCGTAACTCCCCACCTACCCCCAACACCCTGCCAAATATTCAACCCAGCATCTACCATCACCCAAAACCATCTCCCTCACAGCTGGTCCCACCAGACACAGCACCACTCTCTTCCTCTTCCCATAAGCAATGACTCAAGGGGTCAAAGAGCTAAAAGTGAAATGCAGGTACTGCAGCACACACAACTGGCTGAGAGATTATCTACCCCACACCTGAAACTATTTGTAGTATGTTGATGTAGAGACAGGTGACCTTTTAACTTTTAGGTGTCAGCCATGACTCAAGGGTAGCACTCTCGTCTGTGACTCAGTAGGGCGTGGACTCAAATTCCATTCCAGAGCTTTGAGCATATAATCTAGGCTGTCACTCCAGTGCAGTACCAAGGAAGTGCTGCACTGTCGGAGGTGCCGCTAAACCGAAGCCCCATTGCCCCCTAAGGTGGATGTTAAAGATCCCACAGCACAATTAGCAGGGGAGTTCTCCTGGTGTCTCGGTCAATATTTATCCATACAGACCCCAGCATCTGCCACATTTGACCCCTTCTGACCCCACCTCATTGTCTTTGATGTAATGTTTTCCTGACTGACCTGTTTGGACACCATCCACACCTTTGATTGCCGTGATTGTCTCTCTGCCGAGGTGTGATAAAGGGCAGTTGGAAAGATTAACTGTAATCATCTGGCAGTGTTCTCTGACTATATATGCTGTGCCTATATACATCTCTTCACTTCTCCTGACGAAGGAGCAGCGCTCCGAAAGCTTGTGATTTCAAATAAAACTGTTGGACTATAACCTGGTGTTGTGCGACTTCTCCCATTTGTCCACCCCAGTCCAACACCGGCATCTCCACATCATAAAAACAGATGATCTGGTGATATCATATTGTTGTTCCTGGTTACTTATTGTGCGCAAATTGGCTGCTACGTATACTACATTACAACAGTGACCACACTTCAAAAATACTTCATTGGCTTTTAAGCACTTTGGGACGTCATGAAAGACGCCATAACAGTGCAAGTTTGTTCTTTTCTTTCCATATCATATGTTCCTATGAATGTCTCAGGGCGTTAGTCTGGTCGCACAGTCTCGTGATATACTGCTCTATGTGGAAATCATTTTGAGCCATTATTGGATATGCATTCTGTTATAAATTTAACATAGGAACAGGAGCAGGTCATTCAGTCTCTCGAGCATGTTCTGCTATTCTGATAGATCTGTATCTCCGCTCCATTTACTCGCTTTTTCTCCTTGTCCCTTGATACCCTTACCTAACAAAAATCGATTGATCTCAGTTTTGAAAAATCCAACTGACCCAGCAGCCGCAGCCTTTTGAGGGGGAGAGAGAGAGAAGCCACAATCCGACTGGTACTGTAGTTTAGATGTTAAAAGCTCATTTGACAATAGCAGGCTCCCAGTTATGCCCATAGAAACTGCAGCACAGTGAAAAAGCTCTAATTTTTGAGAGCCTTTCCCTATAATTATAACCTCCCATTCCTGATATCGTTCTAGTGAATCTCTGCTGTGCCTACTGCATGGTTTGTGGAACAATGGGTACACAGAACTACATGCAAACTCTGGTCTAACCACTATCTTGCATAAATTCAACATCACTCCCTTGCTTCTATATTCAATGCTTCTGTGTAAATAACTCAATAATAATTTGCCCTTTTTATTTTATTTTCTAACTGCACGCTCTCCTTTAAAGATATATACCTGCACCCCTAGGTGTCTCTGCTCCGCCACTCATATTATCAGCTTTACCATTAACGCCATACTACCTTTCACTGTTCTTTATCCAAAATAAAATGCCCCACATTTCGCCGAATCTGCCAGCTCTCTACCGGCGCCAGTAATCAGTTTACATCTATCTGCAATCTTGTGCATTCTTTCTCACAGTCTACCAGGCCCCTTAATTTGATATCAGCAGCAAACTTCAATATTATTATTCTTCTGCTCCACGTAAGCCAGGCGGACACTCCAGTGCCATACTGAGGGAGTGCTGCACTGTCTGCCGTCTTTCGGATGAGACGTTAAACCGAGGTCCACTCAGGTGGACCTAAAAGATGCCATTGCACTATTCGGAGAAGAACAAGGGAGTTCTGGCCAATATTTATCCCTCAGTAAAGACCTAAACACAGATGATCTGGTCATTTTTCTCATTGCTGTTTGTGGGACCTTGCTGTGTACAAATTGGCTGCCGTGCTTCCCTACATTACAATAAGGACTACACTTCAAAAGGTACTTTGTTGGCTATAATGCACTTTAGGACATCCTGAGGATGTGAAAGGCACTATATAAATGCAAGTTCTTTCTATGTCCAAGTCATTTACATAAATGGAAAACAAAAGAAATCCCATCACAGATCCCGTCAGTTTTCCCTTATCTTGCCCTTCTGTTCCTTGGCCAGGTCTCTAAACATGTGGTTACATTCCACGTGCCTTCAACAAGCCTCTTATGTGGCACCATATCAAACATCTCTGTAAAACCCTGTATACTGTAGGAAGGGTTTCATCAAACAGGACTACTGGGTAGGAGGCACTAGGGAGAAGGTTAGGGGGAGATTTGATGTAGGTGTTCAAAATTATGAAGCGGTTTTGATAGAGTAAATTGGCAGGAGGGTCAGTAACCAGCGGATACAGAATTAAGGTGCTTGACAAAAGAACCAGAGCAGAGATGAGGAAACATTTTTTTTTACGCAGCGAGTTATGATGATCTGGAACACACTGCTTGAAAGGGCGGTGGAAGCAGGTTCAATCGTAACTTTCAAAAGGGAAATTGGATAAATACTTGAAGGGGAAACATTTGCAGGGCTGTGGGGAAAGAGCAGGGGAGTGGGACTAATTGGAGAGCTCGTTCAAAGAGCCGGCACAGGCACGATGGGCCGAATGGCCTCCTTCTGTGCTGTGTGATTCTATAAGAAGTGACTGAAAGTGCTGGAAAATCAACACCCTCTATTTTACTAAAATCTGTTCAAGAAAGGAGAGGTGTATAAAGCAGGTACCTATAGACCAGTTCTTCAAATCCATAATTCAAGATCAAAATAGTGAGCATTTAGAACTGCATGGGGCAACTATGGACATCCGGCATGGATGCATTAAAGGCAAATTGTATTCGGCAATATTAATCGTCTTTCAGACGTGACTAACTGTAGAGATAAAGGGAATGCAGATGTGCTGCATGTGGATTCTCAGAAGGTTTTCAGCAAGTGCCCCACAGGAGGCTTGTTGCAAAAATTCAGGTTTACGGTACAAGAGCAAATGTAGAAGCAAGGATAGAAAGCACGTCGGCAGAGAAAGAGTTAGAGTCTGAGTGCTGCTCAGATTAGAAGTGGTATACCCCACTGGTCGGAAGTGGGTCTCGATACAACATTGGAGCTTGGAAATATTGAGATTTGCTGATATAAAAATGAGGGTTTACCAACAGCCTAATAGGCAGACAAGTGGCAGCTGCAATTTAATGTGGAGAAGTGTGAGGTGATATTTTTCTTCCCAAAATGTAAGAATACAGAGTAAACACCCAATGGAAGGGTGTGGAGGAATGGAGACCATGGGGTTTGAATACATAATTCGTTGAAAGTGCGAGTACAGGTGGATAAAACCATTAAAAAAAAAGGCCAATAGCATTTTGAGTTTTATAAATAAGGGAATAAGTACAAGAGCAAAAAGATAACAACATTCAAATAAGGCAATGGTAGGCCAGAGTAATGGGCGCAGCTTTGGACATCCCATTATTGGAAGGATATTAAACCCAGAGAGAGCATACAGCATAGTTTCACCAGGATGCAAAATTACAGTTATGAGGAGAAACTCGAGATACTGGGACTATTCCCACTGGACCGATGGAGGCTAAGAGAAGATTTATTAGAGGTTTTTAAATTATATATGAAGGGTTTTGATGGGGTGAATGGGCAAAGACTCTCTTCTGGTTGGGGAGTCAGTGACAAGGGATCATGGTGGAGAGTGGTTAGAAGAAATTTCTTTATACAGATTTGTTGAGGCATAGGATGTTTTGTCAGTGGCGGAGCCAGAGACCGGTGCATTTTTTAAGGGAAGAGTAAACAGGCGAAGCAGAGGAAGATGCAGGGCTACGAGCAGAGACCAGCACAAACATAGTGAGTCGAATGGTCGTCTTCTGTGTTATAAATTTCCATGGTTCAACTTTTCCTTAAAACTTCAAGCAGTTGTCTACCCCCTTCTCATTCTTCTCTAAAACGTTTAATTAAAGATTGGCATTGAAGCATAATTGCGGTTGCTACGCTATTCAATGACGCGAGAGATATAGAGCGTGAGCTAGAGAGGGAGAAAGAGAAATTCAAGTAAAGATAGGTTCAGCTCCCATGGGGATCTGCTTGTCAACACTCACTAGCTAGGGTCAAACATGAAGACAAGGCATTGTTGAGTTCCTGGATTGCACCCAAGCACATTCAGGAAGAAAACTGAGAAAAAATTATTGTGCAATATCTCCCAAAAAAAATTCTTTGATTTCCTAGAAGAGGACTCTGTCTGTATACTTGTATGACATACATATCAACAGTGGGAAAAATGACAGCTATATTACTGCCAACGTTCCTGCTAAGCTGGAGGTCCTGCACAGGCCGCTCACCAGCTTTACAATGGGAATAACCGTGCATGCACGAAAAATTGAATGAGCCGTGCAGCCAGTTAAAGGGCCAGCGCACCAAAAAGAAAATTACAGGGAACACGGATTACAGCCCAAATCTATTTTTTTTTTAAAACAGTACATGGAAAAGTCTTAAATAAATACCGAAATTGCTGCAAAAACACAGCAGGCCCAATAGCATCTGAAGAAAGGACATGTGAACTTTCTGGTTGGAGACTCTGGCAGAACTGGGCTACAATTTAATTTATATCATTTTGTCAAGTCTTCAAAAGGGAATTGGATAAATACTTTGAAGGAGAAAAAATTGCAGTGATATGGGGCAAGAGCAGGGAGTGGGACTGACTAGTTTGCTCTTCGAAAGAGCCGGCGCAGACTCGATCGGCCGAATGGCCTCCTTCTGTGCTGTATTATTCAATAATTCTATGATAATTAGAGCACTGAAATGCTCATTAGTTTTCTTGCTATAAAGTGCCACTAAAGAAGCTTTTTAAAAAAAATACACATGCACAAAATATAAATGAATGGGATTTTTGTTCCCTCCCCTTTTCTCAAAACCATCATCAGCCAAGACAGCAATGACCGACTAAGTCGCTGCTCCAACAATGCCCGGCTCAAGTCATGTCCCCGTCCCCTCGCCTCTACTCCAGACCATGGCCACGTCTGGGAACTCAAAGCGCAAGTCTGCATCTTACCACTCCAGAGCAGCAACTGGGACCAGATTGTACATCAGCACTGTAGTGATATTTTATTAAAACAATGCAAAGGAAATGAAATGGGGCCATCTAACTGACACAGGGAGCAACTACTGAAGTTGACAGTTCAGAGTGTCTTGGTAAATAAAAGTGGCAGATAGGTTACAGTGTAAGGGATATGCAGATCAGAAAAATGTCATTTAGCACTGTTATTCTAATTCTTTCCAAAATGATCTTAGTTCTTCTTGACTACTTCAAACTCAGATCAATAAAACTTGGATTTTTTTTTTAAAACACAGATCGTGTTAGAATGATAACTTTGGTCAACTTCAGTCTTTACTGTCTGAAACGTGGTTGACTCTGAACTGCCCTCTAAAGTGGCCCTGCAAGCCACTCAGTATCAAAATCGGTAGCAGCAGTTCAAGCAGAAGGCCCACCACTGTTGTCTGAGGGCAACTAGGGATGGGCAATAATTGCTGGCCTTGCCAGCAATGCCCACATCTCGAGAATGACTTTCTTTTTAAAATTGTAATCCTGGAAATGCTGAGAGTCTTTTTAAAAATACTACAAGTAAAGAAAGATTCTCACGGCTACTGCATAACAACACGAAGTCTTATTGATCTGAATTTAGCATATACCTTTTTCAAGAAGAACTAGTCACTTTGTAAAGACCTTAAAACATCATTACACTTGGGAAAGTACCAATGGAGAGAAAAAGAGTGGCACAGTTACCGACTCCCCCAACTTGAATCAGCTTTAAGAGGCTAATCAAAACAAGAGTTGTAAAGGTGTTTTGATGATATATATTTCTTCTGTACCATCTTCCCATTCCTATAGATTCAGAATGTGTCATGGAACAGTGGATCAGCTGCCCAACTCTATTCATCTCGCCTCAACCACCAAAATAATGCCAGCTTAACAACTGGAATCTAATCATTGATAACGTAATCGATCAATTGCACAAGTGGCAGTCTATCCACAGGACTTGTTATCGTGCAAGTATAATAACTTTAATAAAAGGAACTGGCTAGCTTGTTCCTGGAGGAATTCTTTCCGTCAGTCAATCGTTGATAATTACCAGAGTTCACAATTAGCACAATTGCCCTGGCCTCAGATGGCCAAATAACTGGAATAAAATAAGTGACCAATGAACTTTGGCTCTTTTCATTATCAACCGACAATAGGGCTGGCCGAAGTCCCCAGAGACTTCAACTAGAACTTCTGTTCACCATAGCCTTCCGCCATAATTTATCAAAGGCGTATGCACAGTATTGTCACTAAATCTTTGTTTTACCCAATATATATGAAATCAAAATTCCATATTAAAGGAAAAC
This sequence comes from Squalus acanthias, assembly GCA_030390025.1. Lineage (NCBI taxonomy): Eukaryota > Metazoa > Chordata > Chondrichthyes > Squaliformes > Squalidae > Squalus > Squalus acanthias. The sequence goes on along the minus strand of CM059448.1, from coordinate 43,348,142 downwards.
TTTTCCCATTGAATTGACAAATTTTATGTTGTGGAAATCTAGGTACAGAACCAAGCTCTCAACAGACAGTTGTTATTCCAAAAGAACAGGTACCAACAGACTGGTGCAATACTTGTATGGACATTCAGGGACAAGATATCAGTCAGTCAGTCTTTAATAACACAACCATAGTTCTAAACACCCAGCCACAAGTGATTGCAAATACAGAAGCACTTTTCTCCACTTGCATTGCTTGAATCCAGAATTGGACAGGTGTCTCAACAGCCTGCCATTTTCAGAATTCTAGCACAAACTGTTATGAAACTGCCAAGTATCAGAATAGGTAAATCTGTAGGAGTGAGGAACAAAACTGTAGCAGGACTTGTGAATCAATGGGAGTAAAAGGTGATCATCTGAACTCAGTAGTGTTACTGATGAAGGATTGCATACTCAATGTCAATAACTTGTCTTCCTACAGATGCCTAGTGACCTGTTGCACCTTTCTTGCACTTCCATTCTTATGTTCGACTGTGTTACTGCCTTGTGAGTTGGCCGGTCAGACAGTATCTATTCTCTAACAGAACATAAGCAGCCTCTTTACTGTGGAACTCAAACACATTTTAAAATGATTGCTAGCCAATTAACTAAATGTTTTTGTTCTCTGTTGTACCAATCTACAATAAGAGTTATTTTGCCTCTTTACAACAACTCACATTTATGTAGCACCTGTAATAAAACGCCCCAAGGCACTTCACAGGAGCGTTAGCAAACAAAATCCGACATCAAGCCACGCAAGAAGAGATTAGGATATGCGATCAAAAGCAAATGGGTTGTGCTATTACCAGGAGGGGAGGGATACATTTCCAAGTACATGTATGAGAGGAAATCCTAATCCACAGCCTTTAAACAATGCTCATGCCCCAGAAATGCCAGACTTTGGTTCTTCCCTTACAGACTGACAAAGCAACTCCAAGCACAGGAATGAATCACACCCCCTGCATCGAGATCAGCGTCCCTCTCAATGGCAGCACAGTAAACAAGGTGGTACCGGGATTAGACCCACCAAAAGCAGTCGTTTCCATGAGTACCTCTGGGGGACGCACAGCCCTTGAACACAACATAACCGGTATCAGAGACTGACATGTTGGCTGGCACTTAGCAGGCTGAATGGCTTAGCCTGTCTGTACAGGTCAATGAGGTGGGTTAGCCCTCACCCTCCTGCACAGACCCTCCCAGTTATCCGAGAAAAGGCAGCAGTGACAAGCAAAGTCCCAAAGCGGGACACGTGCAGTTGTTTCCCTGTTGCACCATCACTCGCATAAAGTAGGGCACTTGAAGCAGTTTTGCAATGGCATTAGATTACATCCTGCTCGCAATGATATAAATTATTCATCAATATACTCTACTTCTGGCTATTGCAAGTCATTTTTTGCAATAGAAAAACTTTCAAACATGCAATAATTTGAATTAAGCAGCTTTGCATTCAAAGTAGACTGCAAGTTGAAACTGGGCAGTGTTTCCCAACTCTGCTCAGTGCACTACTGAGGACACCTGCAAAGATGTCAGGGTGTATAGGACGTGCAGTGACACTCTATGGGTGCGATCATGTAGGGTGTATTGGATGTACAGCACTATTCTATGGGTGTACTGGCCCCAGGTTTTCTTTTGGATCAACCAGTCTATAAATACAATGACAGAAAGCATGTTGGTGCCCAGACCACCACTGCCCTGGTTGCATGGGCACCCCCAGCCCATGGGTACAATACCCCACCACCACCACATACTACACCCTTCCCCATCCAAGCCCCAGGGTACCACCTCCATCCCCATCCTAGCCCCAGGGTACCACCCCATCTCCCACCCAAGCCCCAGGGTACCACCCCCATCTCCCACCCAAGCCCCAGGGTACCACCCCCATCTCCCACCCTAGCCCCAGGGTACCACCCCATCTCCCACCCAAGCCCCAGAGTACCACCTCCATCCTAGCCCCTGGATACCACCCCATCTCCCACCCAAGCCCCAGAGTACCACCTCCATCCTAGCCCCAGGGTACCACCCCATCTCCCACCCAAGCCCCAGAGTACCACCTCCATCCCAGCCCCAGGGTACCACCCGCATCTTCCACCCAAGTCCCTAGGTACCACTTCCATCTCCCACCCAAGCCCCAGAGTACCACCTCCATCCCAGCCCCAGGGTACCACCCCCATCTCCCACCCAAGCCCCTGGGTACCACCCCCATCTCCCACCCAAGCCCCAGAGTACCACCTCCATCCCAAGCCCCAAGGTACCACCCCCATCTCCCACCCAAGCCCCAGAGTACCACCTCCATCCCAGCCCCAGAGTACCACCTCCATCCCAGCCCCAGAGTACCACCTCCATCCCCCACCCAAGCCCCAGAGTACCACCCCATCCCCACCCAAGCCCCAGAGTACCACCCCCATCTCCCACCCAAGCCCCTGGGTACCACCTCCATCTCCCACCCAAGCCCCTGAGTACCACCCCCATCTCCCACCCAAGCCCCTGGGTACCACCTCCATCTCCCACCCAAGCCCCAGGGTACCACCTCCATCCCCCACCCAAGCCCCTGGGTACGACACCCCGCCCCCACCGACGATAACCCCCTGACCCCGGGGGTGACCCCCTGACCCACGAACCCTCACCTCCTCGCATTCCTCCTTGATGGCGAACCTGGTGGCGAGCAGGTCGCAGAACTGGGCCATGCGGATGGTCTCCTCGCCGCGGGCCAGGCGCTCCTCCAGCCAGCGGATCAGGTGGCTGTGGTGCTGCTGGACCACATTCTCGGCCACCTCGTCGCGCACCTTGGCCGCCGCCTCCCGCAGCCGGTGGTGCTGGAACAGGACGGCGGGGCTCGGCCCGCAGTTCAGGCTCAAGCCGGGGCCGGGGCCTCCCCCCTCCGCCGGCTCCGGGCCCCCGCCGGCCCCGGGCACCGAGCCCGGAGCTGGGAAGCCGGCCTTGGCAGGGCCGCGCTCGGTGTCCGCGCCCTCCTCGTCCTCCTCCTCGGCGCAGTCGGGCTGCTCGGCCCCGGCGCTCTCGGTGTTGCCCATCCCGGCCTGTCCTGGCCGCTCTCCCGGCCTTAGCAACCGCCGCCCCGGGACTCCCCTGATAACTGCGGCCCGGATCGGCCGCTTGCAGTCGCAAACCGGCTGCCTTCCTCACACCGACACCGACACTGCCGGATTCCGGGCCGGCCCTGGCCCCGCTCGACACACTGCCGGATTCCGGATTCCGGCCCGCCTCACGACACTGCGCGACACAACCTCGGCAGCAGTGTCGCTCCGACACACTGCCGCATTCCGGGCCTGTCGCAAACCCGTGGCTATCATTTTGCGACATTACGGAATTGGGGCTGGGGTGCCAGACTCTTAAAGGGACCACGACAAAAAAACAAATTAAAGGGACACTCCTGTTGAAGTTAATGATCAGAAGCCTCACTTGTTCGTCATGACTCTTGTTCATCATGACTCGCGCATTTTGACGGCAAAATGTTTTTCCCCTCAATTGAAATAACAGATTATCATAGAATCATACAGCGCAGAAGGAGGGCATTCAGCCCATCGTGTTGATCCAGCTCTTTGCTATAGCTATCCAATTGAACCCACTCCCCAGCTCTGTCCCCATAGTCCTGTATTTTTTTTCCCTTCAAGTATATCTAATTCCCGTTTGAAAGTTATTATTGAATCTGCTTCCTCCACCCTTTCAGGCAGCGCATTCCAGATCACAACAACTCGCTGTGTAAAAAAAAGTTTCCTCATGTCGCCTCTGGTCTTTTTGCCAATTACCTTAAATCTTAAACCTTAAGGACTTCTAAACTGGAATAGGGCTAACTTCAATGGGATGCGATAGGATCTAGCCAGGGTAAAATGGGACCAAAGACTGACAGGAAAAACTGTAACGGAACAATGGGTGATCTTTAAGGAGGAGATGTTCCAAGTACAGGCTAGGTACATTCCAACAAGAGGGGAGGGTAAGGGAACCAAAGCAAGGGCTCCTTGGATGACGAGGGAGATAGAGAAGATGATGAAACAAAAAAAGAGGGTGTATGATGCATGTCAGGTGAATTCTTCAAGGGAGAACAAGACCAAATACAATAAGTTGATAGGGGATGTGAAGATGAAAATAAGATTGGCAAAGAGAGAATATGAGAGTAGAATGGCAGGTTAACATTAAAGGGAGCCCAAAAATCTTCTACCGGCATGTAAACAGTAAACGGGTGGGGCCTATTAGAGACAAAGAAGGTGATATATGCTTAGAGGCGCAGGGCAAGGCTAGAATACTCAATGAGTACTTTGTATCGGTGTTTACTAAGGAGGTGGATGCTGACAAATTATTGGTAGAAGTGGAAAAGGTAGAAGCAATGGAAGGGGTGAAAATTGATAGACAGGATGTACTAGAAAGGCTGGGTATGCTTAGAGTGGACATGTCGCCTGGTCCAGATGGCTTGCATCCCAAGTTGCTAAGGGAATTGGGTGAGGAGATAGCAGAAGGGCTTGCCATAATTTTCTAATCTTCCCTAGATGTGGGGGAGGTGCCTGAGGATTGGAAAGTGGCAAATGTGACACCATTGTTCAAGAAAGGGTGTACTCTTTTGATTGGGTGCACTAAAACAAATAACCTGTAACTAATAAAACTTTAAATGAACCTTAACAACTTAAATTAAAATTGTGTTGGCCGGGGTGATGATGCACTCCAGTCCCCGCGGCGGCCACTGGTCACGGAAGGCCTCGAGCGTGCCGGCGGACACCGCATGCTCCATCTCCAGGGCCACCCGGGCGCGAACGTAGCCGCGGAAGAGAGGCAGGCAATCAGGCCGAATGACCCCCTCGACCGCCCACTGCCTGGACCAGTTAATGGCCACTTTGGCCAGGCCCAGGAGCAGTCCTACGAGGAGGTCCCCCGACCTGCCCGCTCCCCTCCGCACCGGCTGACCGTAGATCAGGAGCGTGGGACTGAAGTGCAGCCAAAAATCGAGCAGCAGCCCCTTCAAACAATGAAAGAGGAGCCTGCAACCTCTCACATTCCGTATATATGTGGAACACGGACTCCTCCAGGCCGCAGAAAAGGCAGGCGGCCTGGGAGTCCGTGAACCAACTTAAAACCATATTGCACAGGACTGCTCCGTGCAACACCCTCCAGGCCAAGTCCCCAAGAAAGGGTGTAAGGACAATCCTAGTAACCACAGGCCGGTCAGTTTAACATCAGTGGTGGGTAAAGTTTTAGAAACAATAATCAAGGAAAAAATTAACAGGCATTTGGAGAGGTTTAAGCTAATTAAGGAGAGCCAACATGGGTTTGTAAAAGGAAGATCATGTTTGACTAATCGAATTGAATTTTTTGATGAAGTAAGAGAGAGGATTGATTAAGGGAATGCAATGGATTTTGTCTACATGGATTTTTGGAAGGCATTTGACAAAGTACCACATAGAAGGCTGGTTAACAAAATTGAGGCTCATGGAACAGGTGGGTCAGTGGCAGCTTGGATAAGGAATTGGCTTAAGGACAGAAAACAGCGAGTTGTGGTAAATGGCTGTTTTTCAGACTGGAGGATGGTAGACAGTGGTGTTCCCCAAGGGTCAGTGCTGGGGCCACTGCTTTTTTGATATATATAAATGACCTGGATATTGGAATACAGAGTAGAATTTCTAAATTTGCCGATGACACCAAACTTGGGGGTGTGACAAACAGTGATGATGATACCAATCGACTGCAACAGGACATAGAAAGGCTAGCAGAATGGGCAGACAAGTGGCAGATGGAATTTAATACAGAGAAGTGTGAGGTGATGCATTTTGGCAGAAGGAACAGGGAGAGGCAATATACACTTAATGGCACAGTTTTAAAGAGTGTGCAGGGACAGAGGGACCTGGGAGTTAATGTGCATAGGTCCCTGAAGGTGGCAGGACATATTGAGAGAGTGGTTAACAAAGCATATAGGATCTTGGGTTTCATAAATAGAGGTATTGAATACAAAAGTAGAGAAGTTATGCTGAACCTTTATAAAGCGCTGGTAAGGCCACACCTGAAGTATTGCATCCAGTTCTGGTCACCACACTTTAGGAAGGATGTGAAGATCCTTGAGAGGGTGCAGAGGAGATTTACCAGAATGGTTCCGGGGATTGGGGATCTTAGCTACAAGGACAGTTTGGAGAAGCTGGATTTATTTTCATTAGAGCAAAGGAGGTTGAGGGGTGATTTGATAGAGGTGTACAAGATTATGACGGGTTTGGATAGGCAAGATGGGGAAAGGCTGTTCCCACTAGTTGATGGTACAAGGACTAGGGGACACAGACTTAAGGTTTTGGGCAAGAGATACAGGGGGATGTGAGGGAAAACTTTTTTACGCAGCGAGTGGCGAGGACCTGGAACTCACTGCTGGCGGAAGTGGTGGAAGCGGAGACACTCAATGTTTTCAAGGGGAGACTGGATAGATACTTGAGGGAAATAAACTTGCAGGGCTACGGGGATAGAGCGGGGGAATGGGACTGGCTGGATTGTTCTACAGAGAGCTGGCACGGACTCGATGGGCCAAATGGCCTCCTTCTGTGCCGTTATGACTCTATGACTCTGTGACATAAAGGGTGCTTGTTTAAACGTGCGTCCTTTTTTTCTTAACTTACTCATAAAAACTAAACTGGTCCATGTGATTGTGACAAAATAGGGAGATTTCTGTATTTTCTTTTGTGCAGTTCTGTAATCTGTATAATTATAATTCTTCACCAAAATACACTATGGAGGTTGGAGACAAATTGCCTGTGAGACCAGGGCAAGTCCGTTAATCTAGGATTCAGTCAGGATACAGGGGCTTTGTTCTAGGAACTAACATAATTAACAGGAGGGATGATATCTTAGCAGGTTCCTCTAATGAGGCCATATGGGTAGAACTTAAAAACAAAAAGGGGGCAAGCACTTTGCTGGGAGTGTACTATAGCCCCCAAACAGTCAGGGGGAGATAGAGGAACAGATGTGTAGGCAAATCTCAGAGAAGTGTAGAAATAATAGGGTAATAATAGTAGGGGATTTCAACTTCCCCGATATTAACTGGGATAGTCAGAGTGTGAAAGGCTTAGAGGGTGCGGAATTCTTAAAGTGCATCCAGGAGAGCTTTTTGAGCCAGCATGTAGAAAGTCCTACAAGAGAGGGGGCGGTACTGGACCTAATTCTAGGGAATGTAGCCGGGCAAGTGGTAGAAGTGTCAGTAGGAGAGCATTTTGGTGACAGTGACCATAATTCGGTGAGATTTAAGATAGTCATGGAAAAGGACAAAGATGGATTGGAAATAAAGTTTCTAAATTGGGGGAAGGCCGATTTTAATATGATAAGGCAGGATCTGGCCAAAGTGGATTGGGATCAGCTACTTGTAGGAAAATCCACATCAGAGCAGTGGGAGTCTTTCAGAAAGGAAATAGAGAGAGTACAACGCCAACATGTTCCCGTAAAGGTCAAGGATGGGACCAACAAGCCCAGGGAACCCTGGATGTCAAGGGATATACAAGAATGGATTAGGAAAAAAAGGGAGGCTTTTGGCAGATACAAAGGACTAAAAACAGTGGAAGCCCTAGAGGAGTATAGAAAGTGCAGGGGGGTACTTAAAAAAGAAATTAGGAGAGTAAAGAGGGGCATGAAAAAACACTGGCGGGCAAAATAAAGGAAAATCCCAAGGTGTTTTATAAGTATATTAAGGGCAAGAGGATAACCAGGGAAAGAGTAGGGCCCATTAGGGACCAAAGTGGCAATCTGTGTGCAGAGCCGGAAGATGTGGGTGAGGTTTTAAATGAATATTTTGCATCTGTGTTCACTATGGAGAAGGACAATGTAGGCATAGAAATCAGGCAGGGGGATTGTGATATACTTGAACAAATTATTATTGAGAGGGAGGAGGTACTAGCGGTGATAGTGGGCTTAAAAGTGGATAAATCCCCAGGCCCAGACGAGATGTATCCCAGGCTGCTGTGTGAGGCAAGGGAGGAGATTGCAGGGGCTCTGACACAAATTTTCAGAACCTCTCTGGCCACAGGGGAGGTGCCAGAGGACTGGAGGACAGCTAATGTAGTAGCATTATTCAAGAAGGGTAGTAGGGATAAACCAGTGAGCCTAACATCAGTGGTAGGGAAATTATTGGAAAAAATTCTGAGGGACAGAATTAGTCTCCACTTGGAGAGGCAAGGATTAATCAAGAATAGTCAGCATGGCTTTGTCAGGGAGAGATCATGTTTAACCAATTTGATTGAATTTTTCGAAGGGGTGACTAGGTGTGTGGATGAGGGTAGTACAGTTGATGTAGTCTACATGGACTTCAGTAAGGCTTTTGACAAAGTCCCGCATGGGAGGCTGGTCAAGAAGGTAAGAGCCCATGGAATCCAGGGCAATTTGGCACATTGGATCCAAAATTGGTTTAGTGGCAGGAGGCAGAGGGTGATGGTCGAAGGTTGTTTTTGTGACTGGAAGCCTGTGTCCAGTGGTGTACTGCAGGGATCAGTACTGGGTCCTTTGCTGTTTGTAGTGTACATTAATGATTTAGATATGAATGCAGGAAATATGATCAGTAAGTTCGCAGATGACACAAAAATTGGTGGAGTGGTAAATAGCGAGGAGGGAAGCCTCAGGCTACAGGATGATATGGACGGGTTGGTCAGATGGGCAGAACAGTGGCAAATGGAATTTAACCCTGAAAAGTGTGAGGTGATGCATTTTGGGAGGACTGACAAGGCAAGGGAATACACAATGAATGGTAGGATCCTAGGAAGGACAGAGGATCAGAGGGACCTTGGTGTGCATGTACATAGATCCCTGAAGGCAGCAGGACAGGTAGATAAGGTGGTTAAAAAGGCATATGGGATACTTGCCTTCATTAGCCGAGGCATAGATTATAAGAGCAGGGAGGTTATGATGGAGCTGTACAAAATGCTAGTTAGGCCGCAGCTGGAATACTGTGTGCAGTTCTGGTCGCCACACTAGAGGAAGGATGTGATTGCATTAGAGAGGGTGCAGAGGAGATTCACCAGGATGTTACCTGGGCTGGAGCGCTTCAGCTATGAAGAGAGACTGGACAGGCTGGGGTTGTTTTCCTTAGAGCAGAGAAGGCTGAGGGGGGACCTGATTGAGGTGTACAAAATTATGAGGGGCATAGATAGAGTAGATAGAAAGGAACTTTTCCCCTTTGTAGAGGGGTCAATAACCAGGGGGCATAGTTTCAAGGTAAGGGGCAGGAGGTTTAGAGGGGATTTGAGGAAAAACTTTTTCACCCAGAGGGTGGTTGGAATCTGGAACTCACTGCCTGAAAGGGTGGTAGAGGCAGGAACACTCACAACATTCAAGAAGCATTTCGATGAGCACTTGAAACGCCATAGCATACAAGGCTACGGACCAAGTGCTGGAAAATGGGATTAGAATAGACAGGGCTTGATGGCCGGCACAGACACGATGGGCCGAAGGGCCTCTTTCTGTGCTGTATAACTCTATGACTCTATGACTAACATGGTCAATGCAGCAGCTCGCAGGAAGCAGACGAGATGTAAGCACCTGCTCAGCAGTCTACGCAATCATTTGCACCTTTGTGTCTTTAATCATGGATGATTGACAACCATGACTTAGGCGGCTTTTGGATGGTTTAAGTGCTGGAAAAATATCCACTCTGTGGATGCACTAAGGGCGCCATCATCCGTGTAAAACACTGCAATGTGAAAGTCTATGAAAGACTGTTTCCTCCGAAAGTCCTGTCGCTTATCCAATAGTTTAAGAAATATATTTTAAAATAACCCCTTTTGGACTGGTTCCATTTTTAATGGTTTTAGAAAATGCGCTGAGGCCCCGTCAGTCCATAAATGCGAGGTTATCCACTTTGGTGGCAAAAACAGGAAGGCAGATTATTATTTGAATGGCAATAGATTGGGAAAAGGGGAAGTGCAACGAGACCTGGGAGTCCTTGTGCACCAGTCGGTGCAGCAGGTGGTTAAGAAGGCAAATGGTATGTTGGCCTTCATAGCGAGAGGATTCGAGTACAGGAGCAAGGATGTCTTGCTGCAGTTGTACAGGGCCTTGGTGAGACCACACCTTGAGTATTGTGTGCAGTTTTGGTCGCCTTATCTGAGGAAGGATGTTCTTGCCATGGAGGGAGTGCAGTGAAGATTCACCAGACTGATACCTGGGATGGCAGGAATGACGTATGAAGAGAGATTGGGTCGATTGGGCTTGTATTCGCTAGACTTTAGAAGAATGAGAGGGGATCTCATTGAAACTTATAAAATTCTAACAGGACTAGACAGACTAGATGCAGGAAGGATGTTCCCGATGGCGGGGGAGTCCAGAACCAGGGGTCACAGTCTAAAGATAAGGGGTAAGCCATTTAGGACTGAGATGAGGAGGAATTTCTTCACCCAGAGTGGTGAACCTGTGGAATTCTCTACCACACAAGGCAGTTGAGGCCAATTCATTAAATATATTCAAGAAGGAGTTGGATATATTTCTTAAGGCTAAAGGGATCAAGGGATATGGGGTGAAAGCAGGGACAGGGTACTGAATTTGGATGATCAGCCATGATCTCATTAAATGGCGGAACAGGCTCGAGGGGCCGAATGGCCTACTCCTGCTCCTATCTTCTATGTTTCTATGTGGAGGTAAATTATCCCAAGGCCCTAGCCGAAGAAGAGCAGAGAGTTCTCCTGTGCAACACCACCAAAAATAAACAGATTAGGTGGCAATTCATTAATTTGCTGTTTTATGGGATCTTGACAAGCAAAAACTGTCAGCAGTCTTTCTTTTATTCATTCTTGGGTTTGGGCTTCACTGGGCATTAGTGAACCGGTTGGGTTTTATGACATTCTGGCAGTTTCATAGTCGCTGATATTTCCACATTTTTTTTTAAACTGAATTGAAATTTTCGACTAGCCAGGGTGGGATTTGAACTCACGTAATATGGATTATTCACCCACTTACACTACCAACAACAACTTGCACTTATACAGCTCCTTTAACATAGTCAAACATCCCAAGGCGTTTCACAGGAGCGTAATCAGAAAAACATTGACAGCAAGCCAAAGTCGGAGACATTTGGACATGTGACCAAAGGCTTGGTCAGAGCTAGGTTTTAAGCAGAGTCTTAAAGGAGGAGAGAGAGGAAGAGAGGTTTAGAGAGGGAATTCCAGAGCTTAGGGCCTAAGTAGCTGAAGGCGCGGCCACCAGTGGTGGGGTGAAGGAATTGGGGGATGCACAGCAGGCCGGAATTGTAGGAGCGCAGAGTTCTTGGAGGGTTGTAGGGCTGAAGGAGGTTACCGAGATGGGGAGGGGCGAGGCCATGGATGGATTTGAACACAAGGACGAGAATTTCAAAATTGAGGCATTGCTGGTCCGGGAGCCAATGTCGATCAGCGAGCACATAGGTGATGGATGAATGGGATTTTTGGATGAGTTTTGGATGAGCTCAACTTTATGGAGGGTGGAAGATGGGAGGCTGGCCAGGAGAGTGTTGGAAGACCCATATTAACATTGACTGCAATTTAAAAGTAATTCATTGGATGTGAAGTGTTCTGGGACATCCTGAGGATGTGATAAGGCATTATATAAATGCAAGTTGTTTTCCTTTCTTTCTAAGTATGTACTTCACAACCTGTCCCTCTTGTCCTGCTGCCTTAGAATATCTGAAAGTATTGGTTCAGATTGAATTTGTGTATAATTCCTACTGTCATGCTTGGTGTCAACTTTTTACATTGTAAATTCCCATGTTCACATTTATAATGGAAACTGTCTATGTAAACTTGTCACATTCTAATTACACCCTCCTGCCAGTGGTGGCACTGTAGCACATCAGGTTTGCTTCTCCCAGGTCTTCAGCCTGCACTGCAAAGAAATGGCTGTTCTCTGCTTCCCAAATTGCCATAGATTTTGATGTTTAACTATAAATAATAAAATATCAAATTCAGTACATGAGCATGTGTTCCAATAAAAACTGGTTATAAGTACCTGCTGTACCTGTAACTCCCGTGGATGGAACAGTGATAGACCTTTTCAACATATAATAGTTGCTATTGTACAGTGAGTGTATATAACACTGAGATTGTATATTTTGGCCATCAGATTCCTTAATTTGCTGAAAATGCATTCTGAAAAATTTTGATGTGCCATTTCTATCAGTAACTTGAATTTCTCATATGCAAAATAAGGTTTAAACAAATTTAAAAATGCACGCTTTGCAATAACATGATTACATTTATCCATTGAGTTGTCTTTCATTAAGGTTTATAGTGTCAGCTGTGGCTCAGTTGGTAGCACTCTTGCCTCTGAGTCAGAAGGTTGTGGGTTCAAGTCCCACTCCAGGGACTTGAACACATAAAGCTAGGCTGATACTCCAGTGCAGTGCTGAGGGAGTGCTGTACTGTCAGAGGTGCCGTCTTTCGGATGAGATGTTAATCTGAGGCCCCGTCTGCTCTCTCAGGTGGATGTAAAAGATCCCACGGCACTATTTCGATGAAGAGTAGGGGAGTTATCCCTGGTGTCCTGGCCAATATTTATCCCTCAATCAACATAACAAAAAAAAAAAGATTATCTGGTCATTTTCACATTGCTGTTTGTGGGAGCTTGTTGTGTGCAAATTGGCTGCCGCATTTCCCACATTACAACAGTGACTCCAATTAAAAAAGTACTTCATTGGCTGTAAAGCACTTTGGTTGTGATAGGCGCTATATAAATGCAAGTCTTTCTTTTTTCTTTTTACTTAAAGGCCTCAACTTGGCCAAAAGGTCTCTTCTGCAACCATGATATTTTTGACCAGAGCTGTGACTCTGTGAGCTGAATTGGGATTATGCAGCCTGAGCATGTGCAACATATCTAATTTTCCAGGATGCATCACAACCTTCAGTCAACCGTACTACCGGGATATTTTTCTTTACCTCCTAGAACCTTCTACCCAATGGCTTATCTTCAAATAATTCTGAAAAACAAGATGGAAAAACTTAATTTAAGAGGAGCCTGTGTTACTGGCACTGTCACTTTAAGAGGATACTGAGTTATTGGCACTGTCACTTTAAGAGGAGACTGCATTACTGGCATTGTGCCTTTAAGGGAAGCCTGTGTTACTGGTGCAATCACTTTAAGAGGAGCCTGTGTTATTGGCACTGTCACTTTAAGAGAAGCCTGTGTTACTGGCACTGTCACTTTAAGAGGAGTCTGTGTTACTGACACTGTCACTTTAAGGGGAGCCTGTGTTACTGACACTGTCACTTTAAGAGGAGTCTGTGTTACTGACACTGTCACTTTAAGAGGAGTCTGTGTTACTGGTGCAATCACTTTAAGAGGAGCCTGTGTTATTGGCACTGTCACTTTAAGAGAAGCCTGTGTTACTGGCACTGTCACTTTAAGAGGTGTCTGTGTTACTGACACTGTCACTTTAAGGGGAGCCTGTGTTACTGACACTGTCACTTTAAGAGGAGTCTGTGTTACTGGTGCAATCACTTTAAGAGGCGCCTGTGTTACTGGCACTGTCACTTTAAGGGGAGCCTGTGTTACTGGCACTGTCACTTTAAGAGAAGCCTGTGTTACTGGCACTGTCACTTTAAGAGGAGCCTGTGTTACTGGCACTGTCACTTTAAAAGGAGCCTATATTACTAGCACTGTCACTTTAAGAGCAGCATGTGTTACTGGCGCTGTCACTTTAAGAGGAGCCTGTGTTACTGACACTGTCACTTTAAGAGGATCCTGTGTTACTGGTGCTGTCGCTTTAACAACAACAACAATAACAACTTGTATTTATATAGTGCCTTTAAAGTAGTAAAATGTCCCAAGGCGCTTCACAGGAGAACTATAAGACAAAAAATTTGACACCGAGCCACATAAGGAGAAATTAAGGCAGGTGACCAAATGCTTGGTCAAAGAGCTAGGTTTTAAGAAGCATCTTAAAGGAGGAAAGAGCGGTAGTGAGGCGGAGAGGTTTAGGGAGGGAGTTCCAGAGCTTAGGGCCCAGGCAACCGAAGGCACGGCCACCAATGGTTGAGCGATTATAATCAGGGATGCTCAAGAGGGCAGAATTAGAGGAGCGCTGATATCTCAGGGGGTTGTGGGGCTGAAGGAGATTACAGAGATAGGAAGGGGTGAGGCCATGGAGGGATTTGAAAACTAGGATGAGAATTTTGAAATCGAGGCGCTGCTTAACCGGGAGCCAATGTAGGTCAGCGAGCACAGGGGTGATGGGCGAACGGGACTTGGTGCGAGTTAGGACACGGGCAGCCGAGTTTTGGATGACCTCAAGTTTACATAGGGTGGAATGTGGGAGGCCAGCCAGGAGAGCGTTGGAATAGTCAAGTCTAGAGGTAACAAAGGCATGGATGAGGGTTTCAGCAGTGGATGAGCTGAGGCAAGGACGGAGACGGGCGATGATACGGAGGTGGAAATAGGCGGTCTTAGTTATGCTGCAGATATGTGGTCGGAAGCTCATTTCAGGGTCAAATATGACACCAAGGTTGCAGGACAGTGTGGTTCAGCCTCAGACAGATGTTAGAGAGAAGGATGGAGTCAGTGGCTAGGGAACAAAGTTTGTGGCGGGGGCTGAAAACAATGGCTTTGGTCTTCCCAATATTTAATTGGAGAAAATTTCTGCTCATCCAGAACTGTATGTCGGACAAGCAGTCTGACAAGTTAGAGACCGTGGAGGGGTCGAGAGAAGTGGTGGTGAATTAGAGCTGGGTGTCGTCAGCATACATGTGGAAACTGACGCTGTGTTTTCAGATGATGTCGCCAAGGGGCAGCATGTAGATGAGAAATAGGAGGGGGCCAAGGACAGATCCTTGGGGGACACCCGAGGTAACGATGTGGGAGCTGGAAGAGAAGACATTGTAGGTGATTCTCTGGTTGTGATTAGATAGATAAGAATGGAACCAGGTGAGTGCAGTCCCACCCAGCTGGACGACGGTGGAGAGGTGTTGGAGAAGGATGGCGCGGTCAACCGTGTCAAAGGCTGCAGACAGGTCGAGAAGGACGAGGAGGGATAGTTTACCCTTGTCACAGTCACAAAGGATGTCATTTGTGACTTTGATGAGAGCCGTTTTCGGTACTGTGGCAAGGGTGGAAACCTGATTGGAGGGATTCAAACATGGAGTTGCGGGAAAGATGGGCATGGATTTGGGAGGTGACAACACATTCAAGGACTTTGGAGAGGAAAGGGAGTTTGGAGATGGGGCAGGTAGTTTGCAAGGACGGAGGGGTCAAGGGTTTTTTTTTGAGGAGAGGGGTGATGACGGCAGATTTGAGGGAGAGGGGGACAGTACCTGAGGAGAGAGAATCGTTAACAATGTCTGCTAACATGGGAGCCAGAAAAGGAAGTTGGGTGGTCAGCAGTTTAGTGGGAATAGGGTCGAGGGAGCAGGAAGTGGGTCTAATGGACAAGATGAGCGTGGAGAGGTCAAGAGGGGAGATCGGAGAGAAACTGGAGAAAGATGTGAGTTCAGGGCTCGGGCAGGAGGGAACCTTCGAGGTAGTTTGGCCCGGTGGGCTAGGGGAAGGAAGGGCAGTGGCAGAGGCAGCTGAACGGATGGTCTCAATCTTAGAGACAAAGAAGTCCATGAGCTCCTCACACTTGTCGAAGGTGAGTGTGGAGGAGACAGGGAGAGGGTTTAAGAAGATAGTTCGCAGTGGAGAATAGAAGCCGGGTTTATCTTTGCATTCCAGAATGATTCTGGAATAGTGAGCAATTTTGGCAGACAAGAGCAGGACCCGATAATGCTTTATGTGGTCCAGCCAGGTCTGGCGGTGAATGGCTAAACCAGTTGTCCGCCATATCCGTTCAAGTCTGCATCCCTTGGACTTAAGGGAGTGAAGATGATGGCTGTACCAGGGGAACAGCCAGGGTGAGAGAGAGTAATTGTTTTAATAGGGACTGGGGCATCAAAGGTGGTGGTGAGGGTGTGGTTGAGCAGAACGGTAGCTGCAGAAATGTCGTGGTGAATGGAGGGCCAAAGGCTGAACAGTTGAGATTTCATAAGTGCAGTTGTAAGAGAGTTGGGAGAGGGTTTTTTCCAGGGGCGGACACAGAAGGAAGTAGGGCTGTGTGGGGGGGCGGGGGGATGTGGAAGGGGGATGTGGGTGGAGAGCGATACGAGGAAGTGGTCAGAGATTGCCTTATCTGCGATTGACACGATGGTAGTAGCGAGGCCACGAGAGCTGGCAAGGTCAAGGGGGCGGCCGTGAATATGGGTTGGGAAGTTTACATGGAGGGAGAGATTAAGGGAGGCTAGGAGGCTAGAGGAGCCTGTGATACTGGAGCTGTCACTTTAAGAGGAGCCTGTGTTACTGGCGCTATCACTTTAAGAGGAGTCTGTGTTACTGACACTGTCACTTTAAGAGGAGTCTTTGTTACTGACACTGTCACTTTAAGAGCAGCCTCTGTTACTGATGCTGTCACTTTAAGAGGAGCCTGTTTTACTGGCGCTATCACTTTAAGAGGAGCTTGTGTTACTGACGCCGTCACTTTAAGAGGAGCCTGTGTTACTGATGCTGTCACTTTAAAAGGAGCCTGTGTTACTGACACTGTCACCTTAAGAGGAGTCTGTGTTACTGGTGCTGTCCCTTTAAGAGGAGCCTGAGTTACTGACGCTGTCACTTTAAGAGGAGCCTGTTTTACTGGCGCTGTCCCTTTAAGAGGAGACTGTGTTACTGACGCTGTCACTTTAAGAGGAGCCTGTGTTACTGACGCTGTCACTTTAAGAGGAATCTGTGTTACTGACGCTGTTACTTTTAGAGGAGACAGACGCTGTCACTTTAAGAGGAGCCTGACGCTGTCACTTTAAGAGGAGTCTGTGTTATTGACACTGTCACTTTAAGAGGTGTCTGTGTTATTGACACTGTCACTTTAAGAGGAGCCTGTTTTACTGACGCTGTCACTTTAAGAGGAATCTGTGTTACTGACGCTGTCACTTTAAGAGGAGCCTGTGTTACTGACGCTGTCACTTTTAAGAGGAATCTGTGTCACTGACGCTGTTACTTTTAGAGGAGACAGACGCTGTCACTTTAAGAGGAGCCTGACGCTGTCACTTTAAGAGGAGTCTGTGTTATTGACGCTGTCACTTTAAGAGGAGTCTGTGTTATTGACACTGTCACTTTAAGAGGAGTCTGTGTTATTGACACTGTCACTTTAAGAGGAGCCTGTTTTACTGACGCTTTCACGTTAAGAGGAGCCTGTTATTATTTTAAATCTAAAAAGTTGTGTGGTATTGTTTAAGGGTATTTGTACGGTAAACATTATTGATTATTTGTAAAATTAATCATTGCATTTATTTTAACTATAAGGCTGTTTTTCAGGCTTTATTTTTTAATGTGATGGATGAATGTAATGGATTTACTATGTAATTGATGAGTTGTACAGGTATTATTGTATTTGAATAAAAAATAAGAGGAGCCTGTGTTACTGGCATTGTCACTTTAAGAGGAGCCTGCGTAACTGGCGCTATCACTTTAAAAGGAGCCTGTGTTACTGATGCTGTCACTTTAAGAGGAGTCTGTGTTACTGACGCTGTCATTTTAAGAGGAGTCTGTGTTACTGGCGCTGTTCCTTTAAGAGGAGACTGTGTTACTGCCACTGTCACTTTAAGAGGAGCCTGTGTTACTGGCGCTGTCACTTTAAGAGGTGCCTGTGTTACTGACGCTGTCACTTTAAGAGGAGCCTGTGTTACTGGTTGTGTCACTTTAAGAGGAGTCTGTTTTACTGACGCTGTCACTTTAAGAGGAGCCTGTGTTACTGGCAGAGTTGTAGCAACAAGGAAACCCGGAATTTCAGTTTCTGGGACGCGGTCGCGGTGATGCAGCGGGAGTCGCGGTGAGGCCGGAGCCGGGAACCTGCCCCCGGCCCTGCCGTCATGCTGCAGCCGCTGGTGATCTGCCTGGTGTGCGGCGCGGTTGCTGTGCTGGTTCCCTCCGATGTGTGGGGGCTGTGGAGCAGCAGCCTGGGCTGGCTGGCGGGATGGCTCGGGGCTGGGGCTGGGGTTGAGCTGGGCTCCCCGACCCCCCGACTCTTCACCAAGGATGAACTGAGCCGCTACAGTGGGGAGAAGGGCAGTCCGGGGCTGTTCCTGGCTGTCCTGGGACAGGTGTTCGATGTGCGGGAAGGGAAGAAGCATTACGGACCCGGAGGCTCCTACAGCTTCTTTGCAGGTACAGTAGGACCACTGAACCCGCACTCTGAAACTGCCCAGTAATTGACCAGCAACGCTTAACAACACTCGCCCCCAGCACTGGAGTCATTGAAACCATCAGGCAGGGTCTGGAGTATGTCTACAGACCGCGGGTCCATCAGTTAGTTATCTCCTGTGCCTACTGACACACCAGGCAACCCATTTCTTCCACCACTGTCTGTCCAGAGCAAGTTATTTGACTCCAATCAGAATGTCCTCTTGTCTCACATCCAGCAGATGGCAGTTGTCCACAAGTATTTTTTATTCGTTCCTGGGGATGTGGGCGTCTCTGGCAAGGCCAGCGTTTATTGCCCATCCCTAATTGCCCTCGAGAAGGTGGTGGTGAGCCGCCTTCTTGAACCGCTGCAGTCCGTGTGGGGAAGGTGCTCCCACAGCGCTGTTAGGGAGGGAGTTCCAGGACTTTGACCCAGCGACGATGAATGGACGGCCGATATACTTCCAAGTCAGGATGGTGTGTGACTTGGAGATGGTGTTATTGTCTATGGGTTGTTGCCATAACAAAAGGTCATTAGTCTGACTCACAAGCCCCAGCTGGAGAGGGTGGTGTTCTACCTTTAGTCTGCACCCAACCTGTCTGTCTTGGGGGACCATGCCACAAGTTGTACTCCCGCCGGCATCGCTCTCCGGGTCACAAGAGCCTTCCCACCACCTCAAGGTGCAGTCCCTCGGGAAGGTTGAGTGTATTGCTGTCTGGTTTACATTTATATAGCCTCTTTCACCACCTCCGAGTGTCCCAAAGCGCTTTACAGCCAATGAAGGAGGTTTATAAACAGATGTTTGAACTGATCGCCCCTGAACCTCGCTCCAACCATTGTCTCTGCTGTCTCCAGCTCCAGAGAGAGACCCCCCCTGTAATTTTAAAACGTGTAAAGATGGTGCTGAGAAACATTTGTTCAGCTTCTTTAGCCCAGAGGGTCTAAACCCAAACTGTTAGCCTATCATGTTCCAATCTCATGGACTCGCTGGGCATTTCCAGTATCTGTGGTTGGTTTCTCTGTTATTTCTCTTCTCTTCTTAGGCAGTCCCTCGGAACCGAGGATGATTTGCTTCCACATTAAAAATGAGTTCTCAGGTGACTGATGAGTCCAATGCGGGACCTACAGTCTCTGTCACAGGTGGGGCAGACGGTGGTTGAAGGGGCGGGTGGGTGGGGTGCTTGGGTTGACGTGCGCTCCTTCCGCTGTTTGCCCTTGGCTTCCGCTTGCTCCCGGCGAAGAGACTCGAGGTGTTCGGCGCCTTCCTGGATGCTTCTCCTCCACTTTGTGCGGTCTTGGGCCAGGGATTCCCAGGTGTTGGTGGGGATGTTGCACTTTTTCAAGGAGGCTTTGAAGGTGTCCTTGAAGCGTTTCCTCTGCCCACCTGGGGCTCTCTTGCCATGTCGGAGCTCCGAGTAGAGCGCTTGTTTTGGGAGTCTCGTATCGGGCATGCAGACGATGTGGCCCGTCCATCGGAGCTGATCGAGCGTGGTCAAAGCTTCGATGCTGGGGATGTTGGCCTGAGTGAGAACACTGACGTTGGTGCACCTATCCTGCCAATGGATTTGTAGGATCTTGCAGAGGCAGCGTTGGTGGTACCTCTCCAGCGCTTTGAGGTGCCTGCTGTACATGGTCCATGTCTCTGAGGCATACAGCAGGGTGGGTATCACTGCTGCTCTGTAGACCATGAGCTTGGCGCTGGGTTTGAGGACCTGGTCTTCAAACACTCTCTTCCTCAGGCGACCGAAGGCTGCACTGACACACTGAAGGTGGTGTTGGACTTCGTCATCGACGTCTGCCCTTGTTGACAGTAGGCTCCCGAGGTATGAACGTTGTCCAAGGCCTCGTCATGGATTTTTATAATCGGGGGTCAGTACTGTGTGGCAGGGGCAGGTTAGTAGAGGACCTTTGTCTTACGGATGTTTAGTGTAAGGCCCATGCTCTCGTACGCTTCGGTGAAGGTGTTGACGATGATTTGGAGTTCGACCTCAGAGTGTGCGCAGACGCAAGCGTCGTCTGCATACTGTAATTCGATGACAGAGGATGGGACGACCTTGGATCTGTACTGGAGGCAACGGAGGTTGAACAGTTTCCCGTTTGTTCTGTAGATTAGCTCCACTCCAGCAGGGAGCTTACTGAGGGTGAGATGGAGCACTGCAGCCAGGAAGATCGAGAAGAGCGTTGCTGCGATGACACAGCCTTGCTTGACCCCGGTCCATACGTGAATTGGATCTGTGCTGGATCTGTTTGTCAGGATCACGGCTTGCATGTCGTCGTGAAGCAGGCAGAGGATGGTGACAAACTTTTGAGGGCAGCCAAATTTGAGGAGGACACTCATGGTTGAAGGTGTCGAAGGCCTTTGTGAGGTCAAAGAAGGCCATGTACAGCGGTTGGTGCTGTTCCCTGCATTTCTCTTGTAGTTGACGCGTGGTGAAGATCATGTCCATTGTGCCCCTTAGTGGGCGGAATCCGCATTGCGACTCTGGGAGGAGCTCTTCAGCCACTGGGAGAAGGCGATTGAGGAGGATTCTTGCGATGACTTTCCCTGTGGCAGACAGCAGGGAGACTCCTCAGTAATTACCGCAATCGGACTTGTCACTTTTCTTGAAGGTGGTCACGATTACGGCGTCTCTGAGATCCCCTGGCATGCTCTCCTCCTTCCAAATAAGAGAAATGAGTTCATGTATTCGCGCCACTCGACCAGGAAACACCAAGACTGGTTCGACGAGAACGACCAGGAGATCCAGGAGCTAATAAGCCGCAAGCGCATGGCATTCCTGATCTGGAAACAGCAACAGAACTCGAGAGCAAGAAAGCAGCTCTGCAGATGCCTGAAGGCCGAGGTCCAACAAAAAACTCCGACCTAAAGAACAGATGGTGGGTGGAGAAAGTGCAGGAGATCCAGCAGCTAGCCGACAACCACGACGTGCGTGGATTCTTTAGCGCAGTCAAGACCACCTACGGCCCAAGCACCCAAGGTCCTACCCCACTGCGGGCCAAGAATGGAGAGGTGTTCATCAAGGACAGAGAGGCAGTCAGTGCCCGCTGGAAGGAGCACTTTGAAGATCTCCTTCACCGAGACTCTGTCTTCGACGCGAGTGTCCTCAACTCCATCTCGCAGCATGCTACCCGCCACCACCTCCGCACAACCCCAGCCCGGCATGAGGTTGAAAAGGCCACCTGACAACTGAAGAACAACAAGGCCTCAGGAGCAGATTGAATCCCCGCCAAGGCGCTAAAACATGGTGGAGAAGCACTATTGGTGTGAATTATCTCTAGTCTTTGACTCACACCCACTTCTCCTCCCTAGAAGCTCCATATATTTCTTGCTTGGCTTTTGTCCTGCTCACTGTTGCCGTTGTCTCTGTCTTTGTGTATTTGCCAGACCCTGTTTTTGCCACTGTGGTTCTTTGCTCCGCTCCTGCCTGCAGCTCCAACTCATTCCCCGTGGATTCCAGATGAATTTTCACCTTTCCTCTTTCAGATCCAGTCATAATCACTGACCTCTCTGATATTAAGTGCTCGTCTGACCTCAGCGGCCGGTTCGTGGGTCCAGGATGGACACGGCCCATGGGGAGGGTGCTCTGTCTGCCTGCCTCTCTTCCGCGGACTTGTCCATGGTGGCTCTGGAGAGGGAGCCTGCGGGACCAACTGGTCCGCTTGGAGCCAACTGCGGCCGCTGGGCACTGGCAATAACATCATGATTTAGATGAAAAGTTTCCTTTTGGTTTTGTTGAAATCAGACTTTATATTTCAATTATTTTATTAGTTGTGCTTCCTTTAAAACAAAGGGGTGCGTGCAAATTAGTTTCTCTGATCAATTATGGATCAACTAAACAAGGTGTGCCATTGACCCTTGACCATAGATTGGAATGTGCACTTTCCTGACCTCTGGCTCCTGCAGAGTGACTCCATCTACATCCCAGCCATCCCCGCTCCTCCGTTTCAGATCGTCCCTCATCTTATCCATTGCTTTAAAAAACACATTTCTATCCTTTTGGGTAGTAAGGAGTGGAAATTCCAGCAACTCCTAGATCCTCTTCCCCTTCCACTTTCTTCTGGCTCTGGCTCCCTTTCTAATCCCATTCCTACCTGGACCCTAAGTTTTGACCATCCCTCTGACTGTAAACGATCTGTTCTCTGCAACAGCCTCCAGGTCATCCCTCGCACCCGGCCTCCACATCATCCCTCGCACCCGGCCTCAACAAATTCCAAACTTTACGTGGTGCTAAGTTATTCTCCTGTCACCACCTCCATTCTTTCTTTTCCACCTCTTCTCCTGAATTCTGATCTCTTCTATCTCCAGCCAGGTTAGCCACTTTGGCAGGAAAAATAAAAAAGCAAATTATTATTTAAATGGAGAGAGATTACAAAATGCTACAGTTCAGAGGGACCTGGCGGTCCTTGTGCATGAAACACAAAAAGTTAGCATGCAGGTGCAGCAAGTAATCAAAAAGGCAAATGGAATGTTGGCCTTTATTTCAAGGGGGTTGGAGTATAAAAACAGGGAAGTCCTGCTACAACCGTACAGGATATTGGTGAGACCACACCTTGAGTACTGCGTACAGTTTTGGTTTCCTTATTTAATTGCATTGGAGGCAGTTCAGAGATGATTCACTAGGTTAATTCCAGAGATGAGATGGTTGACTTATGAGGAAAGGTTGAGCAGGCTGGGCCTATACTCATTGGAATTTAGAAGAATGAGAGGTGATCTTATTGAAACATATAAGATACTGAGGGGGCTCGACAAGGTAGATGCAGAGAGGATGTTTCCCCTCGTGGGGAAATCTAGAACTCGGGGGCACAGTTTTAGAATAAAGGGTCGCCCTTTTAGAACTGAGATGAGGAGGAATTTCTTCTGAGGGTTGTAAATCTGTGGAATTCTCTGCCCCAGAGAGCCGTGGAGGCTGGGTCATTAAATACACTTAAAGTGGAGATAGATGATTTTTGCAAGATAAGGGAGTGAAGGGTTATGGGGAGCAGGCAGGGAAGTGGCTTTGAGCCCAAGATCAGCCATGATCTTATTGAATGGCGGAGCAGGCTCGAGGGGCCTAGTGGCCTATTCCTGCTCCTATTTCTTGTGTTCTTATCTCCATCCTCCTGGAACCCTTCCTCTTGCCCTTCCTCATCATCTTCATTGGGAACTACTGCCATGACATCGGCTGTCTTGTGTTTCTCCACTTCTCTTGCCCACATTATTCTCACTCCCTCTGAACTGCTAGCTTCCTGCTCTTAGATCCAACTCTAAGACAGTCATCAAAGCTTCCTCATCTGTCTAATTACTGGGCCAATCGCTCAATGTGGCCCGTTTTCCTGTGGACAGCCTGCCTTGAGTCTTCGGTTTGAAGTTTGTCAGAAAAGGCAGCCCCCGTGCAAGGTGCCAGCCTTGGCTCAGTGGTAACTCTCTTGCTTCTGTGTCTAAAGATTTGAGCACATAATCGGATGAGGCGTTAAACCGAGGCCCTGTTTACTCTCTCCAGTGGATACAAGATATTCCATGGCACTATTTTGAAGAGGAGCAGGGGAGTTCTCCCCGGTGTCCAAGGCCAATATTTATCCCTCAACCAACAAATGGATTAACTGGTCATTAACCCGTTGCTGTTTGTGGGACCTTGATGTGTACAATTTGGCTGCTGCATTTCCCTAAATTACAAGTGACTACACTTCAAAAGTACTTCATTGGCTGTGAAGCGCTTTGGGACGTCCTGAGGTCGTGAAAGGCGCTATATAAATGCAAGTCTTTCTTTAGTTCTTTCTTTGCCTGTTTTGTCACCTTCCTTAATTCTTCTGCTGATCCACGTCTGCTTTCAGTTTAGCAAAGCATTTTGGAACATAATTTACTTCATGAAAGTTATTATATAATTGCAAGTAATTAAGATCTTGATCATTTGAATGGACTGGTGAAACTCAATTCCAGAGTTCAGATGATTATGAACTAGTCGTCAGAATCCCTGAGTTTTGTACGGTCCTATTCTGTGATTTAATTAGCAATTATGTTACCGAGCTTCGTTACTTGAGTCTGTCTCTTCCACCCAACTTGTGTAACAAGCCGAAAATGAGCTGGACAGGAACGTATGTTCCAAGGACTTGAAAATATAATTTGAGTTGAGAAACACAGTCCCTTGAAATGATGATTCTTGCAGGACCTGCTCACTGTGCCACTGATTTCAAAGGTAACTAGGTCTGTATGTTTCCCATTGCTGCAGGGAATCAGTACACCGCACTGATGGCTCTCTGCTCTTGGGTGAACTTGTTCTGTTGTTCGCTGCAGGTCGAGATGCCTGTAGAGCGTTTGTGAGTGGGGATTTCACCGAGAATGGTCTTGTGGACGATGTATCCGGGCTCTCTCCCACTGAAATGTTATCTCTCCATGACTGGCTTGCCTTCTACAAGAAAGAATACATTTTTAAGGGTAAGAATAGTAGGAAAAACATTGGGGAAATGCGAAGACTCAAAGCTCCGCTCTTCTGACCTGAAATTGCCAATTAAGGTGATTTATTTATTTTTTGGTATATTTTTAAATATTTCGTATATAACGGTGATTTACTTTTCTGTTCTGGGCACTGCACCTCAGGAAGGTATATTGGCCTTGGCGGGGGTACATTGCAGATTCACCAGAAAGACACCAGGGAGTTGGAGAGTTTAAATTATGAGGACAGGGTGCATAAACTTTGCTTGTATTCCCTTGAGTTTAGCAGATTGAGGGGTGATCTGATCGAGGTGTTTACCTTCTCAAATCCTTTTAACATTTTAGATACAGAGAAATTATTTCCTCTAGTGAGGAAATTCAGAACAAGGGGGCATAACCTTAAAATTAGAGCTAGGCCGTTCAGGAGTGAAATCAGGAAGCACTTCTTCACAAAGGGTGGTGGAAATCAGGAACTCTCTTTCCCCCAAAAGGCTGTGAATGCCGAGACAATTGGAGCTTTCAAGACTGAGATAGATATTTGTTGGGTGAGGGTATCAGGGATATGGAGCAAAGGCGGGTAAATGGAGTTGAGGTACAGATCAGCATTATCTAAATGAATGGCAGAACAGGCTTGAGGGCTGAATGGCCTCCTCCTATTCCTGTGAGTGTAGTCTCACCAGGTGAAGATGCCCCTTGAATAGGCCCCGAGTGTATTCAAGTACAATTTTAAAGAGGGTGCATGAACAGAGAGACCTGGGGGTGTATGTACACAAATCTTTGAAGGTGGCAGGACAGGTTGAGAAGGCTGTTGAAAAAGCATATGGGATCCTTGGCTTCATTTATAGAGTCACAGCGTACAAAAGCAAGGAAGTTATGCTACACATTTATAAATCACTGGTTAGGCCCCAGCTGGAGTATTGTGTCCAGTTCTGAGCATGACACTTTAGGAAGGACGTCAAGGCCTTCGAGTGGATGCAGAGGAGATTTACTAGAATGGTACCAGGGATGCAGGACTTCAGTTACGTGGAGAAGCTGGGGTTGTTCTCCTTGGAGCAGAGAAGGTTCAGAGGAGATTAATAGAGGCGTTCAAAATCATGAAGGGTTTTGATAGAGTAAATAAAAAGAAACTGTTTCCACTGGCAGAAAGGTCGGTAACCAGAGGACACAGGTTTAAGGTCATAGAGTCATAACGGCACAGAAGGAGGCCATTCGGCCCATCGAGTCCGTGCCGGCTCTCTGTAGAGCAATCCAGTCAGTCCCATTCCCCCGCTCTATCCCCGTAGCCCTGCAAGTTTATTTCCCTCAAGTGCCTATCCAGTCTCCCCATGAAAATATTGAGTGTCTCCACTTCCACCACTTCCATCGGCAGCGAATTCCAGGTCATCACCACTCGCTGCATAAAAAAGTTTTTCCACACGTCCCCCCTGTATCTCTTGCCCAAAACCTTAAATCTGTGTCCGCTAGTCCTTGTACCATCAACTAGTGAGAATAGCCTGTCCCCGTCTAGCCTATCCAAACCCGTTATACTCTTGTACACCTCTATCAAATCACCCCTCAACCTCCTTTGCTCTAATGAAAACCAATCCAGCTTCTCTAACCTGTCCTTGTAGCTAAGATCCCCCATCCCCGGAACCATTCTGGTAAATCTCCTCTGCACCCTCTCAAATGCCTTCACATCCTTCCTAAAGTGTGGTGACCAGAACTGGACGCAATACTCCAGTTGTGGCCTAACCAGCGCTTTATAAAGATTCAGCATAATTTCTCTACTTTTGTACTCAATACCTCTATTTATGAAGCCCAAGATCCTATATGCTTTGTTAACCACTTTCTCAATATGTCCTGCCACCTTCAGGGACCAATGAACATTAACCCCCAGGTCCCTCTGTCCCTGCACACTCTTTAAAACTGTGCCATTAAGTGTATATTGCCTCTCCCTGTTCCTTCTGCCAAAATGCATCACCTCTCACTTCTCTGTATTAAATTCCATCTGCCACTTGTCTGCCCATTCTGCTAGCCTTTCTATGTCCTGTTGCAGTCGATTGGTATCATCCTCACTGTTTGCCATACCCCCAAGTTTGGTGTCATCGGCAAATTTAGAAATTCTACTCTGTATTCCAATATCCAGGTCATTTTTATATATATATATATATATCAAAAAAGCAGTGGCCCCAGCACTGACCCTTGGGGAACACCACTGTCTACCATCCTCCAGTCTGAAAAACAGCCATTTACCACAACTTGCTGTTTTCTGTCCTTAAGCCAATTCCTTATCCAAGCTGCCACTGACCCACCTATTCCATGAGCCTCAATTTTGTTAACCAGCCTTCTATGTGGTACTTTGTCAAATGCCTTCTGAAAATCCATGTAGACAACATCCATTGCATTCCCTTCATCAATCCTCTCTGTTACTTCATCAAAAAATTTAATTAGATTAGTCAAACACAATCTTCCTTTTACAAACCCATGTTGGCTTTCCTTACTTAGCTTAAATCTCTCCAAATGCCTGTTAATTTTTTCCTTGATTATTGTTTCTTAAACTTTACCCACCACTGATAAGCTGACCGGCCTGTAGTTACTAGATTGTCCTTACACCCTTTCTTGAACAATGGTGTCACATTTTCCACTTTCCAATTCTCAGGCACCTCCCCCGCATCTAGGGAAGCTTGGAAAATTATGGCAAGCCCTTCCGCTATCTCCTCCCCCAATTCCCTTAGCAACCTGGGATGCAAGCCATCTGGACCAGGCGACTTGTCCACTCTAAGCATATCCTGCCATTCTAGTACATCCTGTCTATCAATTTTCACCCCTTCCATTGCTTCTACCTTTTCCACTTCTACTGATATTTTGTCAGCATCCGCCTCCTTAGTAAACACCGATTATTGGCAAAAGAAGCAGAGGAGAATTTTTTTTTTTTTTTACACAGCGAGTTGTGATCTGGAATGCGCTGCCTGAACGGGCGGTGGAAGCAGATTCAATAATAACTTTCAAAAGGGAATTAGATAAATACTTGAAGGGGGAAAAAAAATTGAAGGGTGATGGAGTAAGAGCAGGGGAGTGGGACAAATTGGAGAGCTCTTTCAAAGAGCCGGCACAGGCACAATGGGCTCCTTCTGTGCTGTATCCTTCTCGGATTCCAAGACCACCACTGCACCAGCAAATAGATTGCCTCAGTAGTTGACCCAATTATAGCAATATCTGACTCACTCCCAGAATACTGACACACAATCACTCTCGTTGAACAATTTCCCTTTCTTGTTCCCCATTGTGCTTCTCTCCCTTTCCTTCTCATTCACTCCACCTGCTTCTTGTGTCCAGTGTTCTGCTTGCTTTCTGGATAATGTAGAGTTAAAATTCTCTGAGGCGGGTGCTAGTATTAGTGGAACAAACCTGTAACAAAGTGTAGATAATGTTTAATTGAAGAATGTTTAATATGTTGGATTTAAACGATTCTGCACACTTTAGAATGCAATTTTTTAACATGTTCCGAACATAGCAATTTAATTTGCAGTTTCAGTGAGCTTTTTTGGTTTTGCAAGTTAGGCTTTCAGTTACGAGCTTGTCTGTCTGTTACCCACTGTTGGCTGTCCAAGAATTAGTTTGTTAAGCCTTGTTCTGAGCATCTCTCAAACGGCAAGATTTTTCAGATCACGGAAGCGTTTTTATTTTTCTTCTTCTTGCAAGGCAAATTAACTGGAACATATTATGACCACAATGGTGAACCGACCCAAGCTCTCGTTGACGCAGAGTTGGCCATGATGCAGGGAAGGAAACTGAAGGCAGAGTCTGAATTGGAAAACAAAGTATTTCCCCCCTGCAATTCTGAATGGTCCTCGTCCAAAGGCGGAAGAGTCTGGTGTTCCCCTCGCAGGTCAGGAGAGTTTGTCCTTTTTTATTAACTTCCCCTTTCCAATGCCTCTTCTGTTCTGGAGGCAGTGTCTCATGGAAGTCTTGTATGTCTGACTGCTCTCCCCTACCCATCCAAATAGGGATTCTACATGTACAAACTTAGAGAGAATTTGGCCATGGTGGTGGGAGCAAGCCAAATCCCATCTTCATCTGGCCCACAGTTAAGTAGAGGCTGGAGATCAAGAGCAGAAACTATGGTCCATCTTTCCTCTTCCTAGAGATGCTGAGCAGGATTTTTATAAAACATAGTTTTCACTTAATGGCGGGGCCATTTTTGCAGAAGTCTGCTGGCCCCTGTTTGCATCTACTAGGATGGTGATTGGACGTAATGGAGATCGAGTTGACCATGATCAAACCGTCAAGGCATTGTGGTAATGGATCATACCACCGTTCTCACAGCATCACTACAGTCAATCCAATTCTAGCAAACGCCACAATCTCTCATTAATGAAACTAATTTCTCGAAAGCATCGTATAGTAACTTAAGGACACAGGATGTGGCCAACCTTGAGCACTTCAGGGTGAGGCACATGTGAGGGAGAGAAAAAAGTGGGTCAGCAAGCTAGCCCAGCTAGTGCTTCCCTCTCCAGCCCTGAGATGCTAAGAGTGAGTGACTAGTTACAAATTGATGGACAAATTATAGCTCCATACGCCCCTTCATCCAGTGAATTGGGCATGGAAAGAAAAATTAAAACAAAATTGAGAGTTTGACTAAATACAACTTTTATTAAAATTGTATTTCTATATTTCCAGTGGAGGAATAGAGAGGAATTGGGCTGGAGTCCCACGCAAACTGTACAAGCCCGGATCAAGGAACCATCGCTGTGTCTGTGTCCGCACGAATGGACCACCGTCCAACCAGCCCAGTTCAGCCCACAACAGGGGAGATCTCGACAACCCTAACCTCCAGGAATACGAGGGATGCCATAGCCTCTCAGACTCATGTGCCATTCCAGACTAATAACACAATGGCCTGAGGTTACAGGCCTGTTTTAAGAGGCAGTAAACTATCAGTATCTGTGATATTCCATTACAAAGTACGGCAACGTCTTAAATAAAAAGCCCACTCATTGTATTTTATTGGGGGAGAAAGAGCAGAATGCCAAGGGTTATTGGTTTCCAATACAGGTAAGACATGAAACCGAATCCCCTCTGGAACAATCAATAAACCTGGTAATTTTTGAGCAGGCACCAGCAAATGGCCATGAAAGCTGTTGGACTGTTGTAAAAAGCCAACTAGTTCACTCATGTCCACTAGGGAAGGTAACCTGCTGCCCTAATCTGCTATGGCTTACATGTGTCTCCAGTCCCTTACGTGGTTGACCCACTGCTCTCTGGACTAGGGGATACCTTGTAATACCTTGGCAGCGTTACCGTCGTCCCAAGAACCAAACAAAAGTTGGAGATGGTCGGCCAAATAATGCTACCTTCACACCGTACCCAGTAGCCTGTGCAAGAGCAGGCCTGGTACATGGAGGCTGTGAATGATGTTCCAATCAAAGGGCCCCTGGGGGGTGGGGGTGGAAATAAAAATAAAATTCCATAGATGCTTTGAGATTATATCACTAGATAGGACTCCATACATTACCCAATCAAGGTGGGAAAGAGTTCAGTTTTGTTGGAGTCTCTCCATAATGCACACATTTAATGAAAGTTGATTTATCTTTCTATAAAAACAGGGGAAAGATATTAAACTGGATTGTGCTATGCCTAATACTGGATATTCACTTTTTTATTTCCACACTAATTTAACCCTCTTTTTCTAATTCAACCCTCTTTTTCTAATTCCCATTTCCAGTATATGGGATACAATAGATAGATGCCACATTTATGAACAGAACATCAAGGTTGACATTAGGTACATCTTGCTCCTCATTGGCTTTTTGCAGATTGAAACCTTCTGTGTTGTTGTACAGTGACTCCAGCTGGGCTGGTGAATAACCTGACAACAATGGTCAATATCTATGGTTGAGCAGGTTGGGCCTATACTCATTGGAGTTTAGAAGGATGAGAGCTGATCTTCTTGAAACATAAGATTCTGAGGGGGCTTGACAGGGTAGATGCAGGGAATACGTTTCCCCTCGTGGGGGAATCTAGAACTAGGGGGCACAGTTTCAGAATAAGGGGTCGCCCATTTAAAACTGAGATGAGATGAGGAATTTCTTCTTTCAAAGGGTCGTGAATCTTTGGAATTCTCTACCCCAGAGAGCTGTGGAGGCGGAGTCTGAATATATTCAAGGCTGAGATAGACAGATATTTGAGCCACAGGGGAGTCAAGGGTTATGGGGAGCAGGCGGGAAAGTGGAGTTGAGGCCAAGATCAGATCAGCCATGATCTCATTGAATGGCGGAGCAGGCTCGAGGGGCCAAATTACAAAAATGAAACAGCTCTTTGCCAATGGGCAAGATGAACAGTAGCTGCTGACACCTCCTCTGGTGTTCAAACCCTCATGCACACCATAATTACCTCAAGGAAAGGCTTCCAGTATTCCCTTGCCAGGCTCCCTCCTTCACAAATTTGCTCAAGAATGCAGGAACTTGCATTTCTATAGCATCGCTCACAGCCAATGAAGTACATTCCCTCTTGTACTTTAGGGAACGTGGCAGCCAATCTGCACCCAGCAAGCTCCCACAAACAGCAGTGTGATAAATGACCAGATAATCTGTTTTAGTGATATTGGTTGAGATAAATGTTGGCCCCAGGACACCAGGAGAACTACTCTGCTCTTCTTCGAATAGTGCTCTGGGATTTGCTACATCTACCAGAGAGGACGGCTTCGGTTTAATGTCTCATGCAAAAGACGGCACCTCAAACAGTGCAGCACTCTCTCAGTACTGCACTGGGGTGTCAGCCTAGCTTATGCTCAAGTCTCGAGTCGAGTTTGAACCCATAACCTTCTGACTCAGCAGCAAATGTTACCATTGAGCTACGGGTGACACCCAGTCCAGATTCCTGCTGCTCCGCTCCTCTTTATACCCATTGCCCCTATCCTCACCTCACTCCACAGACTGCTGTGGCCCCATATAAATTAACTGGAAGATCCCTATTCCAGCTTTCATATCAAATTTGGGATATTTTCTTTAGTCATTGGTTCAGCCTAAACTCTGGCCATATGAATCCAAATTACTACTTGTTTCCCACCCCGATCGAGAGTCGTATTTGAGTAATGCCTGATTTCTGAGACAGCCCCCCAAAATCACTTCCTTCTCACTCTGTCTTTAAAAACCCTGCATCCCTTCAACAGGCCATCAGCCCCCCAACTTCCTGCTCAGTATAGATCTCATTCCCCTTCTAAAGTGCTGAGGTATCCTTTTCCCCATGAGGAGCACCCGATGAATGCATGATGCCAGCCAAGAAATGGTGCATGGTGTACTGAGATCCAAAATCAGAACTAAAGTGTGCATCGCTTCCCCACAGGCGAGTTCCCAATCTCAACCTGGAATAACAAACCATTGCTCCTCTGGGTGCAAGGGGGTTTCTCTCTCATACCATCCACCACGTGCCCACTTTTACTCCTATGTAGAATGGGTCAGGTTGTGCCTGCTCCTATAAATAGCTCTGCCATTGATTGCCAGTGGTTGAGGTGAGACACATGGTGTTCAGTGGAGAGGAGGAAGATTTTCACATCAGTGAAGCGATCTCACTGAATGAGAGCCACCATAATAGCACTGAAAGTACTGAAGCACATACAATAAGATTCTATAAAATTTATTCTGGGACGTGAAGGTGGTTGGGAAATGTGTCAAGCTAGAGTGTTATATTCCCCAATTAAAAGTTTGGAGATTAAGGCAAAGTTATAATAGCACAGCAGAAAGCTCATCAAGACAGTGCTGAGTGAAGATTTACCTAAATGCCTAAGAACTTGCTATAGAGCCTGATCATATCCGCAGGACATCACAAACCACTTGAGAGTCAATGAATTACTTGCGAAGTGCAGCAAGCATTATGTAGGCAAACATGGCCAATCTGTGCCCAGCAAGGTCCTACAACAGCATGAGAGATGACTGGCCTCTTTATTTAGTGCTGATTGAGGGATGAATACCTGTAGAACAGCACACCAGCTTTCAGAGATGTGACAGCAGTCTTGGACCCCCCACCCCACTGCACCAGAGCTGAGGGAAGGGTAACCACCAACCCCAGCCGCTAGGATACCATCACAAATTGAAAACCCGCCGAGTATGAGCATAGTGTGACGTGCTTGGTAAGTGAAAAGTGCTTAGTGTTCATACATATGGAGATGTGCTGGACAGGTAAACTTTTAGTAGGTGACAACTAGAAAATGCAGAATTCCAAAGTAATTCCAATTCCGTAAAGCATTAAGTGGTTTTCTACAACTGTTTGATCTAAAAGATAAAGAACCAGACGCATAACTACTGAATTTTACCATTGTATTGTGGTGTCGATCTCAACACAGCTACACCCCTCACTACGGTTTCCTAGATATCCAGTGGCTTCCAATGCACTCATTGCTGTTTTGCCATGTCACAGGGGCACAAGCAGCCCCCATTATATTATATTGATCTATGGCTCAAACCACATGTGTGAGGCGCACTGGTCTCTACAACCACTTTTGCCTATTACCACCGAGAATTACAGACTTTAGCCCCACCTACTTTGTAATTAGAGAGAGTCAGGCTTTTGTTACCAAAGAGGACTATATTGATTATCATCATATCCCTAAGCACCAGTTAGCAACATCCTGGGTAATGTTCAATGACATTGCTGTACAGACTTATTCACCTATACACCGTAAACAGAAGTAAACATACACCATTATAGGACAGTTCTGTGCAATAGGCTTCAATGTTAGTGCAAAAAATTAGCCATTACTAAAACAGATTTCTTCTAATACTGAATAATGGATCATAATTAATGGGGTTAAGGGCTGGAATAAATTTTAACCCATTGAGCACTTGCTACTCAGAAACAAACAGGCTCCTCTATAATTTCATATTTGTTCTTTATTAGGTGAATGTAGTTTAATATCTCATGGTTTTTTTTGAAAAGCACTACTGATTATAGCACAAAATCAGAACTGAACACAGGAAATTAATGTTCAGGTTAAATGCAGTTCTCAATGGGTTAAAGGTCACTCATTACACAGGAGACTCCAATACAAGGGCACTGGCAACAGCCAGAGGAGGCGATAGAATAAGATGTTGGTGCTTTTGGTGCAATTTGATTTCCGCAAGTAAATGACTGTCCCAATGGATAGGTCATTCGCACTGGGCACGACCGTTACATGTCCCACACCTGTTTCAGTGACTGCAGTTGGCATAAAGCAACTTGAAAACTAGTTTAATCCAACTGCTTATGGTAAACATTAATGACGGAGGTTGGCTGACGATAGCTTGCTGACTAGTCCACCACTGCTGAGTCATTGCCCTTTGCCCAAGTCCTGCTTTAAAAGAAATTCTAGCCAAGCGTGCTCAAATGCATAATCACAATTTAAGGGGAGGTTCTGTTGACTAATCTTGTGAATGACCAGATTTTAAAAAAAAGGAACGGTGGAATAAGATTTTAAAGGCATTAAATCTACATTTGGAATGTAACGGGGAAGAGAGATCCCCGTGATGACTCCCTTCACCATTCACACTGCTTCTCATGGCCACGGGCCTAAACAAATGAATATTGACCTAAGTGCCAAGCTTACTTGGGGAAATGGTTACTCTACTTCAAACCCAGTGCTTCTATGAAAACACGATCTCCTACAGCATTTAAATACTGAAACTGGTCTATCCGGTCATGGGCTCATTGCAAGAACTGAGTGACCTTGGCTTTGTTCCCTGGCAAGTCTCAGCAGGAAGTAGTGATGGGTAACTAGGTGCTGTAAGTAAGCGAGCACAGATTGCTTAGCCCACAGGACCATGAAACATCAGAGGCGTATCCACGGTAAATAAATGGAGAACGGCTTGAATCGACCCCACGGTGATTAAACTCTCCTTTGAAATGAATCCAACAATAGCACATTGTTTGTTCTCTCCACGTAACACAAGAACAGCCCCTGATGAATGGTTTAGAGCAGCTAGCGTGGTTAGCCAAAAATCTCTGTTAAAGTTTATTTACGTCAGCATCATTACATTATTCAACTCTGCTCACAAATGCACCAACATCATATTACACATGGAATGTTGTTCAACATAGTTGCGGACCTCAACCAAGAATTGAATGAAAACTTTTCCAAAAAGGCTGGATTTAGCCTTCATCCGATCCATCGGAGCCGAGACAAGCTATAATATACGCATAGTATAGCACAGAATTATACATGGAATGTGAATGCAGAATATCAGCTGGTCAGCCTCACTTAAAGCAACAGGTTTTATATTCGAACGGATTGATATAATGCAATGAAGTATGAAGTTTTGCCAAAACACTTTAAAGCATTATATAGCACAGGACAAACTGCATAAAATAACTGGTGGTTGAAATATTTTACACAATTTTGACTGTACATTAAGGGGCAATCCTTGGAATAGTCCTTTTATGGATGAGATGACAAATTAGAACGGTTGTCCAAATTTAACCCTTTCCCCCTCCAGGTAGGCCCAAGTGTCATTCGCACATAACCACCAAAAACAGCTTCCTTGTGTCTTTTATGACTAAAGCTTCCCAAGATGATTAGTGATGATGTGGGACCCTCAATGAGTGCCCCCAGCACTGGCTGGAGAAACAGCTCCAACCTGACTTGGCCACTGTCGACAGCAGGGCCTCCAGCCAACCATCGTCTCCAGGATTCCTGTAGGAGCCTATCAATTACCAGATTGCCGAGTGATGTTAGAACATGCCTCAAACTAGGTAGGTTAGTGCTAGATGTTTAGCTCCGTACAAAAAAGGACATCCAGGCAAAGCAAACAGTGTACTGGACTAAAACTGGGAAATTCATGAACCATTCTGGTCAGTAACCACTGGATTGCAGAACTGGCTTCCCACAGGTTGGTTTGATACTGTACTAAGTAGTAGATTTTTAAAAAAGTTATTCCACCTTGTTCCAGTTTAAAAAAGAGACCATATTCTACCATGTACATGACCATGCATTTGGTCTAAATATGCAGCATTTCCCTTTTTTAAACGCACAACCATTTCTATTGGTGATAAAATATTTTCCTAAATTAGTGTTACTAACTTTGTTCCCGCAGAGATCCAAACCATTAAGGATTATACATTCAGCTGCTGCCATCTATGATTAGATGTAAACAGATCAGGAATTTGACAACCAAACTGAGGCACATTCAGTTACCATGTACAGTCTACACAGGGCAAAACAGTCAGTCAATTCCCTCAAAGTGTTGCTTCCCCCCCATTGAGCTAGCCTATATTATCATGCCAAGTCTTGTTGACATCTGTAACCATCAAGATGACGTTTGACAATACCTCTGGATAGAGTTGGAGAGGGAAAAAGAGAGTGTTATCTACGATTAATGAACAAGATTTTTTAAAAATACACACTAGAGCAGAAACTGGAGAGTGTTAACTTGAAATGACACCAGGTCCTGAATATTTCGACTATACAACCCTATCAGAAGAGGGTCAAACCCAACCCCAGCCAGAAGCACCAGCACTCAATTCTGATCGATTCACATGGCTATGCATCCATCCATTCATTCATGTCACTGAGTCCATTAATACACCGAAGAATCAAACAGCATAATTTCAATCTGAGTAATATAATGCGGTCCCCCAAGTGTTTGGGCTTCTCTTTGAAAGGCGCTAGTCCGATTCGAGCTTCCCGCTGCTGGAAAGGTGCTGTGCAGTGCTGCTAAAACACAAAACGCAAGGGCAACTCCAACAAGTACTAAGAGACCCCGCCCAGTGTCAGCACATCGAAGCAAATGTCGCACACCCTCACAGGCTTGTTCAAATCGAACTTGATGATGGGAATTTCCTTCATCGAACACTTGTGACAGAGCAATCGTCCACAGTGGCGGCTGTCAAGACAAAGAGGACTTGTATCAACAGAGAGCACAGCTCCTGCAAACACTGCAATTTTTATCTTCAACTTTACACCCACTACCAATGTTCCCGCCAAGGTGGCTGCGCAATAATCCGACGGGTCCCGCGCAGACCGCTCACCGGCTTTTACACGCAGAAATTTAAAGGGACCGCGCATTAAAAGAAACAGGCCGCGCAGAACAAAATGCAGCTCACAGGGAACATTGCCCACGACGTAACTTTATAAATGTTCAAAGTCGAACGGTACCAATGTTCTTTGTTGGCTGCTTATAACACAAGGACAGCATATTTATTGCACAGAATAATCCATTTATTCTTTTAACTCTTTTTTGGGAGAGGGTGGGGGAAGAGGAGAGGTATTTTTATTAACCAATTGGTGATATAAAATGGGGGGGAAATTGGATCCTAGAAGTTACTGAATTCAGGAAGCTGAATTAAACAGCCACAACTGAAGCTGAGGCACCATGGCCACGTCACTGACCACAGTTCCTGAAATGGAGACCTGACCTGCACACTCTACCAGTCAGCCTGAGCAGATCAGCAGCAATTCCATTTAAAAATGTTTTTTCCCCATTTAAAAAAAAACGTCAACAAAGGCAGCAACAGAAGAATGTCTCTGTACGCAACCGTTAAAGATTACTCCTTTCTCGACCTCAGGACGTCCCAAAGTGCCTTACAACCATTGAAGTACTTTTGAAGTGTAGCCACTGTTGTAATGTAGGAAACGCAGCAGCCAATTTGCACACAGCAAGCTCCCACAAACAGCAATGTGATAAATGACCAGATAATCTGTTTTAGTGATCTTGGTTGAGGGATAAATATTAGCCAGGACACCGGGGAAACGGCCCCTGCTGTTCTTCAAAATGGTGCCATGGGATCTTTTACGTCCACCTGAGGGGGCAGACGGGGCCTCGGTTTATTGTCTCATATGAAAGACGGCACCTCTGACTGTGCAGCACCCCCTCAGTAGTGCACTGGAGTGTCAGCCTGGATTATGTGCTCAAGTCCCTGGAGTAGGACTTAAATCCACGACCTTCTCACTCAGGCGA
This sequence comes from Squalus acanthias, assembly GCA_030390025.1. Lineage (NCBI taxonomy): Eukaryota > Metazoa > Chordata > Chondrichthyes > Squaliformes > Squalidae > Squalus > Squalus acanthias. Next base: position 43,310,686 of record CM059448.1, on the reverse strand, counting down.
TGGCTGACACCCTTTAAGCTCCACACTGTACATGGTTTTGATTCAAAGCAAACTGAAGGCCAGCTTCAATTTTCATGTGAATGAGCAGTGCACGTCTTTATATTTAAAGCTTTACTCCAAGGTTGTGCAGCTCAAATAAGATGACCAACAAGCAACGTTCCCACTAAGCTGTGTGGCCGCACAGCTGTCCGGAGGTCCCGCGTAGGCCGCTTAACGGCTTTTGAATGGGAAATTTTACACATGTGCGAAATTTTGAATGGGCCGCACAGCCCGTTAAATGGACCACGCACCCAAAAAAAAACACTTGTTGGCAATGTAATTTTATCAGGTTACAAATATAGAACCACCCTCAGACTGGTACAGGCTCAGGTCAGTCTGGTCAAAGCAGATGTTGTGCAAGTTGGTCTCTTGGTGGAAAATTTCAGCCTCAATTTCAATCAACGTATCGCTAAACTCTCTTCACGCAATCTGCAGCAGCAAAATATATTGGGAGTTCACAAAAGGCAACTCACCAATGGTGTTTTCGCATAGTGACTCCAAACTTGGAAATGCACTCGAAGCAGTTGGAACCCTCACACCACGGAGGCTCCTTGGACAGCATGTCTGAAACAACATTAAAGTCAGTAACACAGCAGGGACTGGGTGGCGGCCAAGGCCACTCCTTGTAGGAATTTTAAGTTATTGAGCAATTGGACACTTTGCAAATCTAAGACGGCAGTCACATGGGTCTCGATCGCTTCCCCCTAAATACAGACCATTAGTCTCGGCACCCTTTATCTATACCTGAGAATTTCAGGATGCAATGATGAAAATGCAACACTAGAAAAGTGAAGCATAGAAGATAGGAGCAGGAGTAGGCCATTCGGCCCCTCGAGCCTGCTCCGCCATTTAATGAGATCATGGCTGATCATCCAAATTCAGTACCCTGTCCCTGCTTTCTCCCCATATCCCTTTAGCCTTAAGAAATATATCTAACTCCTTCTTGAATATATTTAATGAATTGGCCTCAACTGCCTTCTGTGGTAGAGAATTCCACAGGTTCACCACTCTCTGGGTGAAGAAATTCCTCCTCATCTCAGTCCTAAATGGCTTACCCCTTATCCTTAGACTGTGACCCCTGGTTCTGGACTCCCCTGGCCATCGGGAACATCCTTCCTGCATCTAGTCTGTCTAGTCCTGTTAGAATTTTATAAGTTTCAATGGAAGCCACAACAAACCATAAATCTTCGAGGGTACAGTGCGTGCACACGCCTCCTGACAACTCGTACCCCCCCCCCCACCCCGCCACCATCTCACCCCACCCCCTCCATCAAACCATAAGCCTTCCCCAGAGTACAGTGTGCGCGCACGCCTCCCCAACACTCCCACTGTGCCCCCTCACTACAGCTCACCCTGCTACATTGTTGCTGGAGAGAAGATGCAGACCGTGAAGAGCGATTTTGGTGTCTTGCTGGTTTATGCGGAGAAGGGTGCGCTGCATACACCTGCCCCCCCCCCCCACCCCACATGTGACAGGGTCGGAGCAGAGAGAAGCCCGCGGCTGGACTGGCAGACACTGAACTGTAGCATGGAGCCCTCGGATCCAAAAACAGGCAGAAAATAAAGTCCGATTGAAAGAGGCCAGAGTACAATTTGCAGTAGTGGGACAGTCCAAGCAGTTATCCAATTCCCAGCATTCCATGTGAACGTGAAGAGATTGGGAGCATCTTGTTATGGGCACAGTAAACCCAGATTGGAGAGTACACCTAGTTTAAACAGGATAGGGGTGCTCTTCCCACATTGGCACAACTTTAAAATACGCCACACACACACACACACACAGTAGCACCACTGGCTCCCTGCCAGTCAGAGGCGTGGGAACAGGTACAATCAGCAATGCCATTTGGGGCAGAATTCTACGTTAATCAGATTTACTGTTTATGACCAAAATAGCAGAGCACCGTACAGGACTGAAGAGACCCACATATACTTCAGTAGTTTTATTTGCAATGAGACGGGGAATTAATTATTGCAGACACTGTGGGAGAATCCTCTCAGTACCATTAAGTCTTTATCATTTATATTGAAAGTGAAACCGGAGCGGTCCCATTGACTCGCGTGTGGCGTGCTGCTGAGCCACACAGTTTAAGGGGATTCCAGGTTTGATCCTGGTTGCTGCTCTCAGCCAGGGAAGGAAAAGGAAAATCATTCAGGGATTCTGCTCCGTAACCCTGACTAGAAGGGTGCATGGTGAGCAGAGGATCGAATTCAACTATCCATGGCCAAACAGTTGAAGGCTTGTTATTCAGGCTCGGACAGAAAGTACGATTACATGGCAAAGTACCGACCAGTCACTTCAGCTGCAGACCAATACCCTCCCAAAAAAGACAGAAAATTTGGGGGTTAATGCGTCTTAAAGATTGCTTTTTTAAAAAAAAGTTTAAGCACATTAAAAGTTATGAGGCCACTGTGCTGTTATTTTGGAGCTGTAATCGGATTGCAGCCCGTGCCGGGGGCTACACTGGTTCAGGATGCAAAGTGCGGTGGGCTGAAGCAAGAAGAGTCCGATGACCGAAATCAGGCTTGTAATTGCGGAGATTTGAGACGTTACCTAGAAGCCGGAAGAGCAGCTGCTTCGTGGCCACCTGATAATTAAATATGTTGGTCCCCAGGTTGTTGTTGACTCCCAGACGGGCCCCAGCTCGCACAATGGCTCGACACAGGTTGGCATTTCCCTTCATGTAGGCCAACAGCAGGGCTGCCAGGAAAAGAGGCCACAGGTTAAACCAGAAATACTGACAACACAAATACAAGAATTAGGAGGCGCAATTTCTATTCCCAATTCAACAAACTTTTAAAAGTTAAAACTGTAACGGGAGGAGCACCAGCACATTGTCTCCAAGAATGGAAGGGCCCAAGATTCTATTCAGTCATTCAGCCCCTCGAGCCTGGTCCACCATTGAATCAGATCATGGCTGATCTGTACTTCAACTCCATTAAACAATAATCTACATTTATATGGTGTAATCAGACAAAAAGACACACAGAGCTAAAGGAGGATATATTAGATGGGGTAACCAATCGCTTGGCAGACAGCAGTCAATGCAGAAAGAAAAGAAAGACAGACTTGCATTTATATAGCGCCTTTCACAACCACCGGACATCTCAAAGGCCCTTTACAGCCAATGAAGAACTTTTGAAGTGGAGTCACAGTTGTAATGTGGGAAAATTCAAGTATTGGGGAAAAATAGCGCATCAACCAACAAAGGATGGCGGTCAGTTCCTCAAATGTTGATCGACAAACAGCAGTAAGTGATGTCAAAAAAAATTCAAAAATAAAATTAAAAAAAAAATCTAACGGCTATCAAAAAGAAGAAACTGTATAAAACAAACATGGAGGATAACCAAGCATAAATGAACAAGGTGCAGAGGATGCTGTACTTGGGGTGCGGGAGATGAACCGGTCACCAAGACGCGCGCAGGACATTTAAACAACACAGGAGTGGGTCTGTTACCTGAAATCAGGAAACTGAGGCATTAAAATCACTAGACGGGCCTCATCCACATTCTGGTTTTCCCAAATGTGACCCCCCGGTATGTTTTCCTACATTAATCGCACTATATAAAAGTAAGTTACTGCTGTTAAATGATCTTTCCCAACTCTATCCTTTTCCTCCACTGATCTCCCCCTGCTCCATCCGTTTGAACAGGTGATCCGTACGCAGGTTACAAGACCCTCCTCTAACTCCCGGGTCACTGAACAGATATTCAGTGTGCCTCTAGGTCACCACCGACTGCAACAAAAGGATTGAGCAGTTATTTCCACCTCATCAATGGCTCCCCCCAACAAAATTTCGACGCGGACTTGTCGCAGGTCCAGGGATTGGGAGACAAAATTTCAAATGAGTCCGAGACCAGCCAGTATATCATTATTCAGCAATTTAGGAAAATTGAAAAGATAAAATCAAAGGTGCCTTAAGCTGACTCTACCTCGGGTAGCAATTACTGTAGACTCCGAACAAGATACAGGAATCACTATATACATAAAATAGTTAGACTCAACATCAGTTACTTTCCCGAGGAGCTGATTTTGCCACTCAGTTGAACATCTACCTGTGTTCCCTTCGGAATCCGGCTTATCTAACGGGTAGTCGGGCATACATTCCAGGAAGAGCTCAAAGATGGTTGCTGCATTCTCCTTCCCATAATGTCCCAAGACATGCATAGGTGACTGACCCCTGTGAAGAACAAAAACAAAAAGGTCAGAATACAAACAGCAGCGATCGACATAAATTGGAGTCGGTATAGAAGCAAAGAGCTTTTAGGCTAAATGTTACTGCTGGCAATACTAGTAGGCTAATAATTTTGCACAACATTCCCTGTACACTATTGTTGAAGGGGATTAACATCCCGATTAAAATGGAAACTTGTTCATTAATATTGCTAACAGTAATTTCAAAATCCTTGCCTTCATTTCAGTCCACACAGTCAAGGTCCAAGGAGACAACAGTGTGTGTACTTAAAATACCTGTGAACAGGTTATTTTCAGACCAATCTACTCAAGTTTATCGACTCCTATGAAATATACTAATGCAGTTATTTACAGCACAGCTTCCACAAGTCCCTAACCCAGTCCATTGACAAAACACCCGTCATTGCCAGATTTCAACTAAAAGATTTTCAAAATGATATGCACATGAAAGGGGTGAAGTTAAAGGCTGTAATTCGGCCACATTGTTTGGGAAGTAACCCAATCACAAAAGTCTGAAATCGTATTACAGCCTTGATGGAATTATGTGTCAATTAAAAAGGGCAGAGAGACCAGGGTGTTAATCTTTCCTCCATTAACTGATCATACCTCACATTGAAGACTTCAGCATCGACGCTAGATTCAGTTAGGAGAATACGCACTACATTGAGGCGTCCGTGCATAACTGCCAGGTGAAGGGCTGAAAAACAACGGCACGTAAAGGCTAGGTGGATCGATTCAGCTAACACAGGAAGCATTTGTGCACCAAGAATAAGTAGTCCTGCTTATGTGATGGCTTATTCATAAAATACATGTCCCATACTCTCAATTTCAGTTGAGTGCATCACCATCAGGATTGCTTTCAAAAAGCAAGTGATTATCCAATCTGACCAGCTTTAAAAGCACATCCAACGGCTGATATCATGGATGAATTACTGAGCCTGACAGCTGGACACATCAGTTACCCACTTCCCTGCACCAAGTTCAGTAACTTCAAAGCAGCTTCCTTCAAGTTATCAGCAATCATTTTTGAAAAAAATAAATAAATGGAGATGGAGGAGGGAGAAAAAAAATGGAAATCTGGCACTAAGTTAAACCACAGCATTGGTCTACAGTGAAGGGAGCTTTACTCTGCACTTGGACACTTGGTCTTTTGAGAAAGTATTCCATTCTCCAACACTGATGCTCATTCCAATGAGCACAATATTTACCCCCTCATCTCTTCCCCCCCAACCCCTAAAACATGATGACACTCAGTTTGTTCACCTTGAATCAAAAGGTCACTGTGCTGTGAATCTGGCTGAGTATCAGGTTAAGGACGATAGGTTGCAAGGCGTTGCAAACCTTTGATTCAGACTCTGTATGTATACCCCCAGGCAGGTCATCAGCTGTTGCCAGGCAACATTGTGGTTTTGGCCCCAACACTGATGTTCAACCTTGGGAGGCAGGGGTACTAACAGTAGCAGTGAGTAATGTGCCAGCTGTTCTGGTCCTGAACCCTTTCTTGGGTGATGGCCAGCAATCCACCCCAACACCCTTGCTGCTGCACTCAATCCTCCACATTACCAGCCTTAATCTCCCCATCGACATCCCCACTAATCTGACACCAACCTCAGACTCATCATACAGGTCTGCACTCAACCACTAACTGTACACTTCAGCAGCACTCCTCACCACCACCACCTCAAATCTCTTCGACAGAACTATCACCTCCACACGTGCATGCTCTTTATCTGCTCTGAACGCAGCACCAGCTCCAGCCTCTGACTGAGACCAATTATTCGTGCCATTAGAGTCTGGTCCCCAAGCCTGCTGTCAACTTTCAATATTACGCAAATCAACAATTTGCCCACCCCTCCTCCTCTCACTGCCTGCCCCTTCGATTATCATTTATCTGCTCCACCTGCTGTTGACGCATCCTTCACCGCTTCCAATACCCAATTATGGCACCTTATTTACACCCCCAGTAAAGCAATGCCGGTGCACAGGAAGCGTTCCCAATTGGCCACCTCCCAAGGAACCCACATGTAGCACCTCGTCAGGTTCTCCCAAGTTAACTGCACATCCCCCAGAAGCAAGACTGAATGGCTGTCAACTGCTAAAGCTGCTTCAATTTCTCCACACGGCCTCAGCCCATCCTTGTTGTTTCTGTGCAGCTGTTGCCATGCTGCGCTCTCTTCACAGGCTCATTTGCTCCACCATCTCGAGTCTATAGCCAAATCCCTGCTCTTCCCATTGCAACTGTTCCCAACAGCTCTTTGAATTTTACTCTCAAACATTAACCTTGCCTGCACCTCAGGATTTCAGTGTTTTTTTTCAACGAATCAACACTTGGTTGCAAGTACACTTTAAGCCTCTGGCTAAAAGAGGTAAGGGTTAAATAGAAAAAAAAAAATAGCAATGTTACCTATTTGAAGAACCTGGAAGTGAGCCCAATTTGTGAGCAATTAACAAGATAATTGCTTGTACAATTACTGGCGCTAGCGTGACAGCCATAACACAAACATCCTTCCTTTTCTCCAATTCTAGGCCTCTTGCACATCCCCGATTTCCTTCGCTCCACCATTGGCAGCCGTGCCTTCAGCTGTCTAGGCCCAAAGCTCTGGAATTCCCTCCCTAAACCTCCGCCTGTCTCCACCTTTAAGATGTGCCTTAAAACCTACCTCGGACAAAATTTTTTGGTCACCTGTCCCAATGTTTCTATGTGGTTCGGTGTCAAATTTTGTTTGATTACACTCCTGTGCAGTGCCTTGGGACGCTTTACTACTTTAAAGGCTCTATATAAATACAGGTTATTGTTTTTGTTTCCAGGGTTGGAGTTGAGAAAGTGATTTAGAGCAGCACGTTTACAAATGACAACCGTGCCTGTTTGAAGTCATTCCTCGCAAAGTCTCCTACCGTTGTTCCCATTCTCATCGACAGCAGCAAATTCCACGCCGTTCTCCACGAGCACAGAGCAGATAGTCGGCAGGTCCTGCTGAGCCGCCAGATGGAGGGCAGTCTGACGGTGTTTCGTCAGCTCATTCACCTTGGCCCCTGCAAGCAGCTGGAACACAGGAAAAGCTCACTGGGATCAGACAGACCGCAAGTGACGGTTAAAACCCGACAGCACTTTAATTTGGCTACAGCAGGAAAAAGCAAAAGGCAAATTATATACACAGCTTCTGCTCATTTCCGACAGCAAACAGGGACATTCAGCTGAGGAATGAATGCCTTGCAGTGAAAGCATCTTTGATGGGTATAATTCCCGACATTGCCCAGACTCGTGATGATACACACAAGGCAGTGGGGGACTGTTATTCAGGGTATGGGTCCACATAGCAGAAGTTGAAATTGGTTTCACAAAGTCACCGCTAGCCTCCGTAGTGCAATATATTAGAAAATACCACAAGAGTGAGATGCCGCACAGCGATATTCAAGCGCAGCGAATGGCAGGATACAGGTTTATGCTTACAATTTGCAGATTACGGCCACTAAACTGATAGGGATAGGAGAGAGAGGAAGAGAGAAATGGGTTAGCAGAGACGGTTTTTTCTGAACGCTCATGCAGCATGTTTTCAAACTATGTCATTAGTAGGGACGTGTGAAAGCTCTTCATTATTTGGCCGCTAAAAAACAGCAATCAAGGTACGGGGACAAGATCTTGAAGCGGGTAACAGATTAAGTTTGAAATCATTAATTCTATAGTTTGCATTCAAGTGCAACACCAAATTTAAATTTGCATTAGGTTCTTAGATTTAATCCCACCAAGTGTTAATGCAATTAATATCTCCCTGGTCAGAGGTTTTTGTAAACAGGGTTAAAAAAAAACTGGTTCATTGAATTTAAGTACATTAAAAACACCCAACAGGAATTTTCAAACCAAATCAAGTGCAGTAGATGAGGATATTGGGTCTGGAACCCAGAGCAACCCTTAATCCATACTCGAATTGCACAGAATTTACAGCACAGAAACAGGCCAGTCAGCCAATAGGTCTGTGCCGTGTTTGTGCTCCAAATGAATCTCCTCCCACCTAACCCTATGTGCATCTCTTTCTATTCCTTTCTCCCTCATGTACTTATCTAGCTTCTCCTTAAATGCATCTATGCTATTTGCCTCAACTACTCCACTCTCTGGGTAAAGAAGTTTCTCCTGAATTCCTTATTGGACTCCCCCACAAGCAGAAACATTTTCTTTACATCTACCCTACCAAATCCCTTCAAAATGTTAGACACCCATCAAGTCACACCTCGGCCTTCTATTTTTTTTTTTGGAGAGAGAGTCCCAGCCTGTTCAGTCTTTCCCGATAGTTATCACCTCTCAGTTCTGGTGTCATGATTGTAAATTTTTTTTTTGGACCTTCTCCAGGGCCTCGGTATCCTTTTTATAATATGGAGGCCAGAACTGTGCACAGTGCTCTAAGTGTGCTCTAATCAAGGTTCTATATCAGTTAAACGCCTGTGAAAACTCTTCAAACTCAAAAAAGGTGTTTCAGCATCAAACAAATCACTGACTCAACTCCCTCGAATGGATGGGCTCAAGAACATTCAAACTCCATGTGTCAGCAACAAAGTCACAAACTGAACCAAGAGTAAACAAAATAAATAACTGGCTTTTAAAAAGCAAATCTTCCTCAAGATGCTGCAATGTTCATTCCTCAAACATTAATGGTAAAATAAGATGGAGTTACAATACTATAGCGATGAGCAACAGCAGTTCAGTGAACCCCATTGAGTGCACATCAATCGCCTTGGTCTTACCAGGTTCCGGACTATTATCTCCGAGCCTGCTTGTACAGCCAGGTGCAGTGGTGTAAGCTTGGATGCGTCCTGTACTCGTGAGTTCACGTTAGCCTGCACACTAATCAGGAACAGAACACTCTCGATGTCGGAGTTCTGTACTGCAATGTGAAGAAAGTTCCTCCCCTTGTTATCAACCTGAGGACAATGCATCAAAAAAGAGAAAAGTTTACCATACCATATAACCCAATGCACATCACATCCCATCCCCCCCTTGCCATCCTATTCCCCCATCCCATCCCCCCACCACCTTCACTTCACACTGACATTGTGTACCAGTGTGACTGACACATTAGGTTTACAGCAAGAAACAGTGGTTCTTTGGTCAGAACATGAGCAGCAAGGATAACCTGACCAGCACTCACGTCGACCTTGCAGATCTAACGGCAACTTCCTCTGCTCTGCCCCAATGTGCCTTAATCCCAACCACAGGACCAACAATTCTTGTGGCCTCTGACAGATTACCAATTTAGTGCCAAGCTATGCCACATTTAAGGGCAGTTTTCATGCTGTAGACTTGTGCGCACTGGACAACTTGGGACACCTGCAGCTAAAGAAACGTAACACAGCCTGGGCTGGATTCAAACCTAGGTTACAAGGATGAAAGGACAATCCCAGAAAGGGCTGTGCCAAAGCACACTCACAGACTAAGGTTCTTATTATGCATCAAGTAGCATATAGGACCAGTGCACTACATTTGATGTAGAATAGTTACTTTCACCACTTATCTAAAAGGAGCCAAGTTAGACAGAAAACAGCTTCAAACAGCAGGCTGAATAGTTTGACAATACTTGGTAACTGGTTTTCAATTTTGATCCAGTTCCTACAGCTCCAGTTTCCAAACAACCCGAGCTTAAAGCTCAACATCCAATATAACCCTGTAGTCTTCACACCAACCAACATCCCTTCAAAATACGAAACTATCCAGGCCGTCACAAAATAAAAACCAATGCTAGTGTGTGAATGGTGATCTCCATGCTCTTGCCTGTTCGGCTGCTCCCGACTCCCGTTTGAGGATCCACTCCGCGGCCTTGTTGTTCTTATAGGTCATCGCACAGGCAAAGGGGGTCAGACCCTGACGATCCCGTATGTTTAACCGGATATCAGGATGCGAGATCAGAAGCTGAATTATAACACTGTGCTGGTTGCTAATGGCAACGTGGATCGGAGTCCTTCCCTCTGCATCCTTGTAAAAAGTTTAAAAAAAAACCATTATTTGAATATGATTGACCAATTGCATTAATACTGTCGGAAGGGCATTCACGACAGTCTGTTCTCTGCCACCTTCTCATACACCTACAAGGTCGCAAGGCAAGACACGCTGCACTACCAGAACCTCTTCCTCCGATCATAACTGTGACTCCTGTTGATGCTTCATTTATGACCAAGTATAGTATCCAGGGCCAGACTAAACTGAGTTTTTAAAAGCGAGCACTAAAGTACTGTAGTCTTTAACACTGGCTTCCACAAAGACAGACCAGGTCTAGTGTTAGCAATTCTTTGGTCTCCTGGTGCCAGCCTGCTGATACATTGCCCAAATGGCCATTCAATGCGAGTTTTGACAGTGACCATCAGTGTCCTATTTTACATCAGAACTCACTGGGGGGAAAAAAAAGTGACAAATAACTTTCTGCTTTTATTTTGTTGCATTTCGGTAAACATCACATTACAGAATACTTCAGAGCCCAAAATAAAAATAGAAAACACTGGCAAACACTCAGCAGGTCAGGCAGCATCTGTGGAGAGAGAAACAGTTAATGTTTCAGGTGGGTGACCTTTCATCAGAACTGGAATTCTGTTGGAAGTTCTGATGAAAGGTCATCAACCTGAAACGTTAGCTCAGATTCTCTCTCCACAGGGCTTGCTCTCCTTGGAGCAGAGAAGGCCAAGAGGAGATTTAATAGAGGTGTTTAAAATCATGAAGGGGTTAGATAGAGTAAATAAAGAGAAACTGTTTCCAATGGCTGAAGGGTCGATAATGAGAGGGCACAGATTTAAGGTGGCTAAAGAACCAGGGGCAACGAGTGGTTAGGATTTGGAATGCACTACCAGATAGGGTGGTGAAGACAGATTCAATAGTAGCCTTCAAAGGGAATTGGATAAATAATTAAAAGGAGAAAAAAATGCAGGGATATGGGAAAAGAAGTGTGGGAATGGGACAAAATGGATAGCTCTTCGAAGAGGCCGAATGGCCTCCTTCTGTGCTGTCTATTCTATGACTCTATGCTGCCAGACTTGCCGAGTGTTTTCCAGCCACCACAGTATTTTGCGTTTACTTCCGAGCTCAATTTGGTCTTTACTGGATATCCACACAGGCAGTCTCTCCGACAAAGGTTGCTGCATAGGGACCAGGAGCAGGAATCTTCCTCTCCCTAGCCCAGACACTGAAGGCAGGTCACTCAACACAGACCAGCAATCAAAGTTCAGACCTTCTGGTTCACACGTTAGTGTTACACCAGGAGCTTCCTTCACTCTACGTTGCTATTTTCATCTAATATTTTAGATCAGATATTCCTGAAAGATGTGACCCAGGGTGTGAAGGATGCAAAATGCAACTGTCAAAATAATTTTAAGAGTTGCTATTGTGAAACAAATAAGCCTCGGTATTGTGTTACCTTCTCTTTTCTCTCTTCCCACCCTCCCCACTGGCCTGTTTCTCTCCCTGACCCTTACCCTGGCCATTTTCTTCATCCATAGGTTTGTACCTAGGGAAAGGCTGAAACACGTCAGGTGATTCTACCGCTGCTTAAAATCGGGTAATAGCACCATAACAGCTGCAAGGCAGGAACAGCAAGTTATCATAATCTTTAAATCCAGCTTAATGTAGTAAGAAAATACAACCAGACAAATGTGTTCGGATTGAATCATGCACTCGGCCACTGACCTGAGTATTCACATTGGCACCAAATTCCAGAAGGCACTGCACCACTTCCTCAAGGCCCCAGCTTGCTGCCATGTGCAATGGTGTCTGTCCATCACGTGCCTCCTCATCACCTTCACCATTGGGGCCTGGTCGTCTGGGACTGTTTCCATCACACCCACTGGAAATGAAAGGGAAAGGGTCGTTGTAGGAATACGCTGCACAGTAAAATCATCATTCCTTCTTTAAGTTACTCCTCGTCCATGAAAATTGAAGGTCGAAACCATTAAACTATTTCTGCACATTAGGCACAGCGTGTTTCCAAAATGTCACCAAGGAAGCTCATCAATTTTCAAAGAGAGAGGAAATTTTTGCGAAACATAAAAATGATCGCAAGTAACTTACGCCAGAATTTTCTCAATCATTTATACCAACAACGGGCATCATGCCATACACAAGCCGTTGTTTTGGCGCATGTTTTCAGGACATTCTGGGCCATTTACTCTTGTATCTTATAATCTTTAGGGGGAGAAACTCATTCACTAAACTGCTATTTCTTAAAAATTCTCTCCTTCCAGGTGCAGAGTATACACAGATCGTGAGTACTAGCTATCACAGATTCCTAAATGAAACAGCACATGGCAAAGGCTGCAATAAAGATGAAAAAGCACCACAGTCATTTGGTCAAAGTAACTAGCGGCACAGCAATGCTGACTAATCCAATCAGTCACTCAAGAACCAGCTGCCGAACAGGCGGGTGTGCATTACCTTCCCTGCCAATGGAGTAAGAACGAAGGCTCCTCTACAGAACCTTCGAGGCCACTGACAAGGGGCTTTGTATACAAAAGTATCATACCACAGCAATAGGAAACAATACAAGTACATCAGACTGCCTACTCTGAATATTATTTTAAACTACTTTTTTATTTTAAAAGAGAGATTATTTTTCAAAGTAGGTTTCATAAGATCGTAAGGAACATGGTGCAATTTTGTAAATAATAAAGATGGGAGTTTTAAGATGTCACAATCTACACCTGCGAATGAGGAAGCAGCCAGAGTTCTCGTTATTCTCATCAATAGCTCGATGTAACAGGGTCTGCAGACATCCCCCAGGTCCAGCACCCCAACACGTTGCATCACAGCCGTGTCTCACCTGAAATTAAACAGTTTCCAGTTTAAGATGAAGTTTATCATACAGCAGTTAGAAATCTGTACAGAAGAGTCAGATGGTGTTTGAAGGAACTGAACAGCAATAGATATAAATCAATAAACAGAAGGGCTTCAGAAATCCTGTTATTTAAAGTCTTGGATCTCAGTTCAGGTTCAGCAACTCCACCAGGCTAAACAAATCAGTGCTCAAGCAAAATATTCAAAGCACATCAACGAAATAGGAAAAAGCCTCACCCCATCCCCATCTCCTCCCTCTCCCTTCAGTTGCTTCTTCTTGGACTGGTACACAACCTCAATGTCTTGTTTTGTGGACAAAAGTGAGAAGTCGCACAACACCAGGTTATAGTCCAACAGCTTTATTTGAAATCACAAGCTTTCGGAGCGTTGCTCCTTCGTCGGGTGAAGTGAAGAATCTTCACCCGACGAAGGAGCAGCGCTCCGAAAGCTTGTGATTTCAAATAAAGCTGTTGGACTATAACCTGGTGTTGTGCGACTTCTCACTTTTGTCCACCCCAGTCCAACACCGGCATCTCCGCATCTTGTTTTGTGGAGTCAAGCTTCAAGCCCTACATCCCAATCGCCAAGACCACCTATGTCAACCTCCATCCCTACCTCACCCTGCTGGCACTGGAACTCTCACCCCTGCCTTTTGTTACCTCCAGGGTTAACCTCTCCAACAATCTCCTTGTTGACCTCCCGAGCTTCTCTACATAAAACGGCAACTCATCCAAAGCTCTGCCTATTCTAAATTATGCTCACCTATCACAAGTCCTTCCGCTGGTGCCCTGCTCAATACATTGATCTCAAATTTCCAGTGTTCTCTGTACAAATCCCTCACAGCCTTGCTCCACTCTGCCTGCACCCTTCTCTCTTCCAACACTGGCTTATTGTGCAGTCCCACCTCCACCAAAAGCAGCAGAGCGTCGAGTTACTGAGCCTATGTACTTGAACTCTCTTCCAAAACCCTTCCACCGTGCTACATCTCTCCCCACCTTTAAAAGCTTCCTCAAAATTTAGCTCTTCAGCACATCGCCATTCATTTCTTCGAACCTCTGCTTATTGACTGCTTCATCTGTGAAACACCTTGGCACATTTTACTATGATGAAGGAGTTCTGCAAGTGCAAGTTATTCACAAGGTCACAATAGTTATGGATGAGGAAGGTAATTTGGCTTAGAAAGATCCTAAAATCTAATTTCAGCATCCAGCTTCCTTAAAAAAAAACACAATTCCAAGGTTTTCACCTCCATTAGTCTTCCTGGACGTCTATTCCATCCACTGAATTTTCTGACATCAGTTCTAACTTTATCTGTTACTAGATTGAATCTGTGCCCCCATGTTCTACTCACTATTTAACAAATATTCCCAATTTACTTTCAACATACCCATAACGATCTTGTATCCCCCGACAAGATCTCTTTACATCCAGGCTGAACAGCCCAAGTCTCTCCAGGCGTTCTTCATAACTCAGACTTTTACACTCGGAGTCAGTCCGTGGCTCTGCTCCCAAGGCTTGAGGTCTCATTTGTCTCCATATGGAAGCCACGTTCAAGGTGCCGTCTGATCAGAGCACTATATAGTTTGGCCACTACAGCTTAGCGTTCAATTAAAACCCTTCATGTGGAACTGTGTCAAATGCCTTTTGGAAGTCTAGGTACACCAAATTGTGCTCTTGGGATGTTACTTCTCAAAGAAGTTGAGGAGGTTGGTCAGGTGGGATCTTCCCCTTCTGAATCCAAAAAATATACCCATCCTCAGATGTATTAATTACATGTCTGTGATTGATGGCAAGTGCAGACTAGACCCTGCAGAATCCCAACACTTCCATCCAAATGAGATTTCCATAATTAAATTGACTATTCCTAAACAAGAAAATATACAGCAGCAATGGGCATACAATATTATTGGCCTAATAGTGTCTGCTGCTCTCCCGAAGGTTTAACTCTTTCTGGCACAGATGAAAGAATGAAGGAAGACTTGCATTTCTATGGCGCCTTTCACCACCTCAGGACACCCCAAAGCGCTCTACAATCAATCAAGTACTTTTGAAGTGCAGTCACTATTGTAATATTGGAAATGCGGCAGCCAATTTGTACACTGAAAGCCCCACAAAACAGCAATGAGACAATGACCAGATAACCTGTTTTAGCGATGTTGGCGAGGGATTGGCTAGGACTCGGAGAACTCTCCTGCTCTCTTCCAATAGTGCCGTGGGATCTTGTGCAACCTGTAGACGGCACCTCCAACAGTGCAGCACCCTCAGCCTGACCCTCAGCCTAGATTTGGTACTCTAGTCTCTGGAGTGGAACTGGAACCCAAAACCTTCCGACTCCGAGGCGAGAGTGAGCCAAGGCTAACAGATGCCGAGGTGTACCGGACCCAACTGGCTGCCCAATTTGTGAGCCTAGACAGGCGGTGGTAAAACAGGACATCACTAGATAGCAGGGATGACAGCATTGCCAGGAGCAGCAGGAATTCTGGCTGATCTTCCCCTCCATAGCCCAGGAGTGCGGACACCACTTATGGCACCCCAAATACTGCCCTAACTCAGCACAGACCAGGGACAGAACCGGTCACCTTCAGGTGTGTATGGCTTCGCTCCCCAGCAGATGCTTTGCTTTTGTTTAAAGTTTGACTTGAAATTGCGCGACCATATTTCCAATCTCAAGCTAGAGCACCCGCGCCAAGGTGGTTTCTGCACCCATGTACTTTAACATGGATAAAATACAGCAAAGTATAATTTCTGCTTTCTGACTTTCTCCAGTGCTGGCAAAAGGGAGGGGATGTTCGTACCAGGGAATGGAATACAGTACATCAAAACTATGCATAATAATATGCAACTACGATACACAGCTAGTGGAGGCACGTGACAAAGCACTCGATCCACAAGCCTGCATGTGTTTCCAGACATTTGGAAGTCCTCGAAGTTTGGTTCAAGACTAACATGACGAGCTCGGTCCAGCACAAATGAAATACAGAAGACTACTTTATTCCTCAAACAACGAGGGGGCATGAATACACTGATTCCAAAATCTAACTCCCCTACTTCCAAAAGGCTTATAAAGATCTCATGATTTAGCTAGTTAGGCTCTGTAACTAACATCCCAAAATCCAAAACGTGGCTCAAGTCTACAAGGCGCTTATTGAACTCTCCTGGACTCAGTACAGATTGAGCCAATCGTTCAAATTTGTGGTTCCAGTGTTGAGGGTTCACATTACTAGAAGTTTTCCCCCTCCCCATCTGTCCTGAAGGCACCGACACAACAGGTACCGTCCCACAGGCACTGGCCACCCTCCAATACCTCAATGAAGTTAGTTATGGGGCCACCTCACCCAACTTTTGCTCAAATGGTATTGACTGCACGCCACTCAACCCACATTCCACTCGCTGTCAGCAAAGCATTTTGAACAATAAAGGCGTGTGAATCTTGAGCAGGTTAAAGTTCAGTTATAATCCCAGAACTGGTTTACATGGTATTTCAACATACATCAAGTTAGTGCACTCGCTGATCCTGTAATCCTACCAAACACGCAGTGTCGCCAAAGGCAACAGGTGTCAATAAATAAGACATTTAAAACAACAGTGCTTCATATACCAGACATCATTATTACACAATAAAACAGTGTTAAAAATCACTCCAGCATTATAGAAACATAGAAAAATAGGCCATTCGGCCCTGCTCCGCCATTCAATATGATGGCTGATCCTCTATCTCAATACCATATTCCCGCTCTCTCCCCATACCCCTTGATGCCTTTTGTGTCTAGAAATCTATCTATCGCCTTCTTAAATATATTCAGTGACTTGGCCTCCACAGCCTTCTGTGGTAGAGAATTCCACAGGTTCACCACCCTCAGTGAAGAAATTTCTCCTCATCTCAGTCCCAAATGTCCTACGCCGTATCCTGAGACTGTGACCCCTCGTTCTAGACCCCCAGCCAGGGGAAACATCCTCCCTGCATCCAGTCTGTCTAGCCCGGTCAGAATTTTACAAGGATTATGCCAGCTTGGTTCAGTTGGTATCTCTAGTTTCTGGGTCAGAAGGTAATGGGTTGACGCCCCATATAAAACACTTGTTGGGCTAACCAGCTGGCTCAGCACTGAAGAAATGACACCGCCAGAGGTGCTGCCCTGCCTAAAGGTTTAGGTGGGCGTTAATGTTGTAATGGGAAGTGCTGGCAATCTGAAGAGATTCAAAATTTCCCAAAGGGACTTCATCTACACCTACTTTGTGATTTCCAGAATTCTGGCTCCCTGTTGTGGGATTCTAGTTAATACTCAGGAGTGTAGTACACTGAGCTTTCCGAAGGTCTACCAACAGAAAGATTACTGGGATGGAAAAATGTCCTGGTTTCTCTTAGGGTGGGAAGGGAGATGGGAGAAAGAAGAAAGCAGGACTGATGAAAGAATGTAGGTATTAAAAGTTTAGACCACACTTCGGGTCTCCATATTGCAAAAAGGATATAGAAGCACTAGAGAAAGTGCAAAAAAGATTTACAAGGATGATACCAGAACTGAGAGGATACATCTAGAAAAAAGACAGGAGGTAACCAGATAGAGGTCTTTATTATCAATATGTTCAATAGGGTACACGGAGAGAATATGTTCCGACTTATGGGAGAGTCCAAAACACAAGATAGTCACTAATAAATCCAAAAAGGAATTCAGGGAGAAACTTTACTCAGAGTGGTTAGAACGTGGAACTTGCTACCACAGGGGTTTCACATTCCTTTTGCCTCGCACCATCATCCCTTTTGTCTCTTAATCTCTCCTGCCTTGCATCCTATCACAGACCTTCCCTTTTGTTCTTTCCTCCCCACCCCCCTTTCCCTGCCCCGACCCTTGCTTAAAAACCTGTTCCATCTCCAGGTTTTTCCAGTTCTGACGAAGGGTCATCGACCCGAAACATTAACTCTGTTTCTCTCTCCACAGATGCTGCCTGACCTGCTGAGTATTTCCAGCATTTTCTGTTTTTATTTCGCTACCACAGGAGTTGTTGAGGCGAATAGCATAGATGCATTGAAGGGAAAGCTAGATAAGTACATGAGGAAGAAAAGAATAGGATATCCTGATAGGGTGAGATGAAGCAAGGTGGGAGGAGGCTCGTGTAGAGAATAAACACCGGCACAGACCTGTTGGGCCAAATGGCCTGTTTCTGTGCTGTAAACGCTAAGTAAATCTATGCAAAGTTCCTTCAACAAGCAGAACCTGTAGCATGATGCATTGCAGAATTGTGTGATATACTATTAATGACAGGTTTCACATTCCCTACAGGGGAGGCTTCTGGCTTGATACACCTATTTTCACAGACAAAGACTGGGATGGAGGTGGCTATAGTTCACACTTGAACTTATTCGAAAGAAGAAAAAGAAATTGCCTCCAGACCCATGCAACAAAACAGTTGAAAGTACTTGAAGCTATGAAAAAGGCTCAACTCAGTGTTGAGTGGCACTCACCAGGGTGGAGGCTATGTCCTCAAGCCCACTCTCCAGCGCCAGCCACAGTGGTGCATTTCCCTTCTCGTCCGGTACAGCCATATCTGCCCCACGGGTACAAAGAGCATCGACCACAAGTGGAAGCTGGTTTTTGATGGCCAACTGAAGCGCTGTCTCACTGTCACGGGTTCTGTCAAAGACAAACTGAGTAAGAAACATTAAGATACAAAAGAGAGAGAGGGGGGGGGAGAGAGAGAGAAATAACGAGACAGGAATTAAAAAATTGTGCACCAAGGATAGCCGATGATAAAATGTATTTTGGGGCAACAAAGGAGATCAGAATGAAAACATCACAAATCACAATGCTGGCCTTTAACTTGTGCAAAATTACATTTAAACAGGATATAGACCGTATTCTCTTTGCAACTTATATATGTGCTATGTACTATACAGCATCTCACTCACCTAACATTTATATCAGCTTGGTGCTCAAGGAGGAAGAGGGCACTCTTGCTGTCTTGCCTCTGAATTGCCATGTGCAGTAGGGTCTGACCATCGGACATGCAGTCGTTAATGGCTGCCCCTGAACCGAGCAGCTGTGCTGCAATGGTATGCATGCCTGCGGGGAGAGTGCAGTTGGTACTAGTTAACCTTTGGACTTCAGGTCATATTGCAGAGGGAGAAAAGCCATAGCATCCCTTCAAATTTAACCTTCTGATTTTATCACTTCTACCACCACCCCCCCCCACCTTTTAAATTGGTTGATTCAGATTAAAGTAGGCAGTGCTTTTTAAAAAGAAATGATTTATATCATTCACAAAGTAACCCGCTGACTTACCAATTATTCTCCGGTAATACCAAATCGCATCACAAAAGACATCACCCCACCCCTTCACAACAGGTCTACCCCAGGTTACAGGAAGACCCACTTCAGCAGGTCACCGTAGCAGAAATACTCAAACTTTCACAAAAAAAGGTTACAGGAATGAGATTAATACAAAATACATTCATAGTTACCTGTCCACAGAGCCAGCCCTAGGACTGTCTGATCTCTTGAATCTTTGAGGCTGAAGTCAGGAATGATTTGCAGATTACTTGCAGCATGAAGTGCATTTGCTGAGTTGATTAAAAGAATAAAATTAGTTTTCTTTTCATCTGCCAGTTCTTCAGAACAAGGAGTCATATTCAATTATGATTAATCGAAATGATTAGAGCCAAACCACAGGGGTTTACAGCACAGGAGGCCATTCAACCATTGTGCTCTTTGAAGTAAATCAGAGACCTCTGACTTTGGAAGCATATTACAGTGACAAGTAACCTTTTCAGAGGCATTCCCCAACATATTTTACACAGATAATATGCTTATGCAGGCATAGTAGTTTGGAACTGAAAAGTCTAAATTAATACTTAAAATAATTTTACTTTGTATTTCTGCTGTAATTCCCCCAAAGAAGTATATCACATTATTTAAAAAAGATACTTTTTGCTAATCAATCACACAAGCAATGTCTGCCATTAACTGCTCCAAACTGATCCATCAATTTTACAGTATAAAAGTACTAATTACTGCATGTTCAAGGAATAAATGAAAAAGCATCGAGTTATTACTGGGCAGATCTCTTATAAACTGCTTTCTAAATCCCATGGGGTGGAAAGGAAGTAGAGCAAAGAAAAGGGGTGTGGGGGGAGAAGGAGAGCGCCTGCAGAACTGGACTTTTAGGTTTGCCCCACAATCTTTTCAAGCCATATGAATTTAATAATACGTTACCACTCACTAATGCTGGCAATGATTTGATTTCTTAACAGCCTTGGGATCAACTGGGTGAGGGGAGAAGTAAACCTACCTTTCTGCTCCAGTATCACAGACACCACGTCTGGATGATTGTGTGCTATCGCCATGTGAAGCGGTGTCTGCAAGTGGAGACCCTCGGTAGATTCTTGCGTCACACCTGTGCCGACAGGAAGCGATCGTTCGGTTTGGATGTTGGGATTTGCTCCATGCTGCAGTAGTTCTACGGTGAGATTTGCCAGGCCATGACGGCAGGCCGTGTGAAGCGGAGTTTCACCCTAGGTGCACAGCAGAGAGAGAGAGAGAGATTGATTCATCAAATTTAAGTTAGAACATCTTGTGCTATGAAAAGCTGTTCAATGTGTAATAAATGAACATTTGGGTCCTTTAATGAAGAAGACTATTGCAGGAAGATATCAATGGACTAGTCAGGTGAGCAGAACAGTGGCAAGGGAATACACTATAAATGGTCGGACACTGAGAAGTGCAGAAGATCAGAGGGACCTTGGTGTGCATGTCCACAGATCCCTGAAGGTAGCAGGACAGGTAGATAAGGTGGTTAAGAAGGCATACGGGATACTTGCCTTTATTTGCCGAGGCATAGAATATAAGAGCAGGAAGGTTACGCTTGAACTGTATAAAACACTAGTTAGGCTGCAGCTAGAATACTGCGTGCAGTTCTGGTCACCACATTACAGGAAGGATGTGATTGCACTAGAGGGGGTGCAGAGGAGATTTACGAGGATGTTGCCTGGGCTGGGGAATTTTAGCTATGAGGAAAGATTGGATAGGCTGGGGTTGTTTTCTTTGGAACAGAGGAGGCTGAGGGGAGGCCTAATTGAGGTGTATAAAATTGAGGGGCCTAGATAGAGTGAATAGGAAGGATCTATTTCCCTTAGCAGAAGGGTCAATAACCAGGGGGCAGAGATTTAAAGTAATTGGTCGAAGGTTGAGAGGGGAGTTGAGGAGAAATTTTTTCACCCAGAGAATGGTGGGGGTCTGGAACTCACTGTCTGAAAGGGTGGTAGAGGCAGAGACCCTCATCACATTTAAAAAGTACTTGGATATGCACTTGAAGTGCCATAACCTGCAAGGCTACGGACCAAGAGCTGGAAAGTGGGGTTAGGGTGGAGAGCTCTGTCGGCTGGCCGGCCATAAGATGGGCCGAATGGCCTCCTTCTGTGCTGTAAATTTCGATGATTCACCTTAAGAATTATCATGGCAATGCTACATTTGGTATATAAAAAAAGTTTCCTCCACCTGCTATTCTCAATCTATCTCCTAGTTGGCAATGACCATTGCACTAAATTGGCAATCTTACTCCAAAGGCACAGGATTTTCACAGAAGGAGGCCATTCAGCCCATCGTGCCTGTACCAGCTCTTTGAAAGAGCTCTCCAATTAGTCACACTCCCCTGCTCTTTCCCCACAGCCCTCCATTTGTTTCCTCATCAAATATATATCCAATTCCCTATTGAAATATACTACTGAATCCTACAAACACTATTGCTCAACAAGGGATATG
This sequence comes from Squalus acanthias, assembly GCA_030390025.1. NCBI lineage: Eukaryota > Metazoa > Chordata > Chondrichthyes > Squaliformes > Squalidae > Squalus > Squalus acanthias. The sequence continues at coordinate 43,288,902 of CM059448.1, read as the reverse complement.
GGGATTGGGTGGGAAATTGTTCAGGTCAAAGATCAGCCACGATCTTACTGAATGGCGGAGCAGGCGCGAGGGACCGTACAGCCTACTCCTGCTCCTATTTCTTATGTTTCCACCACCTTTTCAGGCAGTGCATAACTACAAAAGAAAATTCATATCTCTCTCCTGGTTCTTTTGCCAATCATATCAAACCTGCGTCCTCTGGTTACTGACCCACCTGCCAGTGGAAACAGTTTCTCCCCATCAAAAACCCTTCATAATTTTGAACACCTATTAAATCTCCCCTTTAACCTTCTCTGCTCCAAGGAGAATAATCCCAGCTTCTCTAGTCTCTACATAACCGAAGTCCCTCATTCCGGATACCATGCTAGTAAATCTCCTTTGCTGCCTCTCCAAGGTATGGAGAAACAGAAATTGTTATACTGGCACAGTAAGGGAGAGGCATACAGTTAGGAGATTTACGCTGCAGCTAATTGTGGCTGGCTGGAAAATTCAAGCTGCAAACTGTGAAAGTCAGTGTGCCACACAAATAGAAATTTTAAAAAATGGATCATCATGAGAAGGGCTTTTCCCCAGTTTTGCCAAAGCTGGAGATATGGGTTGGGGGACAAAAAAAACTCAGTGGTCAAGTGATGGTGTCAATGTCAAAACCATTTAAAGTTGGAAAACACTTTGGAATGGTCAACTGAAAATCCATGTAGAAAGCATGAAATACATAAACACCCACACATTTATGACCAACTGGAAAGGCTGACATTCTTTTCTCCAATTTTTGATGTCTACTTTCCAAAGCAAGTAACTGGTGCTGGGCTACAGTTCTGTGGCCAAGACCAGCCTTCCAGTCTCACTCAAACTGTCCAATGTTGTCCACACATCCAACCGGGTAACAAATCAGGGGGAAGAGAACTTTTGGCCACTTTTTCCTTTCACCTCAATCCAAAGCCAATGATAGCAGCCCATTTGAGACTGGCTAACACCAAACACCAAAACTTGGAGCCCTTCTAACTGACTGGTTTATCACACCATGCGGTGCATTTACCCATTAACTGAGGGAATATGTTCTGGTGAAGGTATGTGCGTTGAAGCCACTGAAACAGTTTCATGTTCTGCTTTGGCTGCTCTTTGTAGCGCACAATTCCCTGGAACAGAATTTAACAGTCAAATGCAGCCCAATATACTGGGGAACGTCTCAATCCATTAATGTGTTGCAATGTCATTGATCATAAGGTTTTCTCCATTTATTATAAATTAAGACATTTCCTTGAAAACTTTTAAAAACTCACCGACTGATTGGTGTGGTTAACCTTGGCCCCATGAGCAACCAGGAAGAGTGCAGCGGCTTCATTTTCAGTCTCTGCTGCTCTTTGGATCAAACAATTCCCTGGCACAGAATTCAACAGTCAAATGCAGTTCACTGTATTCGAAGCCTCTAAAAGAGGACAATAGGCTGGGAAGACTTTCCACAGATTAGTACTTTATAATATGTAGATAAATAACATCTTTGTTTACTTTTATTCTCTAAAATGTCTAAAGTATTTCATATGCTTGTCAATCTCCTATAGACAGGGAGTCAAGACCAAGTGTAGTGTTCAGGTGAAGCAAGTTTAGAGGTTGGGGAATAATTGAAACAAATTCAGTAACCATTTTAAGGTCATACATTCTGTTCTTGTATATAATGCCTAGATTTTGCATTGATATTTATAGTTAAATAGCAATTTTTAGAGCAATTTGGGAAGCAGAGTTGGTTGCAGGATAGGAATTTATCTGCAGTACAAGCTGGGAGGCACTAAATGGGTCTACAATGCCACCAGTGGTGAGAGGGTGTAATTACAGCAGGACAAAGTTTACATAGACAGTCGTCATTATAAATGTAACCATAGGAATTTATAATGGAAAAACTGTAAGAGCATGCAGGTGCAAGAGTTTTAATATATTAGATAGATGGATTGGGGATTTTTCTTCTGAACTCTGTTGGAAATAATTCCTACTGGTACTCTTGTGCCAATAGACACACAATTGGGAAGTCATCTTTTGATCTTGTGGCCTTGTTTTGGGTGGGACGGGAGACAAGAGGAGAACAGGAGAGGTTGAAATGCATCCCATAAATTCAGATGTGAACTTTTTTTAAAAAACCACTACGACTGAACAAAGACACACACATTCCCAACTGTATCACCTGGAAAGCAAAATGCCACAGATGAACAGTCACTCTCAATCACCAGGTTATAGAGACACAGATTTTGGGGGAGATTTACACTGTAGAGAGAAAACCATAAGGCAACCAGAGGGGGAAGGGAAATATGAAACCTACAGAAAGATAGTGAACAAAATTAAATCTTTGCTCTCCTCCAGCTACCAACACCAGGAGTCAAGACCACGACTGACCTCATGAGGCACCAACAAAACCATCCACCAGACATGAGACAGCAAGATAAGCCGACACTTCTTGAAGTGCAATATTGTCAGAGATGCTGTCTTTTGGATGAGATGGTAAACTGTTTGCCTGCTCAGGTGGACATAAAGGACCCTATGGCACTCTATAAAGTATTCGGGGAATTTTAACCAGTGTCCTGGCCTCCATTTATTCCTCAGCCTACACCAAAACAGATTAACGGAGTCACTCTCATTGCTGTTTGTGGGACCTTGCTGTGCTTAGCTGCCACATTTCCATTGGCTGCAAAGCACTTTGGATGTCCCAAGGATTTGAAAGGTGCTACATAAATGCAAATTCATTCATCTTTCTAAACGTCTCCCACTTTCCATGCACAAAGGTATTTCTTTAAACAGGACAGTCTGGAATGGACCAGAAATCACTTCTGAGTTTGTTCATATACATAGAATAAGCAACCCGACAGTGCAAGAGGTAGACTTTTCACACCCCTTCACATGTCAGAAGAAACTTTGTACTGTCATTGGTTAAGTGAACCAGAACTCAACTGTATCACTACATGGACTCCTGTGCACAACATATTCCATCTGATTTGGGAACATCACAAGTGTTAGTCATACATCATGATGACTGCAAACCTTTGAATGCATAAAGATCTTGGTGATGAACCATGGCACTTGCTTTTTGAAGATATTATCCTCCCCTATTGAAGAACAGATGGGTGGTGTAGCACACAGACATTATGACAGCCAGTCGCTACTGCTCCCTGGATAATCCCAAGGAGGGAAGTCAAGTGTTGCATTGAAGGACAGAATTCCCCATCCTTCAGAGCACCTTGGCGGAACTCAAATTCCCTTGATTTAGATTTGTTCTCGGGATGTGGGTGAAGGTGGCAAGGCCGCATGTATTGCCCATTCCCAACTACCCCAAGAAGTTGGTGGTAGGCCTTCGCCTTGAACTGCTGTTGTCAGTGTGATGATAGTGCTCCCACAATGGTACCAATAGGGAATTCCAGAATATTGACCCAGCAACATATCTCCAAGTCAGGATGGCGTGTGACTTGGAGGTAATGATGTTCCCACAATTTTGCTGCTCTTGCCTCGCCTCGGTGGTAGAGGACGCAGGGAAGAGAGGTGCTATTGAAGTATCCCCAGCGAGTTGCTGAGTGCATCCTCTATCCACTGCAGCGACAGTACACTGATGTAGGGGGGTGGATATGGAGTCTGGCGACAGGGATGACAATCAAGAAAACTGCTCGAATTTGGGTCGGTACAAACCTTTTGAGTGTTGCGGCTGTAACTATCCAGGCATGGGGTACATATGCATGCTCTTGACTTGGGTCTTGTAGATGGTGGATAGGCTATGAGGTGGTCAGGATCAATGTTCCAGTTAACTTTTTTGGGTGCGCGGCCCCTTTAAGGGGCTGCACAGCCCATGCGCAGTTTTTTTTACACTGAAAAGCTGTCTGCGTGGGAGGTCCGGAGAGCTGCGCGGCTTAAAGGGAACATTGGTCACGATGTGTCACTTTGTCACATCAGAATAAATATAGCAGCTCCAATAACGACCTAGTTTCTAATCACACCAATTCAACTATTATACACACATCTAATTTTCATTGTGTAGCTGCTAGTTTCTCACCCTTCGTATCCGGAGCATCTGGATTACTGCCCCGCTTAATAAGTTTTGCTGCAAAACTGTTCCCATCAAATGAGGTGCCATTCACAACCGGAACATCATCAAATGGATTCACCGACTGATCAGAGTCCACCGTTATATCCTGGAGCGCTAACCACAGTGCCGTACTTCCTTCGTGGTCCTTCAGCTCCAAGTCACATCTAGAACAAAGATGGTCAAAGACATTTAAAAACCGGTGCTGAATCCCACAATGTGAATAAAACAATTTAACTTCAGAACTCAACAAGGAGCTGCTCTCAGAAGTCACAACGATGGGGATGCATGACTCATACTTACTGTTTACACTGCAGTAACTGCGTGAAGACATACTCATTCCCTGCCAATATAGATGTGTGCAACGGTGTCCTGTGTAAGGGAGGGAGAGGGGTCAGTAAGGGAGTTAACAAATGGTACACAGCTTTCTGTAACGGCACTGCTGCACATTATAAGTACTCCCACAAGGTGGATAGATTTGATCAGAAAGTTTTGACAAACTTTCAGTAACAAAATGATGCATCACTCCACATGGTAACGTATCTGCAGGATTAAGCGACCCAGACAGTTCACGGTCCTTTCGAACGGCCAGTTGGACAGCGGACACATTGTAGGGTTAAGCTCAAGGTCCTGACAATCTCGATTGAAAAAGCAGGATGACCCAACCCACCTGATAGGGTTGTTATCCTACAGCAGCACAACTAGAATGGAATACGGTTCTCCACAACACTATCTATTGCAAAACAGATTTTGAAGACAACTTCTGAGTTGCATGTACACAAGCACAAGATAATCTTTTATTTGGATTAACGAGCCCTGTTTAAAGCTATTAGCTGTCAATTTTACAGGCAGAACTCAAAATGATTAAAAAAAATGCAGAATACTTCTCTTCAGCCACATGGTGGCACCATTTTACTGGACTCCTCACAAAACATGGAAAACTATGCTCCAACATTGATTCTCTAGTCTGAACTCTCAGCTGTACTGCTGTTGGGAGGTGCCAAGGGGCCAGATGTCTTCCCAGCTCGGGTAGATCAGGCTGCAGAATTAGAGATGCAGAAATCAGTGACGACTGGACAAAGCTGGGGTACTATTTTGCTATGTGCAGCTTCAACAGATGAAGGCCAGTTGACCCACCTAGCTCATCCATGTATAGCAACCTATTACAGCATTCAAGTGCTCCTCCAATGCCTCAAGTTCTTGCCTCCAGTCCCCTACCCTCCAATGACCACTCTGGTTATCATTCAGTGTGTGAAGAAGTGATTTCTGACATCAGTCCTGATCTTGCCTTTTACGAGCTTGTACCCGTGACCCTTTGTCCTGCAGTCCAGGTTTAACTTGAAACAGTGCTCCAGCTTAATCATTATCCCATACGTTATACATCTCTACATGGCCCCCTCTCATTTGCTACCTTTGAAAGCTGAAAAGTTCAAGTTTTTCCCTAAAATTTCATAACAGTGGGACGGACCAATGTCCCTCAATGCTCCCCCCCCCACCCAGAGTCCTGGGTAACTCGGTCCTCGGGTATTAGGGACTGTGGTGCTTCTCTGCAGATCAGCGATCAAAATCCAAGACCTCAGAAGCAACGACCGGACATGGTCAAGTGTTGAGTCCACTATTACTCCAGATCTCCTTCCAGGGTCTCCACTAGCCAAGTTGACACCAATAACTATGGCCCCCGCCTGCCCCCCCCCCACCCCATTTTTACTTCCAATATAGAACACTTTGCAGTTATCTGCATGAAATTTCAGCTGCCATGATTTTGCCCACTTGCAAATTCTGTCTGGATGTGTCTGTAGTTCTCTGGCTGCTTTAAGCTCCATTCACCCAAGTGAACTGTTCAGTATCTATGAATCTGACCAACTTGCAATGTATTTCGAAATCCAGGTTGTTAACATTGGATTTGACACAGAAGGAGCACAGCACGGATTCCTGGAGCACTCCACTCTACATCTCCGCAGCCCGACATCACCCCTCTAATTAGCACCCACTGCTTCCGCTCTTTCAGCCAATCTCAAACCAGCCTCAAGTTTTACTAGGATACCCACTTCTACAAAAAGTCACGGTCAGTCAGTCAGACTGGAACCCCCTACTGAAAATATGCTGGCTGTTGTTTACCAGGTTATTTTCATATAGAAACATGGAAGATAGGAGTAGGCCATTCGGCCCCTCTAGCCTGCTCTGCCATTCAATGCGATCATGGCTGATCATCCAAATTCAGAACCCTGTCCCTGCTTTCTCCCCATATCCCTTTAGCCTTAAGAAATATATCCAACTCCTTCTTGAATATATTTAATGAATTGGCCTCAACTGCCTTCTGTGGTAGAGAATTCCACAGGTTCACCACCTTCTGGGTGAAGAAATCCCTCCTCATTTCTGTCCTAAATGGCTTACCCCTTATCCTTAGACGGTGACCCCTGGTGCTGGACTCCCCGACCATCGGGAATATCCTTCCTGCATCTAGTCTGTCCAGTCCTGTCAGAATTTTATAAGTTTCAATGAGATCCCCTCTCATTCTTCTAAACTCCAGCGAGTATAAGCCCAATCGACCCAATCTCTCCTCATACATCATTCCTGCCATCCCAGGTATCAGCCTGGTGAATCTTCGCTGAACTCCTTCCATGGCAAGAACCTCCTTCCTCAGATAAGGTGACCAAAACTGCACACAATACTCAAGATGTGGTCTCACCAAGGCCCTGTACAACTGCAGCAAGACATGAGGCCCTGTACAACTGCAGCAAGACATCCTCAGGTCTTGCTGCAGTAATGTAATTCTCAAGCTTGTTTCAAACGATCAATTCCATTATTTTGCAAGATTAAGGAGTGCGTCACTACCGACGTTTGCTTCGTCACCTTCTCAAAAGTAGATACCATGTTGGCTTTTCAAGCCAGTTCAACTGCCCCCGATTCCCTCAAGCCATGAATGAAATGGTAATTTTATTCACTATGTTTAACAAAGTTCTGATTTCCACAAATAAAAATTGAGGTTCAGCCTAGAAGTCCGCTCGTTTTCTCTTCCACATTTTTCAGTCAGAGAGATTAATAACAAACAGAAGCAAAATGCTGTGGCTGCTGGAAATCTGAAATTAAAACAGAAAATGCTGGAGACACTCAGCAGGTCAGGCAGCATCAGTGGAAAGAGAAAGAGTTAACGTTTCAGGTCGATGACCCTTCGTCAGAACTAGAAAAAGTTCGAGATGTAACAGATTTTAAGGAAGTGCCGAGGCAGGAAAAGGGGGGAGGGGATGAAAGAACAAAAGGGAAGGTCTGTGATAGGGTGGAAGGCAGGAGAGATTAAGGGACAAAAGGGCTGATGGTGCAAGGCAAAAGGAGATGGTAATGGGACAAGGAACAAAAGAGGAGTCTAGAAGAGATGTAAATGGCAGAATCATCAACAGTTGCCATGTGAAAAAATAGGGGCAGAGGTTATAGTCTGAAATTGTTGAACTCTATGTTGAGTCCAGAAGGCTGTAAATGCCTAATCGAAAGACGAGGTGCTGTTCCTCGAGCTTACATTGAGCTTCATTGGAACAGTGTAAGAGGCCGAGGACAGAGAGGTCAGAGTGGGAGTGGAGCGGAGAATTAAAGTGACAGGTGACTGGAAGTTCGGGGTCACTCTTACAGACTGAACGGAGGTTTTCTGCAAAGCTGTCACCCAATCTGCGTTTGGTCTCCCCAATGTAGAGAAGACCGCATCATGAGCAGCGAATACAGTATACTAAATTGCAAGTACAAGCAAATCGCTGTTTCACCTGGAAGGAGTGTTTGGGGCCCTGGACAGTGGGAAGGGAGGAGGTAAAAGGACAGGTGTTGCATTACCTGCGCTTGCACGGGAAAGGGGTGTTGGGGGTGATTGAGGAGTGGACCAGGGTGCTGTGGAGGGAGCGGTCCCTTCGGAATGCTGAAAGGGATGGGAGGGGGAAAGATGTGTTTGGTGGTGGGATCACGCTGGAGGTGGAGGCTGGTGGGGTGAAAGGTGAGGACAAGGGGAACCCTATCGCGGTTCTGGGAGGGAGGGGAAGGGGTGAGAGCAGAAGTGTGGGAAATGGAACAGACATGGTTGAGGGCCATGTCAACCACGGTAGAGGGGAATCGTCGATTGAGGAAAAAGGAAGACATATCGGAAGAACACAAACTTTAATTGGAGGATGGGTTGAGAACGGATCTGTCCTGGGTAAATTGGAATCAAAGATTGGCAGGCAAAACTGTAATCTAACAATGGGCTACCTTTAAAGAGATGGTTCGGGTACAGTCGAGATACATTCCCACGAGGGGGAAAGGTAGGGCAACCAAAGTCAGAGCTCCCTGGATGACGAAAGAGTTAGAGAGTAAGATGAAGCAGAAAAAGAGCGCGTATGACAGATGTCAGGTTGAGAATACAAGTGAGAATCAGACTGAATATAGAAAGTTCAGAGGGGAAGTGAAAAAGAAAATAAGAGGGGCAAAGAGAGAGTATGAGAGCAGATTGGCAGCTAACAAAAAAGGGAATTCAAAAGTCTTCTACAGGCATATAAATAGTAAACGGGTAGTAAGAGGTGGCGTGGGGCCTACTAGGGACCAAAATGGAAACGTACGCATGGAGGCAGAGGGACTAAATGAGTACTTTGCATCTCTCTTTACTAAGGAAGAAGATGCTGGCAAATTCATAGTGAATGAGGAGGTAGTTAAGATACTGGATGGGATAAAAATTAAGAAAAGGTACTAGAAAGGCTGGCTGTACTTAAAGTAGATAAGTCACCAGGACCGGATGGGATGCATCCTAGGATGCTGAGGGAGATAAAGGTGGAAATTGCAGAAGTACTGGCCATAATCTTCCAATCCTCCTTAGATACGGGGGTAGTGCCAGAGGACTGGAGAATTGGAAATGTTACACCCTTGTTCAAAAAAGGGTGCAAGGATAAACCTAGCAACTACAGGCCCGTCAGTTTAACCTCTATAGTGGGGAAGCTTTTAGAAACGCTAATCCGGGACAAAATTAACAGTCACTTGGATAAGTATGGATTAATTAAGGAAAGCCAGCACGGATTTGTTAAAGACAAATCGTGTTTAACTAACCTGATTTTGTTTTTTTGATGAGGTAACAGAGAGGGTTGATGAGGGCAATGCGGTTGATGAGGTGTATATGGACTTCCAAAAGGCATTTGATAAAGTGGCACATAATAGGCTTGCCATGAAAGTTGAAGCCCATGGAATAAAAGGGACAGTGGCAGCATGGATATAAAATTGGCTAAGTGACAGGAAACAGTAGTGGTGAACGGTTGTTTATCGGCCTGGAGGAAGGTACGCAGTAGTGTTCCCCAGGGGTCAGTACTAGGATCACTGCTTTTCTTGATGTATATTAATGACTTAGACTTGGGTGTATCGGGCACAATTTCAAAATTTGCAGATGACACAAAACTTGGAAGTATAGTGAATAGTGAGGAGGATAGTGATAGACTTCAAGGAGGACATAGACAGACTGGTGGAATGGGTGGACACATGGCAGATAAAATTTAACGCAGAAAAGTGCGAAGTGATACATTTTGGTAGGAAGAACGAGGAGAGGAAATATAAATAAAAGGGTTCAATCCTAAAGTGGATGCATGAAGAGAGAGACCTGGGGGTATGTGTGCACAAATCGTTGAAGGTGGCAGGGCAGGTTGAGAAAGCGGTTAAAAAAAAAGCATACGGCATCCTGGGCTTCATAAATAGATACGTCGAGGGCATTCTGAAACCCATCGTACAGGGAACCCCCAGCTTCTGTCGCGACACTACAGACTTCTTACAGAAACTCAGCACCCACGGACCAGTTGAACCAGGAACACTCCTTGCCACGATGGACGTATCGGCACTCTACACCAGTATCCCCCACGATGACAGCATCGCTGCAACAGCCTCAGTACTCAACATCAACAACAGCCAATCTCCAGACGCCATCCTACAACTCATCCGCTTCATCCTTGACCACAATGTCTTCACCTTCGACAACCATTTTTTTACCCAAACACACGGAACAGCCATGGGGACCAAATTCGCACCCCAATACGCCAACATCTTCATGCACAAGTTCGAGCAAGACTTCTTCGCTGCACAGGACCTCCAGCCAACACTGTATACCAGATACATAGACGACATTTTCTTCCTTTGGACCCATGGCGAAGGATCACTGAAAAGACTACACGATAACATAAACATGTTCCATCCCACCATCAAACTCACCATGGACTACTCCTCAGAATCAGTCTCATTCCTGGACACACGAATCTCCATCAAAGACGGACACCTCAGCACTTCACTCTACCGCAAGCCCACGGACAACCTCACGATGCTCCACTTCTCCAGCTTCCACCCTAACCATGTTAAAGAAGCCATCCCCTATGGACAAGCCCTGCGAATACACAGGATCTGCTCAGACAAGGAGGAACGCGATGGACACCTACGGACGCTGAAAAACGCCCTCGTAAGAACGGGATATGACGCTCGACTCATCGATCGACAGTTCCGACGGGCCACAGCGAAAAATCGCATAGACCTCCTCAGAAGGCAAACACGGGACACAACCAACAGGGTACCCTACGTCGTCCAGTACTTCCCCGGAGCGGAGAAACTACGCCATGTTCTTCGCAGCCTTCAACATGTCATCGATGACGACAAACACCTCGCTAAGGCCATCCCCACGCCTCCACTACTTGCCTTCAAACAGCCGCCTAACCTCAGAAGTACCATCGTTCGCAGCAAATTACCCAGCTTTCAGGATAACAGCGACCACGACACCACACAACCCTGCCATGGCAAACTCTGCAAGACATGCCAGATCATCAACACAGATACCACCATCACACGTGAGGACACTACCCACCAGGTACATGGTACATACTCATGTGACTCGGCCAACGTTGTCTACCTCATACGTTGCAGGAAAGAATGCACCGCGGCATGGTACATCGGCGAGACCATGCAGACACTGAGACAACGTATGAACGAGCACCGCGCAACAATCGCCAGGCAGGATAGTTACCTCCCAGTCGGGGAACACTTCAGCAGTCAAGGACATTCAGCCTCGGATCTGCGGGTAAGCGTTCTCCAAGGCAACCTTAGAAACACACGACAACGCAAAATCATCGAGCAGAAACTGATAGCCAAGTTCCGCACTCATGAAGACGGTCTCAACCGGGATCTTGGGTTTATGTCACGATACATGACGTGATCCGGACTCGAGTCGTCGTTAGCTTGTTCACAGATGTGATTCCCAGTAAAAAAGTAAAAATTTTCCCAGTAAAAAAATGTTAAAGCTTTTCGTTTTACATACAGACGGCAGCTTTTGACACGTTAGAACCCCTGCGACTACACCTCATTGTCTCAGTTGTATCTTGCTATGTCTTTGATGTGGTACCTTCCTGGCTGACTTAATTAACTTTATCACACCTCGGCAGATAGTCAGGATGATTTAATTTATTGGTCTGCAATTGTAAAGTACACATGCTTTGTTTTCCATCTATATATGCTTTGGAGATTCTGTATCTAATTTACTTCACCTGAGGAAGGAGCAAATCGATAGCTCCGAAAGCTTGTGATTTCAAATAAAACTGTTGGACTATAACCTGGTGTTGTGCGACCTCTCAATTTCATAAATAGAGGCATAGAGTACAAAAGCAAGGAAGTTACGATGAACTTTTATAAAACACTGGTTCGGCCCCAACTGGAGTATTGTGTCCAATTCTGGGCACTGCACTTTAGGAAGAATGTGAAGGCCTTGGAGAGGGTGCAGAAAAGATTTACAAGAATGGTTCCAGGGATGAGGGACTTCAGTTACGTGGATAGACTGGAGAAGCTGGGGTTGTTCTTCTTGGAGCAGAGAAGGTTGAGAAGAGATTTGAAGAGGTGTTCAAAATCATGAGGGGTCTAGACAGAGTAGATAGAGAGAAACTGTTCCCACTGGTGGAAGGGTCGAGAACCAGAGACGACAGATTTAAGATGATTGGCAGAAGAACCAAAGGCAACATGAGGAAAAAAATGTTTACGCAGCGAGTGATTATGATCTGGAATGCACTGCCTGAAAGGGTGATGGAGGCAGATTCAATTGTGGCTTGGATAAGTACCTGAAGGAAAAAAAATTGCAGGGCTACGGGGAAAGGGCGGGGGAGTGGGACTAGCTGAATTGTTTTTGCAGAGAACCGGCACGGGCTCAGCGGGCCGAATGGCCTCCTTCTGTGCTGTAACCATTCTATGATTCTAGTATGGAAGGCAGCATCGTCAGAACAGATGCGACGGAGACAGAGCAACTAGGAGAATGAATTGAGTCCTCCGTGGTGGGAGGAAGTGTAGTCCAGGTAGCTGTGGGAGTCAGTGGGCTTATAGTGGATGTTTGTCGATAGCCTATCCCCAGAAATGGAGACAGAGAAGTCGAGTAAGGGAAGAGTTGGACCACGTGAAGGTGAGGGAAGGGTGGAAATTGGAAGTAAAGCGAAGCTTCTAAATTCATCTTTTGATTCTTTACTTGTCCTATTACCATCTTCTTCATTAGAGCAAAGGAGGTTGAGGGGTGATTTGATAGAGGTGTACAAGATTATGACGGGTTTGGATAGGCTAGACAGGGAAAGGCTGTTCCCACTAGTTGATGGTACAAGGACTAAGGGACATAGATTTAAGGTTTTGGGCAAGAGATACAGGGGGGACGTGAGGATAAACTTTTTTACACAGCGAGTGGCGAGGCCCTGGAACTCGCTGCCGACGGAAGTGGTGGAAGCGGAGACACTCAATGCTTTCAAGGGGAGACTGGATAGGCACTTGAGGGAAATAAACTTGCAGGGCTACGGGGATAGAGCGGGGGGAATGGGACTGACTGGATTGCTGTACAGAGAGCCGGCACGGACTCGATGGGCCGAATGGCCTCCTTCTGTGTCGTTATGATTATGACTCCTTTTGCTTTGTACCATCATACCTTTTATCATTTAATCACTCCTGCCTTCCCTTTTGTTCTGTCCTCTCCTCCCCTCCCCCCACTCCTGCTTAAAATCTGTTACAGCTCAAACTTTTTCTAGTTTTGACGAAGTGTCATCGACCTGAAATGTTAACTGTTGATATCTCCACAGATGCTGCCTGACCGGCTGAGTATTTCTGGGATTAACAACAACTATTTAATGGTACAGGGCTTATAGATGTTCTAATTCAGTACTCGGAGTTAATTTAAAATTCAGGAATGTCACTCTGAAGTCAGGATAGGATTGAAAGTAATGCACAAAATCAGGACAGTTGATGAGTATGGAAGAGGAGTGCGAGGTGTGAAAAAGAAAGGACACAAGAGTGATGAGATGCAGGTAGTCAGCGAGTCACACATGCAGTTCCGGTCTATCATAGCTGCAGGAGACTAGGTGGGATAAGAAGTCAGGGCGTACCCAAAAGCACCATGATGCCCGACGGTCACTCACCGTCCTTTACTATCCTGCACATTGGAATTGGCAGCCGCTTCCAAAAGTGCTTGTGCAATACGTGCCATTCCTGCCATTGCCTCCAGCGAGTGTTTTTTTAGACTGTACGAGGCCACGAGGTGAAGTGGAGTCTCATGCTCTCCGTACGTAGCTGCATTGACGCGAGCGCCGTTTCGAATCAAGAAGCTAGCGGAAAATTCGTCACCTGGGTTAAAAAAAAAAATTAAAATCTAACCCATTTAGTCGCAAACCCACACATCACTCTTTGAACAAGTCTAGGGAGAGGCTACAATACATAAAGATACCATGCATTAATATTTGGCAGGAGTGGATATTCCAGACTTAATCACATAATGGGTCTCAGCTCAAAGTGTCCAAATACGAGCCACATGTAGCTGGAGTACAGCATTCATTGGCACTTCTCCAATGAGTTTCAAGCTTTACCAGCCAGATTTCCTGCAGTGTATAAATTCACTGTGGAATGTTCCAATTAGATGGGATCAGTATTCAAAAAAAAAGTGGAGGAACAAACTAGCACTGTATACTGTCCAGGCTGGGAAGCAGGCTACAGAAAATAATACAATAGCTGTACAGCAGGCTGGCTTGACGCATACCATCCTGACTTGGAAGCATATCGCTGATCCTTCATCGGCGCTGGGTCAAAATCCTGGAACTCCCCAACAGCAATGTGGGAGCACCTTCACCACATGGTTCAAGGCAGCGGCTCACCACCACCTTCTCAAGGGCAATTAGGGATGGGCAATAAATTATGGCCTTGCCAGTCATGCCCAGAGCCAGTGAATGAATGAAGTGATAAAATGTTTGAAGTTGAATATATTAAAAACTGTGCAGATATTGTCATGCAATAGTCACTCTTCTGCAAGTCATGAATAAATCGTTGTTTTCAGACAGCACTGCAATGTGGGCCTCCAGCCTTGCCAGCGACGCCCACATCCCATAAACGAATTTTAAAAAAAGGGTCTTTAAAAAAAGTCTTTGAACTGCATTTACAGAAACCAATACAATCGGCATCATTCTGGTATGCCATACCCTTTACCCACCTCCAGCTGTTGCAGTAGATGCTACAATTGGAGAAGGGGAAGATGATCAGTGTTTTATGAGCACAGTGGAATGGTTACATAAACTGGCATTCCTGCCAGAAGGGTGGCCTTGATGGCTTTAGGCTGGGTCAAATACATAATTTCCATCATTATATCATAAAGTCGGGGCTGCTAGGAGGTAGAAGCCAGGCTTAGACCAGCTTCAAATGTCTGCTCACAACCTGCTCTTTCCCCACTGCTTATTAGCACAGAACAGGAATAGGCCACTTAGCCCCTCGAGCCTGTTCCACCATTCAATGAGATCATGGCTGATCTGTGACCTAACTCCATATACCTGCCGTTGTCCCATATCTTTAATACCTTTTGTTAATTTTAAATCTGAGATTGATAAATTTTCATTAATTGATGTAGCATCAATTGCCATTTGCGGAAGAGCTCCAAACTTCTACCACCCTTTATGTGTAGAAGTGTTTCCTAATTTCACTCCTGAAAGATCTGTCTCTAATTTTTAGACTATGTCCCCTAGTCCAAGAATCTGCAACCAGCGGAAATAGTTTCTCTCTATCTACCCTATCAGTTCCCTGTAATATCTTTCATTTTAGCAGGGAGTCTTCTTAAAATGAATTTAACCCCTCAATAGCTTCATTAATACCAAAAACAGCACAAGTTCACATCTTCTTATAAGTTGCACACACGGTGATCTACCGCTCTTCAGCAATGGAATTTCATGCATTACAACACACACACACAGAATACCCAGTACGTAAATAATTGAACGAAACATCAAATTATGTGCAAGGATCACCTCAGGGCCGTTTGTCCCCACAGCTTCTACAAGCCACCAGTTATTAACTATTGTCTCGTTCATGCCGCATCATCATAGCAACCAACCACCCCAACCCTCTCCCCTATATAGTTTGATCTTGTGACCTTTTTTGCTTCAGCAGAATCAGAAACTATTAAGAATTTGGGATCTTCAGAATGTTTGAAAAGCAACTCCAACTTCAAAAGAACCTTTTCAGCAATTTTAAGAACATGCAAATAACGACAGACAGGAAAAGACCTACAGGTCCATCCAGCCTGTCCTACAAGTTGTGACACCACCCCACCCTGAGCCATGAAATCTCAGGAGAGGCGAAAATCTAGATAAAAAAAACTCATGGGGGGAAAAATCTGGAATAAAACTTAACCTATCTAAACTTATGCACAAATTGGTTTATAAAATATTCAAAGTCCTGCGTAGAGCATGCACTTCCAGCAAGTGTAACCCCTACCAGTCTCACAAACTCATTTAACCCTTTGATGTAGCTCTGATCGCCTCATTCCTCCCATGTGACTCACTCTAGAGCAGGCCCTCCCAGCTGCTGATTCATCTCTCCGAGCTAGGTGGCGCTGTTCTCAACAGCTTCACCTGCCTGGAGCCAAGTTCCTTGAAGCACTTTTACTGCCAACCTCTAAAAGAGGAAGGCCCAGCCCTAGCCAAACTAAGCCTGATGAGTGCGCTATTGTAGCAGCATCGATCTCTCCTCACCCCAAACTCTCAAGTGCAGAGGAAGAAAGAAAAAAAAGAGGAACAAAAACACACGCAGGGAGTCAGCAGTGCTCCGAGCCATTATCCCCCAGAAGCTGCCTCTGGCCCAGGGTGCCAGCCCGAAGCTAGTTTTAAGTACAAAAATGATTTAAGTACTGTATGTCATTACACAGTGGGAGAGTACAGTAAACCGTGGATTTTGCGCTTAAACTGCTTCGGGGCTGGACCCAAGCAGCTGGCCAGGAATCAGGATGCAGACCACATTCTCCGGAACTGTTTCAGCCCCCACCCCCCCCCTCAGTGCTACCAAACTCTACTACCTCTCCCTTCTTCACTTGGCCACTGCTGGGACTAGAGTCCTGGCGAATCGAATAACTAGGGCTGTAGAGAGGGCTTTAAACTAATTAGTGGGGGGGGGGGGGGAGGTTTCAAGAGAGCAAAAAATAAAAATGTCAGCGTAGAAGGCAATAGAGCAAAGTAGCAGTGGGGTATTTAAAAACCAGAGGGTGTCAGGAAGGGACAGAATATATAAAGATAAAAGGTAAAGTAGTAAAGGGGGTAAAAGCAGGAATAAATTGTCACAAAACATATTTAAAAGTTCTTTATCTGAATGCACGCAGCATTCGTAACAAAATAGACGAGTTGACGGTACAAATAACTACACATGGGTATGATCTAGCGGCCATTACAGAAACATGGCTGCGAGGTGACCATGACCGGGAACTAAACATCCAGGGGTATTTGACTATTAGGAAGGACAGACAGGAAGGAAAGGGAGGTAGGGTGGCTTTGTTAATAAAGGATGGAATCACTGCAATATATTGGGTCAAAGGATCAGGATAGTGAAACAGTTTGGGTGGAGATAAGGAATAATAAGGGGAAAAAGTCACTGGTGGGCGTAGTCTATAGGCCTCCTAACAGTTGCAACTCAATTGGTCGAAGTATTAATCAGGAAATAGTTGGGGCTTGTAATAAGGGAACAGCTATAATCATGGGAGATTTTAACTTTCATATTGACTGGACAAATCAAATTGGGCAGGGCAGCCTTGAGGAAGAGTTCATATAGTGCATTAGGGACAGGGTTCCTTGAGCAGTATGTTACTGAACCAACCGGGGGCAGGCAATCTTAGATCTGGTCCTGTGTAATGAGACAGGATTAATAAAAATGTCCTAGTAAAGGATCCCCTTGGAATGAGTGACCATAACATGGTTGAATTCCAAATTCAGTTGGAGGGTGAGAAAGTTGGATCTCAAACCAGCGTACTAAGCTTAAATAAAGGAGACTATGAAGGTATGAGAGTAGAGTTGACTAAAGTGGACTGGGAAAATAGATTAAGGTGTAAGACGGTACAGGAGCAGTGGTGTACATTCAAGGAGGTATTTCACAACTTTCAAGAAAAATATATTCCACTGAGGAAAAAGGGGCGTAAAAGAAAAAAGACAGCCATCCGTGGCTAAGCAAAGTAATAAAGGATAGTATCCGACTAAAAACCAAGGGCATATAAAGTAGCCAAATCTAGTGGGAGGATAGAAGATTGGGAAGCATTTAAAAACCAGCAAAGAATAACTAAAAGATTAATTAAGAAAGGGAAGATAGATTATGAAAGTAAACTAGCAAAAAATATAAAAACAGATAGCAAGAGTTTCTACAGTTATATAAAAAGAAAAAGGGTGGCTAAAGTGAATGTTGGTCTCTTAGAGGACGAGACCGGGAAATTAGTAGTGGGAACATGGAGATGGCAAATATTTTGTATCAGTCTTTACAGTAGAGGACACTAAAAATATCTCAACACTGGACAAACAAGGGGGGGGGGGGGGGGGGGGGGGGGGCGGGGGAGAAGAGAGAGGAGCTAAACACGATTAAAATCACTAAGGAGATGGTACTCGGTAAGATAATGGGACTTCAGGCGGATAAATCCCCTGGACCTGATGGCTTACATCCTAGGGTCTTGAGAGAAGCAGCGGTAGGGATTGCGGATGCATTGGTAGTAATTTTCCAAAACTCCCTGGATTCAGGAAAGGTCCCAGCAGATTGGAAAACTGCTAATGTAACACCCTTATTTAAAAGTGAGAAGTCGCACAACACCAGGTTATAGTCCAACAGTTTTATTTGAAATCACAAGCTTTCGGAGCGCTGCTCCTTCGTCACTTCACCCAACGAAGGAGCAGCGCTCCGAAAGCTTGTGATTTCAAATAAAACTGTTGGACTATAACCTGGTGTTGTGCGACTTCTCACTTTTGTCCACCCCAGTCCAACACCGGCATCTCCGCATCATGACCCTTATTTAAAAAAGGGTAGACAAAAGGCTGGAAACTATAGACCAGTTAGCCTAACATGTGGTTGGTAAAATGTTGGAGTCCATTATTAAGGAAGCAGTAACAGGACATTTGGATAAGCATAACTTAATCGGACAGAGTCAGCATGGTTTTGTGAAGGGGAAATCATGCTTGACAAATTTGCTCGAATTCTTTTGAGGACGTAACAAACAAGGTGGATAAAGGGGAATCAGTGGATGTGGTGTATTTGGACTTCCAAAAAGGCACTTGACAAGGTACCACACAAAAGATTACTGCACAAGATAAAAAATCACAGGATTGGGGGTAATATACTGGCATGGGTGGAAGATTGGCTATCTAACAGAAAACAGAGAGTTGGTTCATTCTCGGGTTGACAATCAGTAACTAGTGGTGTTCCTCAGGGGTCAGTGCTGGGACCCCAACTCTTTACAATCTACATTAACGATTTGGAGACGATACAAAGATGGGAGGGAAAGCAGTGAGTGAGGAGGACATAAAAAACCTGCAAAAGGACATAGACAGGCTAAGTGAGTGGGCAGAAATTTGGCAGATGGAATATAATGTTGGAAAGTGTGAGGTTATGCACTTTGGCAGAAAAAAATCAAAGAGCAAGTTATTATCTAAATGGAAAGAAACTGCAAAGTACTACAGTACAAAGGGATCGGGGGGTCCTGGTGCATGAAACACAGAAGGTTAGTATGCAGGTACAGCAGGTGATCAGGAAGGCCAATGGAATCTTGGCTTTTATTGCAAGGGGGATGGAGTATAAAAGCAGGGAAGTCTTGCTTCAGCTATACAGGGTACTGGTGAGGCCACACCTGGAATACTGCGTACAGTTTTGGTTTCCATATTTAAGAAAAAATATACTTGCTCTAGAGGCAGTTCAGAGAAGGTTCACTCGGTTGATTCCTGAGATGAGGGGGTTGACTTATGAGGAAAGGTTGAGTAGGTTGGGCCTCTACTCATTGGAATACAGAAGAATGAGAGGCGATCTTATCGAAACATAAAAGATTGTGAGAGGGCTTGATCGGGTGGATGCGGGGAGGATGTTTCCACTGATGGGTGAGACTAGAACTAGGGGGCATAATCTTAGAATAAGGGGCTGCCGTTTCAAAACTGAGATGAGGAGAAACTTCTTCACTCAGAGGGTAGTAAATCTATGGAATTTGCTACCTCAGAGAGCTGTGGAAGCTGCGACATTAAATAAATTTAAAACGGAGATAAGACAGTTTCCTAGCTGATAAGGGAATTAAGGGTTATGGGGAGCGGGCAGGGACGTGGACGTGAGTCTAGGTTCGGATCAGCCATGATCCTATTGAATGGCGGAGCAGGCCCGAAGGGTCGTATGGCCTACTCCTACTTCTTATGTTCTCTCATTGCTACCAGATCCCATCACACCCCAAGATTACTGTCATGCCCAATCACCTTTTGCACCTAATGCCTCCTAGTCCATGGGAGGCTGTTCCCAGTTTTCAGACACCGAAGACCTCCCTCATGCAGCCATACTCCCGCCCCTTCCTTAGTGCTGCACACCCACCGACTACATATTGGGACCCTCCACCACTGACAGGTCCTGGAAGTTCCAAATGCTCGCAGATCTTGGGGCGTACTCCTCCAAATAGTGCTATCAAACCTTGTGACTCTCTCCACCTCACACCCCCCCCCCCAACCCACCCTGTCTGGATGCAAGAGAACTGCAAGCTTGTCTCAGAAAAGTCACAATCACAGCCCGTACAGCAACAAAACCATCCCAATCAACCACTCAGCTGTTAAATCACCAAATCTCCAGCTAACTAACTGTGAAAGAATCAAAGACAAGCAGGATTAGCTCACCTGCTAATTAGCCCCCGTTGGCCAATTCTGGCAGGTGAGGGAGGGATGCATCATAGATGATGTCATTTCCAATCTGCTCCTACAATACCCAGGATAATATGGCAATAACCAGCCAGAAAACTTAAACTACTGAAGTACAAAGAGCAAAAAAAAACACTTTCCAGTGCTCTTTTATTTGTTCTTGGGATGTGCCCCTTGCCAGTGTGACACTGCTGAGACAGTCTTTATTGCCCATTCCTAGTGGCCATGAAGATGTCAAGAGTCAACCACAGTGCAAGTCTGGAACCACATGCAGGCCAGACCAAGTAAGGGTGGCAGTTTCCCTTCTCCGAACGAGTGGGGTTTTAACAACAATCTAGCAGCTTTCATGGTTATTTTCCTGGTGCCAGCCCAATTGCCAGATTTATTAAATTTGATTTCACTGGGGGTGGAAGATTTGAAACTAACCTGTTTACAGTCCAGTACTATAACCACTAAGATACTGAGCTGTGCCAATAGGGATGATTTTTTTTTATATATCACTGAGGATTATCGAGCAATGCCAGAGGCACTTTTTTGCTGACTTCAGACACTGCAGCTAGAGGCAACCAGGCCCAGACCGTGGCAAATTAACCACTTGTTCAGTGAGAAAACCTTCCTGCACAGTGCTGCATATATAGCTTCAACAAGGGGGAAAGGAATCTCTCTTACAGTCACATAAATAATGGAGAACAGAGAGAAGTTCTGGGGAGGGAGGAGGGAATAACTAAACTACTTGCTTCATAAGCAGGTTTTGCAAATTGGTAGGTAAATATTAAAATCGGTGAGGCCCATATCTTCATCAGTAGGTTGTGTAATATTTGAACATTAAGCCAATCATGCAATATATTGCTTCAGTAAATTTGCTGAATGGATTGATAAACCACTGTCACAGTTAGGGACCGTGCTGAACATCAGACAGAACTCCAGACGCTGGATTACACGCAAGAAATGCACATTTGTCCGAGCGAACCCAGCCGTCAATATATTGACCTTCATTCCCTTGCTGTCACTTTACCTCTTTGGATAGCCTTGTGAAGCAAACTCCAGCCATTCTTATCCAGCATGTCAACATCTGCTTTGTTATTAACCAACGTTGTTGCAATACTCTCCAGCTGTCGAGAGAGCGCTAGATCCAAGGCCAGGTCTCCATTACCGTCAAGTTCATTTAGTTTACCAGGCAACTAAGTAAAAAAAAAAAATACATTAGTAAATAAATGTTTCAATGGTTTTCATTTGTAGTGGGATGTTTAAATGTAATTCAGTAATATCTGCAGCAGCCTTCAGTGCAGTTGCAGGTTTATCTTGAAAATCTACGACATAAATGCACTACTTTCAGCCGCGCTCAGAGCAAGCATCTGAGGAACAAGACAAGATTCCTCAAAAAGTTACAGGTGTAAATCTTTTAGGAGGAGTGAGACGGTCACAGGAGGTCAGCGACCCATGACATAGGTCATTAGCATATTGCTTCCGCTAATAGAAGGTGCTCCTACCTGGGAGTCCATCGCGATGAGGTAGAGAAACACAACATCTTCTCTCTCCACTTTGATAGCTTTATGCAAAGGGTATTCAGTCTTCGATTTAATCATTTTGTACAACAAAGGAGCAGTCATGCTGCTGAAATCATCCTTCCGCAGATCATCCTAGATCAACAAATACAGAAACTGCTTTAATAGGTAAAGTAGATCAATAGCTAAACTCTCCAAAAGAATTATTTTCACTGCATATTTGCTAATATCTTTCCATTCAGCTCTCAATATGTAAAAGCTGTTTAGACTAGTTACATTTCTACAGCACGTCTCATATTAGGGAAACATCTCAACTCTTTACAAGGGGAATGGGCGAGGAGAGGAACCATAGAAAGGCAGGACGGGAGACATTCAAGGACGTTGGAACGGTTGGTGTTGAAGTTGGGGGGGGGGCCACGGGGGAGGAACCTGGAGGGACAGTGAACTGCAGTCACAGGATATCATTGGCGACTGGTCTCAGTGCTGTTAGGGGCAGAAGGCTGACAAAGGCCTTGAACAGGGCATGTTGGGAGCATAGCTGTGAGGCAATGATGTGTTGCAGGTTGGGGAGGATGGAGGGGCTGAGGGTAGGCTTTATTACCCAAAAAATAAGCTCTAGTTTAAACTATAGATCATATTATAAAACTCTCAAGTACGTCAAGGGAATTTCTACCACTGCTTTGCAATGCTTGGCACCATAACTGCTACAAGATGGAAATTGAAATTCTATTACTGAAGAGATTAAAGTTGGAGTCACCCGAGGTAGCTGTGTAATCAATATGTATGTGGAACTACAAATAATCTCAGCAATGGCCAAAAAACTTTATTGTTTCAGTACTAATGGCTGGTCAAAATAATTGCGTTTTCCTCCACTCGAATATCCTCGACTCCTTGCCAGGGTACACATTTCACAGGTGCCCAAGTAGTCATTCCTCATGTGGAAGCCTAGACAGTGGAGTGTTGTTGAGTTATTAAAGTCATGGTGGGGAATGTAACCTGTTCTCACCAGTGGGCAGAGGTTGTGAGCCTGAAGCAGTTGAAGCATTGATGTACCACCGTTTCACGTACCCAGGACATCTCAGTGTTTTACAACCAATTACTTTTGAAGTGTAATCACCATTATGTAGGAAAACATGGCAGACAATTTTACACAGCAAGGTCCTACAAACAGCAAATGAACGAACGACCTGATAATCTGCATTTTGTGATGCTGGTTGAGGGATCAATGTTGACCAGGACTCGGAGGATTCTGATCTTCAAAATAGCACCACGGGCTCCTTTACATCCATTCAAGGAGCCAGAGGGGACCTCGATTCCACATCTTGTTCAAAAGGAACTTTACCTTAAGAAGTGTGGACCAAAATTGTAGCTACCACTACTGTGGCAGAGATCAACTAGCATAGCAGACTGGAGACCATACCTAGCACCTCCTGGGACAATATGGCTCAGTTACTCACCACACTAACCAACAGAGACAGAGAGCACAATGGCATTTCTTACCATTACCATGATAATTAATGAGAAGTCGCACAACACCAGGTTATAGTCCAACAGATTTATTTAAAATTGGCATTGTAACTCTACCTGACGAAGGGGCAACAGCTCCAAAAGCTTGTAATTTTAAATAAATCTGTTGGACTATAACCTGGTGTTGTGCGACTTCTCATTTTTGTCCACCCCAGTCCAACACCGGCATCTCCGCATCATGGTAATTAATGTGTAACTTGGACTTTGTAGTTACCAATTCAGGGAGGAACCAAAAACAGCCAGCTATTCTTCCACCTCCAACTAGTAAGGAAAAATGTCCTTGGTGTGAATTTTATTCACAATACGTGTAAAATTTAAAACACAAACTGGATTTCAAAGTTTTGGATGAATTTGTGCTAGCAAAGGAAGATGTCGTCAATGCTGAGGAAAGCTGCATTTCCACTTTTGACATCCAGTGTCTGCACCGAGCACTCATCAGTTATAGTCACATCAGTTATAGCACAGGGGTTTCCCCAAATCCTGACCCTGTTGCCCCGTTATAACATTTTCATTTCTCACACCAGCCACTCAATACTGCAGACTAGTGCAAATTAGGAACTTGGCTGAGACTCGATTCTTTAGTCTGAACTGGAATTAAACCCAGAGCAGAAATAATGGTGATGTCAGAAAATGTCCCATCCTGTTCTTTAGTTTAAAGGAAAGGGAGGGGAGTGGGATGTAAATAAACAGCCATCCTTGATATTCCTCATGCAGATCCCTACAGGTAAATCAAAAAGGTAGACTGTGAGGAGCTCATCAATTTAGGAAATGATGTACAGTATTTCAGTCACCCGGTTGATGTGTGTCGGATTGTGTGTCCCACATTATACTGTGTTCACTAACTACACAGACAAAAACACCACTGCAAAAAATTGCAAAGGTTAAACCACGGAATTCGATAAAATCTGAGGAACTTGCAAGGCAAATTTGCAAGATACTGTGGTATAAAACATAGCTTAGGCTCTCAGATATTCAGCATCATGCCTTACATGCAACTCTCCTGTGAAGCGCCTTAGGATGTTTTACTACGTTAAAGGCGCTATATAAAATGCAAGTTGTTGTTTTGTAACTCACCCAGTGGCTGGCTATAATCTCGGAACAGTAGTTCAACAATGTAATAGCATTCAGCTCCTCAGCAGTCTGATAGAACCGAATACAGTTCCTAACGTTAACAAGAGACATTACTCCTTTTTCACACCTGTCAGCAGGAAAAAAGTACAGACATCAAGACACTATTTACTGTGCATGCACAGATTGTATATTCAAAAAAGATTCTAAATACTGCACTTTGTCCAAAATATTTTTATTTGCCAGCAGGATTAATAGAAGTTAGAGTTCAGACTTATGATCGCTGGTCACAGCATTTGTTGTACATGCTTAGTGCCACAGGAGTGCATAGTTACAACACCCTAGACCCCTCAGTACCAGTATCTTAGCCAAGCTTAATCAGTTACTTTTCTCTTTGCATCTGAACAAAGATTCCAGTGTGAGAGTATATGTAACTTACCAAAATGCGTTTTGTATTTGCATCCTATTGTTGAGGTTTTCAAAGGTGACTAACCTTATTGAATTCTTTGAAGTAGTAACAAAGAGTAGACAAGGGGAATGCAATGGACTTTCAAGAGGCATTAGATAAGGTACCACATGGTAGACGCATGACTAAGGTCAGAGAGTATGTGGAGTCAGGGGACAAGTAACATAACAGATAGCAAACTGGCTACAAAACAGAACACAATAATGGTAGTTTCTCAGATTGGTGGAAGGAGGGAAGTGGTGTTCCACAGGGATTGGTGTTGTTGTTCACCATTTACATAAATGATTTAGACATGCGAATTGGAAGTACTAGATCAAAACTTGCAGACGACACCAAATTGGGGGTATAGTTAATACTGAGGAAGAACGCAAAACTAGGGGTCATAAATATAAGATAGTCACTAACAAATCCAATAAGGAATTCAGAAGAAACTTCATTACTTAGTGTGGTTAGAATGTTGAACTTGCTACCACATGCAATGGTTGAGGTGTATAGTGTAGATGCATTTTAGGGAAAGCTAGAGAAGTATAGAATTGTAGAATGGTTACAGCACAGGAGGCCGCCATTCGGCCCCTCAAGCCCACATCGGCTCTTTGCAAGAACAGACAGGGTTAATTAGCAATCTCATAGTAAAGGATCCTCTGGGGCAGAGTGATCATAAAAATGATAGAATTTCACATTAAGTTTGAGAGTAACTTGCCTAAGTCTGAAACTAGAGTCTTAAACTTAAATAAAGCCAATTACATAGGTACGAGGGGCAAGTTGGCAAAGGTAGGTTGGAAAAATAGATTAAAAAGTATGGCGGTAGATAAGCAGTGGCTAGCATTTAAAGAAATATTTCATAATTCTCAACAAAAATACATTCCATTGAGAAACAAAAACTCCACAGGAAAAGTGATCTAACCGTGGCTAACTAAAGAAGTTAAGGATAGCATTAGATTGAAAGAAGAAGCTTATAATGCTGCGAAGAATAATAGTAAGCCTGAGGATTGGGAGAGTTTCAGAAATCAGCAAAGGTTGACCAAAAAATTGATAAAAAGGGAAAAAATAGAATGAGAGAAAACTAGCAAGAAATATAAAAACAGATTGTAAGAGCTTCTACAAGTATGTAAAAAGGAAGAGTAGCAAAAGTAAATGTTGGTCCCTCAGAGGCCAAGACAGGAGAAATTATGGGAAATCAGGAAATAGCAGAAACATTAAACAAATATTTTGTATCCGTCTTCACAGTAGAAGACACAAAAAGCAGACCAAAAATGGTGGAGAACCAAGGGTCTAATGAGAGGGAGGAACTTAATGTAATTAATATAAGTAGTTTCTCTAGTACTTTTTCTCTAATGGGACTAAAAGCCTACAAATCCCCTGGACCCGACAGCCTACATCCTAGGGCTCTAAAAGAGGTGGCTGCAGAGATAGTGGATGCATTGGTTTTGATCTTCCAAAATTCCCAAGATTCTAGAACGGTCCCAGCGAATTGGAAGGTAGCAAATGTAACACTGCTATTCAAGAAAGGAGGGAGAGAGAAAACAGGGAACTACAGGCCAGTTAGCCTGACATCAGTCATTGGGAAAATGCTGGAATCCATTGTTAAGGAAGTGGTATCAGGGCACTTCGGAAATCATAACATGATTAGGCAGAGTCGACATGGTTTTATGAAAGGGAAAACGTGTATGCCAAATTTATGAGAGTTTTTTGAGGATGTAACTAGCAGGGTAGATAAAGGGGAACCAGTGGATGTAGTATATTTGGATTTCCAAAAGGCATTCAATAAGGTGCCACATAAAAGGTTCTTACACAAGGGCTCATGGGGTTGGGGGTAATATAGTAGCATGGATAGAGGATTGGTTAACAGACAGAAAACAGAGAGAAGGGATAAACGGGTCTTTTTCAGGTTGGCAGGCTGTAACTAGTGGGGTGCTGCAAGGATCAGTGCTGGGGCCTCAGCTATTTACAATCTATATTAATGACCTAAATGAAGGGACAGAGTGTAACATATCCAAGTTTGCTGACGATACAAAGCTAAGTGGGACTTTAAGCTGCGAGGAGAACACAGAGTCTGCAAAGTGATATAGACAGACTAAGTGAGTGGGTAGTAAGGTGGCAGATGGAATATAATGTAGAGAAATGTGAGGTTATTCACTTTGGTCGGAAGAATAGAAAAAAAAGAATATTTTTTAAATGGTGAGAACCTTTTAAATGCTGGTGTTCAGAGAGATTTAGGTGTCCTCGTGCAAGAAACACAGAAAGCTAGCATGCCCATACAGTAAGCAATAAGGAAAGCAAATAGCATGTTGGCCTTTATTGCAAGGTGGTTGGAGTATAAGAGTAAGGAAGTCTTGCTGCAATTGTACAGAGCCTTGGTGAGACCACACCTGGAGTACTGTGCACAGTTCTGGTCTCCTTATCTAAGGAAGGATATACTTGCCTTGGAGGCGGTGCAACGAAGGTTCACTAGATTGATTCCTGGGATGAGAGGGCTGTCCCATGATGAGAGATTGTGTAGAATGGGCCTATACTCTCTCGAGTTTAGAAGAATGAGAGGTGATCTCATTGAAACATACAAGATTCTGAAGGGGATTGACAGGGTAGATGCTGAGAGGTTGTTTCCCTTGGCTGGAGTGTCTAGAACTAGGGGGCATAGTCTCAGGATAAGGGGTCGGCCATTTAAGATCACGATGAGGAGGAATTTCTTCACTCAGAGGGTTGTGAATCTTTGGAATTCTCTGCCCCAGAAGGCTGTGGATGTTGAGTCTTTGAGTATATTCAAGGCTGAGATAGATAGATTTTGAGACTCCAGGGGAATCAAAGGATATGGAGATCGGGCGGGAAAGTGGAGTTGAGGTCGATGATCAGCCATGATCTTATTGAATGGCAGAGCAGGCTCGAGGGGCCATATGGCCGACTCCTGCTCCTAATTCTTATGTTATGTAATATTTGCGAAGGCAGTTCGGGAGGATTTAAACTAATATGGCAGGGGAATGGGAACCTATGTAGCGAAACAGGGGGAAGTAATATGCAGTCAGAAACAAATGTTAGAAGGGTGAGAAACAATAAGGGAAATCCGAGTAAACAAAGGCAAGAAACACAAAGGGCCATACTAAATCATATGTCTAAAAGGACAAAGGGTGTTAATAAAACAAGCCTAAAGGCTCTGTGTCTTAATGCAAGGAGTATCCGTAATAAGGTGGATGAATTGACTGTGCAAATTGATGTTAACGGATATGATGTGATTGGGATTACAGAGACGTGGCTCCAGAACAATCAAGGCTGGGAACTGAATATCCAGGGGTATTCAACATTCAGGAAGGATAGAATAAAAGGAAAAGGGGGTGGGGTAGCATTGCTGGTTAAAAAGGAGATTAATGCAATAGCTAGGAAGGACATTAGCTTGGAGGATGTGGAATCAATATGGGTTGAGCTGCAGAACACCAAAGGGCAGAAAACATTAGTGGGGGTTGTGTACAGACCTCCAAACAGTAGTAGTGAGGTGGGGGAGGGTATGAAACAGGAAATCAGAGGTGCATGCAAAAAAGGCGCAGCAGTTATCATGGGTGACTTTAATATGCATATAGATTGGGCTACTCAAACTGGAAGCAATACGGTGGAGGAGGATTTCCTAGAGTGTTTAAGGGATGGTTTCCTAAACCAATATGTTGAGGAACCAACTAGAGGGGAGGCCATCCTGGACTGGGTGTTGTGTAATGAGGAAGGACTAATCAGCAATCTTGTGGTGCGAGGCCCCTTGGGGGAAGAGTGACCATAGTATGGTGGAGTTCTACATTAGGATGGAGAAGGAAACAGTTAATTCAGAGACCATGGTCCAGAACTTAAATAAGGGCAACTTTGAGGGTATGAGGCGTGAATTGGCGAGGTTAGATTGGCAAGCGATATTTAAGGGGTTATCAGTGGAAGGGCAATGGCAGACATTTAGAGATCGCATGGATGAACTACAGCAATTGTACATCCCTGTCTGGCATAAAAATAAAAAAGGGAAGGTGGCTCAACCATGGCTAACAAGGGAAATCAGGGATAGTATTAAAAGCAAGGAAGTGGCATACAAATTGGCCAGAAGTAGCAGCAAACCCGGGAACTGGGAGAACTTTAAAACTCAGCAGAGGAGGACGAAGGGTTTGATTAGGGCAGGGAAAATAAAATATGAAAGGAAGCTTGCGGAGAACATTAAAACGGACTGCAAAAGCTTCTATAAATATGTAAAAAGAGGTTAGTAAAAACAAACGTAGGTCCCCTGCAGTCAGAAACAGGGGAAGTCATAATGGGGAACAAAGAAATGGCAGATCAACTGAACAAGTACTTTGGTTCGGTGTTTACTGTGGAGGACACAAACAACCTTCCGGAAATAAAAGAGATCAAAGGATCTGGTAAGAGGGAGGAGCGGAGGGAAATCCTTATCAGTCGGGAAAAGGTGTTGGGGAAATTGATGGGACTGAAGGCTGATAAATCCCCAGGGCCTGATGGTCTGCATTCCAGAGTACTTAAGGAGGTGGCCTTGGAAATAGTGGATGCATTGACGATCATTTTCCAACATTCCTTAGACTCTGGATCAGTTCCGAAGGAGTGGAGGGTGGCTAATGTAACCCCTCTTTTTAAAAAAGGAAGGAGAAAGCAGGGAATTATAGACCGGTCAGCCTGACATCGGTGGTGGGTAAAATGATGGAAGCAATTATTAAAGATGTCATAACAGACCATTTGGAAAGTGGCGACATGATAGGTCCAAGTCAGCATGGATTTGTGAAAGGGAAATCATGCTTGACAAATCTTCTGGAATTTTTTGAGGATGTTTCCAATAGGGTGGACGGGGGGGAAACCAGTAGATGTGGTGTATTTGGACTTTCAGAAGGCCTTCGACAAGGTCCCACACAAGAGATTGGTGTGCAAAGTTAAAGCACATGGGATTGGGGGTAATGTGTTGACGTGGATTGAGAACTGGTTGGCACACAGGAAACAAAGAGTAGGAGTAAATGGGTACTTTTCAGAATGGCAGGCAGTGACCAGCAGGGTACCGCAGGGTTCGGTGCTGGGGCCCCAGCTGTTTACATTATATATTAATGATTTGGACGAAGGGATTAATTGTAATATCTCCAAATTTGCGGATGACACTAAATTGGGAGGCAGTGTGAACAATGAGGAGGATGCTAGGAGGCTACAGAGTGACTTGGACAGGTTGGGTGAATGGGCAAATGTATGGCAGATGAAGTACAATGTGGATAAATGTGAGGTTATCCACTTTGGTGGTAAAAATAGGGAGGCAGACTATTACCTGAATGGTGGCAGATTAGGGAAAGGGGAGGTGCAACGAGACCTGGGCGTCATGGTACATCAGTCACTGAAGGTGGGAAGGCAAGTGCAGCAGGCAGTCAAGAAAGCAAATGGCATGATGGCCTTCATAGCAAGGGGATTTGAGTACAGGAGTAGGGAGGTGATGCTACAGTTGTAAAGGGCCTTGGTGAGGCCACACCTGGAGTATTGTGTGCAGTTTTGGTCTCCTAACTTGAGGAAGGACATTCTTGCTATTGAGGGAGTGCAACGAAGGTTCACTAGATTGATTCCTGGGATGGCCAGACTGACATATCAAGAAAGACTGGATCAACTGAACTTGTATCCTCTGGAGTTCAGAAGAATGAGGGGGGATCTTATAGAGACGTTTAAAATCCTGACTGGTTTAGACAAATTAGATGCGGGCAGAATGTTTCCAATGTTAGGGAAAACTAAAACCAGGGGTCACAGTCTAAGGATAAAGGGGAAGCCATTTAAGACTGAGATGAGGAGGAACTTCTTCACCCAGAGAGTGGTGAATCTGTGGAATTCTCTACCACAGAAGGTTGTTGAGGCCAGTTCGCTAAATATATTCAAAAGGGAGTTAGATATAACACTCACAACTAGGGGGATCAAGGGGTATGGCGAGAAAGCAGGAATGGGGTACTGAGGTAGCATGTTCAGCCATGAACGCATTGAATGGCGGTGCAGGCTCGAAGGACCGAATGGTCTACTCCTGCACCTATTTTCTATGTTTCTATGTTTCGCTAGTCCCACTCCCCTGCCCTTTCCCCCGTAGCCCTGCAAATTTTCTCCCTTCAGGTACTTATCCAATTCCCTTTTGAAAGCCATGACTGAATCTGCCTCCACCACCCTCTCAGGCAGTGCATTCCAGATTCTAACCACTCGCTGCGTTAGAAAAAAGTTTTCCCTCATGTCACCTTTGGTTCTTCTGCCAATCACCTTAAATCTGTGCCCGCTGGTTCGCAACACTTCTGCCAATGGGAACAGTTTCTCTCTATCTACTCTGTTTAGACCCCGCATGATTTTGAACACCACTATCAAATCTCCTCTCAACCTTCTCTGCTCTAAGGAGAACAATCCCAGCTTCTCCAGTCTATCCATGTAACTGAAGTCCCTCATCCCTGGAATCATTCTCGTAAATCTTTTCTGCCCCCTCTCTAAGGCCTTCACATCCTTCCTAAAGTGCGGTGCCCAGAATTGGGAACAATACTCCAGTTGAGGTCGGACCAGTGTTTTATAAAGGCTCATCATAACTTCCTTGCTTTTGTACTCTATGCCTCTATTTATGAATAGTAACTTTACCTGAAGAAGGGGCGATCGATAGCTCCGAAAGCTTGTAATTTTAAATAAATCTGTTGGACTATAACCTGGTGTTGTGCGACTTCTCATTTCTATTTATGAAGCCCAGGATCCCGTATGCTTTTTTAACCGCTATCTCAACCTGCCTTGCCACCTTCAACGATTTGTGCACATATACCCCCAAGTCTCCCTGTTCATGCACCCCCTTTAGAATTGTACCCTTTTGTTTATATTGCCTCTCCTCGTTCTTCCTACCAAAATGTATCACTTCGCATTTTTCGGCGTTAAATTTCATCTGTCACGTGACCGCCCATTTCACCAGCCTGTCTATGCCCTCTTGAAGTCTATCACTATCCTTCCAAGCTTTGTCATCTGCAAATTTTGGCATTGTGCCCTGTACACCCAAGTCATTAATATATATCAAGAAAAGCAGTGGTCTGAGTACCGACCCCTGGGGAACACCACTGTATACCTACCTCCAGTCCAAAAACAACCATTCACCACTACTCGGTTTCCAGTCACTTAGCCAATTTCGTATCCATGCTGCCACTGTCCCTTTTATTCCATGGGCTTCAACTCTGCTGGCAAGCCTATTATGTGGCACTTTATCAAATGCCTTTTGGAAGTCCATGTACACCACGTCAACCGCATTGCCCTCATCAACCCTCTCTGTTACCTCATCAAAGTGGATGAGGGAGAAAGGAATAGAAGGATATGGTGATAGGGAGAGATGAAGTAAGGTGGTAGGAGCCTAGCGTGGAGCATAAACACTGACATAGACCCATTGGGCCGAATGGCCTGTTTCTGTGCTGTACATTCTATGTAAACTAGTGTGTGGTGGTCAATCAAAAAAGAGGGGCAGAATCCTCAGAACTCCCTGCCCCAACTTCCAAAAGGAAATCATTCATCCATCGAGATAGAACAGAAATAATGCAGTAATATGACCACATCCAGATCTTAAAGTGCACCAGGTTTGCAAACAAAAAAGATGTTTCACTGGCCTGTATTTGTAAAATATCTGGTGATGGTACACCTTTAATACACATTAACTTGAGCAGAACACATCCTGTTGCTATTATGGAGTTATGAAGCCAATTATGGGGAGACAAGTTTGAACAAGTCAAAGCAGATTCCAAGTCTGAAGAACTGAGGTAGAACCCCATACCATTTTGAACGCAATCAAGTCAGCTGATAAATGTAATGCATTACTGCTTCATGACACAGTGCGTCAAGGAAGTTACAAGAGACATTACTTATCTTCACCTGGTTTGTGTTCATGATCCTGACAATGCACAGGAAATAGAAGCCTTTAGGAGACAGTGACCAATGTTCCCCCGAATTTTATTTTTGGGTGCACGGTCCCTTTACCAGGCTGAGCGGCCCGTTCAAAATTGAGCATGCGCAAAATCTCCCATTGAAAAGCCGGTGAGTGGCCTGCACGGGAGCTCCAGACAGCTGCACAGCTTAGCAGGAAGGTTGGTGACCACAGGATCAAGTTTAACATGATCTGGGATTCAAATATACCAAAGACTAGGAACCCAGGACACGAAGTAAGCTGTTAAATGAGGGAACAAGCAATGCAAATAGGATGTTGAACAACCCTTCAGTAGAGGCCAAGTGGAACTATAGTGGTAGGGGATTCGATAGTTAGGGGAACAGACAGGCGTTGCTGCGGCCACAGATGTGACTCCAGGATGGTATGTTGCTTCCCTGGTGCCAGGGTCAAGGATGTCACCGAGCGGTTGCAGAACATTCTGAGGGGAGGGTGAACAGTCAGAGGTCGTGGTCAATATCGGTACCAACGACATAGGTAGAAAGAGGGATGAGGTCCTGAAGGCAGATTTTAGGGAGCTAGGAAAGAGATTAAAAATCAGGACCTCAAAAAAGTAGTAATCTCCAGATTACTCCCAGTGCCACGAGCTTGAGTGTATAGAAATAGGAGCATAGAGCAGATGAATGTGTGGCTGGAGAGATGGTGCAGGAGGGATGGCTTTAGATTCCTGGGAAATTGGGACCGGTTCTGGGGGAGGTGGGACATGTACAGACAGGACGGGTTGCACCTCAACAGAGCCGGGACTAATATCCTCGTGGGGGGGGGTTTGCTAGAGCGGTTGGGGAGGGTTTAAACTAATTCGGCAGGGGGACGGGCACCAGGATGTAGCATTAGAAGGAAGAAACAAGGTGCACAAAGGATTGGGAAGAGACAGATAGCACTAGAGTAAGGAACAGTACAGTATTAGGTGGGGTTAGACTAAGAGAATCTAAGAAGGTCTAAGATAGGTTTACAGTGCATGTGTGTAAATGCATGAAGCGTGGTAAATAAGGTTGGTGACCTGCAGGTGCAAATAGCCTCATGGGAATATGAAGTTGTGGCGATAACAGAGACCTAGCTCGAAAAAGGACAGGATTGGGTTTTAAATATTCCTGGATACAAAGTGCTCAGGAAAGATAGGGAAGAAAAGAAAGGTGGTGGGATGGCATTACTGGTTAAGGAAAACAGTGCTGGAAAGAGGATGTGATGGAGGGGTCAAGGACAGAATATATTTGGTTAAGAGTTAAGAAATAATAGAGATGCCATTACACTACGAGGTGTATTCTATAGGCCGCCAACTAGTGGTAAAGATATGGAAGAGCAAATTTGCAGGGAAATTACAGAGCGGTGCAAGAACTATAGAGTAGTGATAATGGGGGACTTCAACTATCCTAATATAGACTGGGATAGTAATAGTGTAAAGAGCAGAGGGGGGGAAGAATTTCTGAAGTGTTTTCAGGAGAACTTTCTTGATCAGTGCGTTTCCAGTCCAACAAGGCAGGAGGCATTGCTGGATCTGGTTTTGGGGAATGAGGTAGGTCAAGTGGAGCAAGTGTCAGTAGGGGGAACAGTGATAATAAGGTTTAGATTAGCTATGGAAAAGGACAGGGAGCAATCTAGAGTAAAAATACTTAATTGGAGGAATTTCAGTGGGTTGAGAACAGATCTGGTCCAGTCAGAGCTCCCTGGATGACGAAAAAGAGTGCAAGATGAAGCAGAAAAAGACAAGATGTCAGGTTGAGAATACAAGAATCAATCAGGCTGAATATAGAAAGTTCAGAGGGGAAGTGAAAAAGAAAATAAGAGGGGCAAAGAGAGAGTATGAGTGTAGATTGGCATTTAAATAGTAAACGGGTAGTAAGAGGCAGGGTGGGGCCAATTAGAGACCAAAAGGGAGACCTATGCATAGAGGCAGAGGGCATGGCATAGGTACTAAATGAATACTTTGCATCTGTCTTTACCAAGAAGATGCTGCCAAAGTCAGTGAAAGAGGAGGTAGTGGATGGGATAAAAATTGATGAGGAGGAGGTACTAGAAACGCTGGCTGTACTTAAAGTAGATAAGTCAGCAGGACCAGATGGGATGCACCGTGAAGTGAAGGTGGAAATCACGGAGGTACTGGCCATAATCTTCCAATCCTCCTTAGATACAGGAGTGCATCATTTATATCAATGATTTTGACTTGAATGTAGGAAGTATGATTAAGAAGTTTGCAGATGATACAAAAATTGGCCGTGTGGTTGATAATGAAGAAGAAAGCTGCAGAAAGATATCAATGGACTGGTCAGATGCGATTGCACGAGAGGGGGTGCAGAGGAGATTTACGAGGATGTTGCCTGGGCCGGGGAATTTTAGCTATGAGGAAAGATTGGATAGGCTGGGGTTGTTTTCTTTGGAACAGAGGAGGCTGAGGGGAGACCTAATTGAGGTGTATAAAATTATGAGGGGCCTAGAGAGTGGATAGTGCTGGAAAGTGGGATTAGGGTGGATAGCTCTTTGTCGACCGGTGCGGACAAGATGGACCGAACGGTCTCCTTCTGTGCTGTAGATTTCTATGATTCTATGATTCGTGGTGCTAGGGGACTGGAGAATTGCAAATGTTACCCTCTTGTTCAAAAAAGGGTGCAAGGATAAACCCAGCAACTACAGTCCAGTCGGTTTAACCTCAGCAGTGGGGAAGCTTTTAGAAACGATAATCAGGGACAAAGTTAACAGTCAAGGAAAGCCAGCACAGATTGTTAAAGGCAAATCGTGTTTAACTAACTTGATCGAGTTTTTTGATGAGGTAACAGAGAGGGTTGATTAGGGTAATGCAGTTGACGTGGTGTACATGGATTTCCAAAAGGCATTCAACAAAGTGCCACATAATAGGCTTGCCAGCAAAGTTGAAGCCCATGGAATAAAAGGGACAGTGGCAGCATGGATCCGAAATTGGCTAAGTGACAGGAAACAGAGAATAGTGGTGAACAGTTGTTTTTTTGGACTGGAGGAAGGTATACTGTGGTGTTCCCCAGGGGTCGGTACTAGGACCACTGCTTTTCTTGATATATATTAGTGATTTGGACGTGGGTGTACAGGGCACAATTTGAAAATTTGCAGATGACACAAAATGAATTAAATAAACATAGGAACAGGAGGCGAATCCAGAACAAGAGGACATAATCTTAAAATTAGAGCTAGGCCATTTAGGAGTGAAATCAGGAAGCATGTTTTCACACAAAAGGGCCATGAAAATCTGGAGCTCTGTTCCCCCAAAAGGCTGTGGATGCTGGGGGTCAACTGAGATTGATAGATTTCTGTTGGGCAAGGTTATCAGGGATATGGAGCAAAGGCAGGTAAATGGGGTTGAGGTACAGATCAGCCAAGGAATTGGATAGTTGTACAGGCTCAAGGGGCTGAATGGCCCACAATTAAATACTGAAATGGAGAACAATTTCAGATCCTTCTGTCTGGATGAAAGACGATGGGACGAATGGCCCTCCTCATCTGTAGTTAACTTGGTGATGTTGCAAAACTGCAGTCACTGTTAATGCTACACAATCACATGACTTTGTGCATGATTAATGGATGCCTAAGATTCAAATTTATTTTTCCAGGTCTTTTCTCTTCTAACTTTTCTTCCTCTTTGTTATCTCCCACCACCCTCAAATTACCAGACTTTTGTCCCAGATATGACATGTTTGGCAGTGAAATAAATAGGAAGCAAAAATCCAAGCTGCAGTCCAAATAGGATTCATTCCATTCATTTCAATTCTGCGGAGTTCATCCAGAGATATGCACCAGGCTGGACACAAGTTAAGACCTCCTTATTTGTGTGGAGAATAAACTACCAACTAGCCTACCTTTCCCGGAGGAGATACAGCTGAAAGCGATTGGCTAGTTTCATTAGTTCAGTCAGGAACACATCATCTTCCTTCAATTCGAGATCATCCGTGTAAACCCATCGGAGCATCGCCATGGTTACCTCTGGCTCAGCATCTGGTACAGAAAACACAAAGGAATCATTTACAATGAGAAAATTGTTGGTTGCAGCTGCAAGAATGCAAGGGAAAGATCATTTTTAAAAAGTGTCAGCTAGTCAGGATGGAGGAGCCTTTTAATATTTAGGTATTTCCAAGTCTGTAACGGGAGAGGAAACCAAGTGTTCTGCTGTCCTGTATTTACTCATGCCAGTGAGCCGTGCAAAAAGAATGGCATCGGAAATTCAGTAATGACGGACACCACGTTGCCACTTTGTGCCAGAACTTCAGGCCACAGATGCACGTGCTGACAGTGTCCAGGTCTCAGGCCAAACTGGGTCACCACACTTTGAAAACCCGCCACGTTTAGCTCCGCTGTGCAGGCAGTACTCAGGAGAAAAAGCACCTTCAGGGTTATGTATAATTTTCTAGTCAAAACAAAAGGACAACAGGATGTAGTTTTTCCTCTGCACAATGCTTCCAAATCTGTGCTGCACTTAAAGGAAAAATGTGCAAGAGATAGATGTTGGACGGATGTGACACAAGTGCCAAGTCAGCTGGATTTGGGGCTCCAAATAGTTTTGTATTTCCAGAATTGAAGATTTGAGAGTTTTGCAAGCAACTGGATAACATTGCACAAGTGATTAAGGGAGCAAAAGCTGCCTTCCAACTCTGTCCCACATGCCCATTTCACTCTCCCACCATGGCAAGCTCTGACACTGAATTCAACAGATCTAGTCATTTGTAAGCTAACGCCTGAAAAATTACCATGAAAGCTGTTGGATTGTTGTACAAACCCAACGGGATCACTAACCCCTACCTGGTCAGGCCTGCCAGTGACTCCAGCCCCACATTACATGGTTGACTATGGCCCATTTCTAGTTGCCCCACGGGTATTAATACTGCTTTGCCAGTGTCACCTACACCCCAGCAACTTATCTACAACAAAACACTTCTCTCAATCCCACTGACTTGCCAATACTTAAAAAAACAGGAACCTCGAGGGTCAGCTTGGAGAATGCAGTGTAGGCCTCGCAAAATCCCCCAGAAACTTGTATAGAACCCTAAAGGGGGTGATGAAGGAATTTGAGGTCAAAACCTCAGTTCTGAAGTACATTTTGACAGGATCAAGGAAGGAAAAATACAAGCCATGAGGAAAATGACTTTTGGATGATGAGACACCTTTTAAAAGGGCCACTGGGTAAACCTGCAGTCACAGAAACACAGGCTGCGGGAAAGGGTGTGGTGAGGTAGTGGACAGCTTTTGGGTATTGGGACCAAGCCAAGCTGTCTGGGAGATGTTTGCACTGCAATCCAACCAAGGAGGAAGAGCCTCATCCAAAACATCACAGACACATTCAAAAATGAATAAACCAAGACCCCTTTTGAAATCCCCAGGTCCAGACAGAATGCTAGAAGTCTGAAAACATTTTCCTAACAATAAAACTTCCAGTACACAGCTTCATAGCCCATCATCCCATCAATAAAGGGGGTCATCAACGGACCCGACTGGGAAAAAGGTTCCCAAATGCCTCGCAGCAACCAAGGCCCCACGAACCAACCGAACCAGGCCGTCGCGACCACCGAAAGACCAACACCAGGAAAAACCGAAGACACGCAAGTTTCCATGCTACAAACTATTCCTCACTTACCCCGGGTAAGATTTTCCCTTAAAAAACTCTAAACCCTATCTCGAACGGAAGAAAATTTGGGTACTCACCCGATACATCCAATACGCACCTTACCGCATCAGCGGACAGACCCAAACTGACCTGGAGTGCAGCTGATGTCTTCCACCACGTCCGGGGTACGGCAGGCCCCAACAACCAAAAACCCCAGTGAACCCCAAAATCCCTCAACTGTCAAGAACTGTCAAGGAGTGGTGAGCATTATCCCTGGTCCTCTGAAATCAAACCTAGCTAGGTAGTGGGATTGGGAGGGATAAGGGTTTTTGTATATTGTAATTCTCCCTCGCCTGTACCGTGTGTTCCCTAACCTGTGTTTAAGTGTTAAGTATGTTTTAAGATTGTTACCCTTTTCTTGAATAAAAGTTAAAGATCTTTCATCAAAACCTGTTGTTTGCTGCACCTTTTGTTCACGACCCCCAAATAAGTCCAAGGTCTAGAACCAGGGGAGTGGGAGCGATTCGAACCGCTCACTGAAATCAGAGGTGAAGCTGACCCTACCACACCACCCCCTACAGCAGTTAGACCCGGATATACTTTTGTGCAGATACAGCTTACAGGCATTTTACTTAACTTCAACAGAATGAGGAAGAAGTCACGAGAACAATATTGAAACTAAACAAGTTAATTGTTTATGGCCGTTAATTTTAAAAACAAGCTAGGGCTGCTAAAATTAGCCTACTCCAAAGTCAATCAAAACATTTAACCGCACTGAGGGGAAAGACTTCCGCTGTTTGCTATTTATAGCAAACATTTCTCACAAATGTTTAAAACCAAGCAAAGTGTCACGGTCAGACATAGAAGATTTCACTGCTCCCGTGTGTAAGGTAGAATTGTGTTGTAAAGCATTATCCTGCCCAAAATTCCCACAAAACAACCATACCGCTACCTCTCATTCCTCCAGCATTGTAAGTTGCAGACTAATCTGGCTACACATCTTCAAAAACCAGATGTAAAATGTCTTCACACTACTCGGAAGGAAAAGTCACACTAGAGTCCAAATGCTATTGCAGAAGACTTTCAAATCTAAACCTTTTGACAATCCCCAATTTCAAAATGTAACCAAGTCAACTTTTTTGCACCTGATGACATTCCAAAATGGCTTCCTAGACAGTATCACACCCAAAGGACAATTTTCCATGTTTGCACTTCTGAAAGGAGCCTCATCCACAAGGCGCACACACATCACGCTGCCCATGCTGAAGCTACCCCAACCAGAGGCTCCAACTCGGAAAGTTACTTCCCGATCATCAACTCTGGGAAAATTCCATAGCATCTCTCCTTGAGCAAAAAGTGGCATCATTGCAGAGTACAGACTTCCCACGGTTAAATGCTGTGGGCATTCGAAATACTTGCTCACTATGCATGGACTATTTTGTAATTTGAGCTGCTCACTGCAATTATGTTCCTTCCACCATCTCAGTAAAAACAGAATTCCTTTCTCCTCCTCCCCTTCTCAGCCACTTTCCAAAATCTTCAAAGTCTTGCATCATTCCTTAGCCAGTAGGTCAAGGAGTCAACTCAATTGAGGCCCCAGCCAGTACTGTTCTAGAACTGGCTATGATATGATGAGTGAGTGGCTTAATAACCACGTCAAGACTGAAAATTTACTTCCTAGCACTCCATTGAACCAAAGAACCATCAGGCTACCCCCAGTGCCAAATTCAGGCAGCAAGTCAGTTTAGAATACACAAATTCAAAAGAGTGATTTGGACTAAATTTGGTAACAAGACATGCACACAAACCTGACAGGTCTAGTTCATGGGTAGAGGCGAGGTTTGCCAGGCTCCAGGTATCACTGCGTGCTGCCAGCACAAACTTGTGAACATTTAGGTACTTTTCTCCAACCTTCACTTTCAGGTCACTGCAAGACAAAAAACACGGAGATGGTTTATCACATCATTTCTGTTAGCATCATGGCTGAAACCAGTCTAGAGAGAGCTGAGCAACTGAAGGCACAGCAGATATTACCCTTCACACAGCAAGGGAGCTCCACAATGCCAATTTACTTTGCAGGAGATCTGCACTTGTAAAAAATAAAACACACAACCCAGAAATTGGATGGAGTCCAAGCAGTTTAGGAAAAGCAAGTTACGATGCAAGTGCTCCAAAAATTGGGTGACACTGGAGAAATGCAAGGTGGGGCAGGAGTGTATAAAAACAGAAAAAATAAGGGGGGGGGTTGCCATTTTGGATCCTGATTTGATTGAATGAATGAAACCAAACAGGCTTCACACAGATTGTCAGTTAACATTGCCGGTTCTCCAGCCAGGTATAATAGTCACAAAACTCAGACACAAAACCGACCCACAGAGGGGCGCACTTATGCCCACTGCTCAGATGACAATTTACTAAGGTGTCCACTACAAATTGTGCCCAGGTTAAAGCAACTAACCAAATTGGTCAAATTAGAGAAAACAAAATCTGAACTTTGATTTGCCGCAAGAAAAATTACCCACAACTGAAGATGAGGAGGTAAATCTATGCGTTGATCCATCTTTAGTTTACCCAGCCTCCCCCAACCAGCCACAGCACCCAACTGTACCTTTCGTGATTCCAAGGTTTGTGCCAACATCACTCTGGCCAGAAGTTAACTTAACATGTTGATCACTCTGAAAAATATCTGACATTGGTTCTAAATGTGTCGTTCATTAGTTTACCATATACCTGCTTGTCCTTCTGACAAAAGGATTAATGTGTGTGTGTTCTGGATTTACCATTCCCATACCCTTAACTATTTTGTGTACCTCTAAGATGGGCTCTCAGCCACCACCTTTCCAGGCTGAAAAGCTCAAGTCTACCAGGTCTTTCCTGATAACTCAGAGCCGATACTAGGATTAGCCTCGCAGCGCTTGTCTGCACTGCCTTCAGTGCTTGAATATCTCTCGTTTCTCAATGACCAGAACTAGACACAGCACTCCATGCAGTCTCATTCGAGCACTGAATAATTTAAATATGAATTGCAAGCTACGATATGATTGGGCTTCACCGTTCAACAGTCTATTTCCTTTGTTGATTGCTGCTCCATTGTAGTCGAGTGCAGAGTCTGATAAAACACTCAAATCTTCACTCAACTATCTGGACACCACTGATCATTGGTGTCACATATCATTTCCTAGCTCCCAGACTGCTACCATGAATTCAAACGCCCCCATGTTAGTTATTGTCTGAATTGTAATAATTGGCAAATCGTTAGTGACTTCTAATTTGAAAACTTCCAAATCAGAATGTTTGTAAACTCTGTGCAGGATTTAGATGCTTCAGATGCATGCAGATGTCTGTCACTATAAATTAACAGCAGGCCCATGGGCCAGACTTCATACTGACCACAGAATTATTTTTCCTCCTCCTCACCTTCAACTACCACCCACAACACATCTTCCCTGCACCACTTGCCAATTAAACTGCCGAGATGCTCGGGCTCTGCATTTGAATGTAGTTTTTTTTTTTTTAAACAGTTAATACAATCCTTCAGTGGAACTAAAATTTAGAATGGGCAATGCCACTAAATCCAGCTGTTGTAGTCTTTGATTTGCCCAGGCTACAGCACCAGATGCCAATGCTCAAGATCACAATGATACAGCACAGAAGGAGGCCATTAGGCCCATTGTGCTTGGGCCGGCTCTTTAGTAGAGCTATCCAATTAATCTCACTCCCCTGCTCTTTCCTCCGAGCCCTGTAAACTTTTTCCCTTCAAGTATTTATTCAATTCCCTTTTGAATGTTACTATTGAATCTACATCCACCATCCTTTCAGGCAGTGCACTTCAGAGCACAACAACTCGCTGTGTAAAATTTTTATTTCCTCATGTAACCTCTGGTTCTTTTGACAATCATCTTAAATCTGTGTCCTCTGGTTACAGACCAATCATAGAATGGTTACAGCACAGAAGGCGGCCATTCGGCCCGTCGAGCCTGTGCCGGCTCTCTGCAAGAACACTTCAGCTAGTCCCACTCCCTTTCCCCGTAGCCCTGCAAATTTCTTTCCTTCAGATACTTATCCAATTCCCTTTTGAAAGCAGTGATTGAATCTGCCTCCACCATCCTTTCAGGCAGTGTGCTCCAGATCTTAACCACCCGCTGCGTAAAAAAGTTTTTTCTTACATCCCCTTTGGTTCTTTTGCCAATCACCTTAAATCTGGGTCCTCTGGTTCTCGACCCTTCCGCCAATGGGAACAGTTTCCCCCTATCTACTCTGTCCAGACCCCTCATGATTTTGAAGACCTCTATCAAATCTCCTCTTAACCTTCTCTGCCAAGGAAAACAGCCCCAGCTTCTCCAATCTTTCCACATAATGGAAGTCCCTCCTAGTTCATTCTAGTAAATCTCCTCTGCACCCTCTCCAAGGCCTTGACATCCTTCCTAAAGTGTGGTGCCCAGAATTGAATACTCCAGCTGAGGCCTAACCAGTGTTTTATAAAGGTTTAGCTGCATCTGTTCCTGCACCTTTAAAATTGTACCATTTAGTTAATATTGCCTCTCCTCATTCTTCCTACCAAAACGTATCACTTCAGAGTGTTAAATTTCATCTGCATTGTGTCTGCCCATTTCACCCGTCTATGTCCTCCTGAAGTCTGTTACTCCGCCTCATTGTTTACTACTTTTGAGTTTCGTATCATCTGAAAACTTTGAAATTATGCCCTACATACCCAAGTCCAAATCATTAATATATATCAAAAATTTCAGTGGTCCTAGTACCAACAATTGGGGAACACAATTGTATACCTTCCTCCAGTCTGAAAAACAACCGTTCACCACTACTCTCCGCTTTCTATCCCTTAGCCAATGTAGTATCCTTGCTGCCACTGCCCCGTTAATCCCATGGGCTTTAATTTTGCTAACAAGTCTATTACGTGGTAGTTATCAGAAAGTTACAGCACAGAAGGAGGCCATTTCGGCCCATCGTTTCCGTGCCAGCCAACCAAGAGCTATCCAGCCTAATCCCACTTCCCAGCTCTTGGTCCGTAGCCCTGCAGGTTACAGCATCCCAAGTGCACATCCAAGTACTGTTTAAATGTGGTTAGGGATCCTGCCTCTGCCACCCTTTCAGGCAGTGAGTTCCAGACCCCCACAACCCTCTGGGTGAAGAAATTTCCCCTCAAATCCCCTCTAAACCTTCCCCCAATTACTTTAAATCTGTGCCCCCTGGTTTTTGACCCCTCTGCTAAGGTCCTTTCTATCCACTTTATCTATGCCCCTCATAATTTTATACACCTCAATAAGGTCTCCCCTCAGCCTCCTCTGTTCCAAGGAAAACAGACCCAGCCTATC
Organism: Squalus acanthias; assembly: GCA_030390025.1. Classification (NCBI taxonomy): domain Eukaryota; kingdom Metazoa; phylum Chordata; class Chondrichthyes; order Squaliformes; family Squalidae; genus Squalus; species Squalus acanthias. Next base: position 43,245,311 of record CM059448.1, on the reverse strand, counting down.
CAGTCTTTCCTCATAGCTAAGATTCTCTACTCCCAGCAACATCCTTGTAAATCTCCTCTGTACCCTCTAGTGCAATCACATCTTTCCTGTAATGTGGTGACCAGAACTGCACGCTGTACTCTAGCTGCGGCCTAACTAGTGTTTTATACAGTTGAAGCATAACAAATAGTTGGTCAAATGCCTTTTGAAAGTCCATATACACAACATCAATCGCACTACCCTCATCATTACTTCAAAGAACTCGATCAGGTTAGTCAAACACGATTTGAGTTTAACAAATCAGTGTAGACTTTCATTTATTAGCACATATTTTTCCAAATACCAATTAATTTTGTCCCAAATTGTCTCTAAAAGTTTCTCCACCACCAACGTTAGGCTGACTGGCCTGTAGTTACCGGGTTTATCCCTCTCCCGTTTTTTGTTTTTTTTAAAAAACAGGGGTGCAATATTTGCAATCCTCCAGTCCTCTGGCAGCACCCCCATATCCAAGGAGGATTGGAAGATTGTGGCCAGGGCCTCTGCAATTTCCACCCTTACTTCCCTCAGTAACCTAGGATGCATCCCACTCAGACCGGGTGACTTTTCTACTTCAAGGACTGCCAACCTTTTAAGTGCCCACTCTTTATCTATTTTTATCCTGTCCAATATTGCTACTGTCTCCTCCTTTATTGCTACATTGGTGGCATCCTCAGATGCAAATTACTCATTAAGTCACTCAACCATGCCCTCTGCCTCCACAACAATATCTCCTTTTTGATCCCTAATCAGCCCCAACCTTCCTTTGACTACCCTTTTACTATTTATGTGTTTATAAAAGAAGTTTGTGAACTCTTATGTTAGCCGCTAATCTATTCTCATACTCTCGCTTTGCCCCTTTGTTAGATCTCCACTGTACTTTCTATATTCAGCTTGGTTCTCTACTGTGTTATGAACCTTACAATTGTCACAAGATGTTCTAGATTGCTGTACATCTAATACTTTGCATTAGATATTTCATAAACCAAAAAAACAAATGTCTTTGTGCAACAGAAGTAAGATAAGAGCTGGAGATTAATAAAATCAAATCCCCATGTTTTTCCACATGAAATGTACACTTAAGGGTCGTACTCATTGCTTGGAAGTCACACGACCTAGGCGTGCTAGTTAGAGAAAGGCAAGTGACGAGAGAAAGTCGTGCAGGAGCTGCAAGGATTTGAGTGGCAAGTCTACATACTTAGCCCTAGGCTCACATGAACTGGCTCTCCTGGATCAGCAGCCAGTTCTGAAGTAGACTTTAAGCACTCACTTCAGCTAATGGAAGGGAGTCCAGGAAGAATACATCATTCTGCCATGACCGATAAATTTACAGATGCAGAAGAAAGCTCCCTCTACACTGCCCCACCACCATCAGGGTGACATTTCCATTTCACAAGCCAGAGATCTTCCAATGTGAAGATTACAATTCGTGCCCAATTATTAGCTAACCAAAACTACCTGGAGAAGCAGATAGGAATCTTTATTTTACCACCACTCTTTTTAAAAAAAAAAAAACCTGTCATGGTTAATGCACCTAATGCTTTCTGATGACTCGTTGGTTGGGAGAGTGCACTTAGGAGGATGGTGAAAGACCTCACTAACCATCATTCCCTAGGCTTATATGTGAAAATTATCCACTGGCCAAGACACTGGATGATGACAGAGCAGAGTGCTTATCAGCAAAGTGCACAAATCAGGCTTAAACAGATATTCACTGTCGCGGCAAAACAACACATCAAAAACATTCTCTTTCTCCTCCCCCCACCCCTACAGATTGACATTCCTAGCTTCCACCTATAAAAACTAAGAGACTGTAGTCCACTAAACTGGAATCAATCTCTCTCTCTAACATATATCTATAATGATTGATGGTACTACAGTAATTATTCCAACAATTGTTCTGTTTTTTCAGTACTTGCGACCAATTACTTCATTATTCAAGTCATTCACATCTGAAATACTTATCACTGGATCCTCTGGGATTAATTAGTCGATCTTCCAGCTCACCTTGTGGGATCACAGAACTAGCCTGCAAGACTCAAGAGGATGCATCTCATTAACGAGTACAGTTTTAGAAAGTCCCATCCGGACTAGTCTGCACTGGAGCAGACAAGCTGAAAAGGCACTTACAAGTTCAATTATGTCGAAAGATTGCAGCAACATCGTTTGAATTTAGATATTCTGACGACGATGGTTAATATTTGCGATTTTGATGCTACCATAGCACCTCTCTCACACTTCTACTGCTATATTTTGATGCTTTAAACAAAAAAAAGAGAAAGCGCAGTTGACCCAACTCAACCACATCAACAAAAGATTTACTGGCTTTTAATCAGTTCAAATGACCTGGTTACGTTCCAAGATACGATCTCTTTTATTGCGGAGTAAGTCAACACATCAGCCTTTACTGCAAAAAATTACCTGTACTGCTCCCGCTGATAAAGCTCAGACACAATAGACAGTAGTCTGCAAATAAAGGAGTCACTAGAGTTCTCCTTGTTGGACGTGGCTGCAAGCAAGGCACATCTCTTCTCCGTCTCCGCCAGCTTCTGCTGCATCTTCACATACTCCTGGCGGAGGAGCGCCAGATGTTTCTGCAGCTTGGCGACCTCCTCTGCATCAGACAGAATGGCACAAGAAACAGGCGGTCAGAAGACAAACTAAACACTTAAATGACGAGCGAATTACATCGTTAGTGAATTAATAGGCACTTACTCCAAAATAATCTATTACACAACTTAGAAGTCCTTTGCTAAATTGCTTTAATATGAATTCCCATGGTTTCCTTCTTTGCAAACAAAAGTTTATTTTGTAAAATGAAAAGGTAGCCAAATTGTCACAGTTTGCAACAAACTAAGCAACAGGCCAGTAAAAAATGTTTTATCATTGGCATACAGGGAGCTCTTTTCTTATCTATCAGCAATAATGCAGCCACCAGTATCTGATGGGCTCAAACCGTCATGTGTGGTCCCAGTAGCAAAGTAAAAAGCAGGAGTGACAGCAAGAAACCCAGTCACGAGCCCCTTCTGAGAAACTGGTGTATAACCAACGAGCCCTGATGGCTGCAGGTGCCATTAAACTGGCAAACCTCTCACTACAGCTGAACCACACCAAAGAGACTTCAGTCAATCACAATCTTCTCCTTGAAACCAGAGAGCAGTCGTAACATGGTCCAAACACTGCCCAGTGAACCCCTTAACCTGTCTGGGTATTTTTTTCAACTGGACACATATGGAAACCATTCACCATGCTTAAAAGTCTCAAAGTTACAGTACTGAACAATTCACAGATTGAGTTTGTTTGGCTACCATGGAGTCCACACTTGCCTCCTTGAAACGCACCCCACTCACCAGCGCCGGTGCACCTTGGCAGAACCAAGTGTGCACAGTAGTAACTCCTGAGGCTTAATCAACTAAAATGGCACTACCTACTGGCACAGAGCACCTGTGACCTTTCTGCCACTTGGCCAGTCAGGACCACCCTACAAGTCAGAGCACGATTTGGAGGGTGATCAGAATCTGAGGGAGGAACAATCCCAGCCCAAGTGACGGGCCTGGCCCTCCAGTTGCCATTAGCGAACCAGGCTTAACTGATCAATCGTCAACAGTGCTACAGACCTTCCTGGATTAGACTGCCACAGAAGGTTGACTTGCACAAACGTTCATCGGGCATGTTATCTTAGAATCATCTCAATCCTAAAAAGAGACCCCCTCTTACCCACCCCCTTAAGGAGTTTAGTCACAATTGGCCATTAGAAAACTGAAGTGTGGGCTTGAGCTTGCACTAGACAGACAAGAGGGGTGAAGAATTCCTCACAACTCGCCATACAAAAAGTGGGGACACACCATCAAGCAGTAGTTTCACCAGTTGGAGGCACAGAGCTTCAGCACCAGCTGCTTGCCTATCTGCAACCTAACCATAGTAGGCAGAGCTCTGCACGTACAAGTGGATGCTCTCACACCGAGCCTTCAGCAAATTACTCCAGCTGCTTTTGTACCAACTCTGTTTCCTCATCAGCTATACAACTGTCGGATGGAAAGTCCTATACGGGAGATGCTTGCGACGTGTCAGCCACCATTATGTTCTAGATATCCAGGTCCTGTGTGTGTATCAGGCTTGCTCATCAACTGTTTAACCCAAGCCTCCATGTGAGGGGCTTTGCCCAACAGGTGTGCCTGCCCGGAGGCTGGCTTCCCCTCTAGGTACTCAGTCACAGGTTAGTGTCTGGCTTGGATGAGCAAGGCTGGGCAACAGCCTTCCAAACCTCAAGAGTCCAGAAGAGAAATTGCTCAGCGGTGCGCAAGCTCTTTACTGTTAATGGAGATGGGGGAAAAAAATCACATCATAAAAAGTGTCTACAAGGACTCGCATCTTGATAGCTGCACCAGTACTCGGGCAGTAAAAGAGCGCTGCTGGCATTCACTCCTGTGAAAAATACAACATGGGATATAAACTGCTCCCATTTTAATTGCAAATGTGACCATTTCTTTCTTATTGGCTTAGTTAAGTATAGAATAGTATGTGACCAAACTGCTTCAATATAAACTTTGTCACTTTACTGCAGGACATTCGCAGACATGAGTTTACCTAGAAATTACTCCTGCTGCGAGAGCAAAACTTTTTACATAGAATATACAGCACAGAAACAGTCCATTCGGCCCAACCAGTCCATGCCGGAGTTTATGCTCCACTCGAGCCTCCCCCCATCCTTCCTCAATCAGCATAACCCTCTATTCCCTTCTCCCTCATATGCTTATCTAGCTTCCCCTTAAATGCATCTAATCTATCGGCTTCAACCACTCCCTGTGGTAGCGAGTTCCACATTCTCACCACTCTCTGGGTAAAGAAGTTTCTTCTGAATTCCCTATTGGATTTCTTAGTGACTATCTTATATTGATGGCCTCTAGTTATGCTCTTCCCCACAAGAAGAAACACTCTGTCCACTCGATCAAGATCTTTCATAAAGACCTCTATTAGAACACCCCTCGGCCTTCTCCAAGAGAAAAGAGACCCAGCCTATTCGTCCTAACCCGATAGGTATAACCTCGCACTTCTGGTATCATCCTTGTAAATCTTTTTTGCACCCTCTCCAGTGCCTCTATATCCTTTGTATAATATGGCGACCAGAACTGTACACAGTACTCCAAGTGTGGTCGAACCAAGGTTCGATACAAGTTTAGCATAACTTCTCTACTTTTCAATTCTATTCCTCCAGAAATAAACCCGTGTGCTTGGTTTGCTATTTTTATGGCCTTATTAACTTGTGTCGCTACTTTGTGATTTGCTCATTTGTACTCCCAGATCCCTTTGCTCCTCTACGCCTCTTAGATTCTTATTTTCCAAGTAATGTGGCCACATGTTTCTTACCAAAATGTAGTAACACACATTTTTGTAGAATATAAATGAGATATATAGACACGGTGTGGCAATCATCTCAAGATCTCATCTTGCCCTGTCCAAATAATCCTCTTGACACTTTCTCCATGTTTGAACACCTCATTCGCTACCACCCTTCTCTACTTCGCCTTCAAGATCCACATTGCCTGCCTACTGTTCCTTCTGTAGCTCTCAGAGCTTTCCTTTGTGGAAATCGCTTCCCTGTGCACTGAGCAAGTCACCTTTGGTGACTTCAATTGGATTCTAAACTCAAATTTGCTCCAACTTTTCTGCCCTCCTCCCTCACCCTTCAAACTTCCCCCCCCCCAGTCATTTCAAGTAACCCATTTCCTAAATCCCTCCTCTGCCCAAACACCGATCTGCTCCAGGGCCTTGTAGGTTTTTTTTGGATGGGCTCCTCCCCACCGATCAGGGACTCCCACCGTTCCCCCACTACAACGGTTACTGTACTGAGGAATGGTGGGATCCAAAATGTGGCAGGGGCAAGACAGTCAAAATGAAACATGGTAGTTCAGTGGAAGCCTCAAGTCCACAGAATAGAGCAAATGTGGTATTCCCTGGCCACTGCCATGGTCATCTCAGGCAGCACTGCTACTCCCTCAGTGCAGCTCAATTCTCCCATCATTCCAATTATCCCAGAAAGAAAACTTCCCTCCCTATCTTTATTTGAAGGATTTGAGTTTAAGTCCCATCAGACTGGAGTACATAAACTAAGTTGATACTCCAGTGTAGCACTGAGAGTGCTGCATTGGCAGAGGTGTCCGTACTCAGATGAGGCCCCATCTACCTGCTCAGGTTAAAGATCCAATGGCACTATTTGAAGAGGAGTAGGGAATTCTCCCAGTATCATGGCCAACATTCCCCCCTCAACAAACACCACCAAAAACAGATTATCTAGTAATTCATTCATTTGATGTTTATGGGACCTTGCTGTGCACAAACAGTTGTCACGTTTCCCTACATAACAGCGACTGCACATCAAAAGTAATTCATTGCTGGTGAAGTGATTTGGGATCTCCTGAGGACGCGATAAGCAGTTATATAAATGCAAGTTCTATCTTTAACCGTAAGGAGTCCATGCATTGGTTTCTCTTTCACCTCCTCCTCCATCGCCCAACTTAGCGCCCTTCACTGACAGTCCTCACGCTCATCTCCTCCATAAAGCCCACTATCTGGTCCCCAGATCTTTTCTAAACCAGTTCCTGACTGCCCAGTTTCATGTTTTGCGCCACACTTGCCAACATCACAACCTCTCCCTATCTTCTGGCAATGATCCACCTTTTTTAAAGCCATTATTGCCCTCTCTCAATTTTCACAAAATTACATGATATTTTCCCCCTGCCCCTCAGAAGGTCTTCGGATGAGTCACGTGGCCCAACTATAGGTTCAACTCTAACCTCTCCTTATTGAAGTCTCTCCAATCTGGATTCCAATCTGACTAGAGCACCCAGACCTCCCTGGTCAAAGTCAACACGACCACCTTGTGCATTTGGTTTGTCCCTCCCGGACCTGTCAATGTCCTTCAATGCAGTTTACCACTCCTTTCACCGCTTCTCTGCGGTCAATCTCCGTAGCACCACTCACACTTCTACTGCTATATTTCAATGCAATCGCGACGCCTCCGCAAGCACTTTCGCCCCCTCATAGCAATAAGGTTATCAGAGCTCCATCCATGTACATGCTACCCCTTGACAACTTCAACTACAAGCATGGTTTCAGCTTCCACATGTGTACCAACAGTCAACTGTACCTCTTCACCACCATCACTGACTTTAAGATTGTTGCTCTACCAGACTGTAATGAAATCCCAGATAAGTCGAAATGTCAATCAGCTCAATGTTAATAAAACTGGAAGCTATCCTTTTTGGCTCCTGCCAGCACCTACAAGCCTCTAACTATCAACCTCACTGGCTGCCCACCACGGTTGAATCTGGTGTGCAATCCACTGTCCTGTTCAATCACAAGTTTAGCTTTTGACCTTGCATCCAGTCCATCATCAAAACCACATTCTTCCCCCACTGAAACACTGTCCTCTTACAAATGCACCTCTCCTATTGCTGCTGAAACCTTAAATCACACTTTAATTCACTTCAAGGATAGACTTCCTATGTTCTACACATGCATCAAAGCTCTACACATTCTTGCCAAAATACTCCGACTCCCTGCACACCAACAAATCTATTTTAAAATCCTCCGATCTCCCATGGTCTCGCTGCAACCGATCAACTGGTACATTCCAGGCATGCCATTCATTCCTTTGACTAGGTATTGCTCATATTCCCTCCAGTCTGCTCCATCATCTCTCTGGAATGCTCTCACAAAACCACTTCAAAAGCTATAGAGTGGTGATATTGGGGGACTTTAATTACCTAAATATCGATTGGGATAATGCTAGGGTAAAGGGAAAGGAGGGGGAGGAATTTCTGAACTATGTTCAGGAGAACTTCCTTGACCAGTATGTTCTTGGCCCAACTAGGAAGGAGGCATTGCTGGATCTGGTGCTAGGGAATGAGGTGGGCCAGGTCGACCAAGTGTCTGTGGGAGAACACTCGGGTACGAGTGATCGTCGTATCATAAGATTTAGATTAGCAATGGAGAGGAGCAAGGAACAATCTAGACTGGAACTTCTAAACTGGAATAGGGCTAACTTCAATGGGATGCGATAGGATCTAGCCAGAGTAAAATGGAACCAAAGACCGACAGGAAAAACTGTAACAGAACAATGGGTGATCTTGAAGGAGGAGATGTTCCAAGTACAGGCTAAGTACATTACAACAAGAGGGAAGAGTAAGGGAACCAAAGCAGGGGCTCCTTGGATGATGAGGGAGATAGAGAAGATGATGAAACAAAAAAAGAGGGTGTATAATGCATGTCAGGGGAATTCTTCAAGGGAGAACCAGACCAAATACAATAAGTTGAGAGGGGAAGTGACGATGAAAATAAGATTGGCAAAGAGAGAATATGAGAGTAGAATAGCGGTTAACATAAAAGGGAACTCAAAAATCTTCTACCGGCATGTAAACAGTAAGCGGGTAGTGAGAGGCAGGGTGGGGCCTATTAGGGACAAAGAAGGTGATATATGCTTAGAGGCGCAGGGCAAGGCTAGAATGCTCAATGAGTACTTTATATCTGTGTTTACTGAGGAGGTGGATGCTGACAAAATATCGGTAGAAGTGGAAAAGGTAGAATCAATGGAAGGGGCGAAAATTGATAGACAGGATGTACTAGAAAGGCTGGGTATGCTTAGAGTGGATAAGTTGCCTGGTCCAGATGGCTTGCAATCAGGTTGCTAAGGGAATTGGGGGAGGAGATAGCCAAAGGGCTTGCCATAATTTTCCAATCTTCCCTAGATGCGGGGGATGTGCCGGAGGATTGGAAATTGGCAAATGTAACACCATTGTTGAAGAAAGGGTGCAAGGACAATCCTAGTAACTACAGGCTGGTCAGTTTAACATCAGTGGTGGGTAAAGTTTTAGAAACAATAATCAAGAAAAAAATTAACGGGCTCTTGGAGAGGTTTAAGCTAATTAAGGAGAGCCAACACGGATTAATAAAAGGCAGATCGTGTTTGACTAATCTAATTTAATTTTTTGATGAAGTAACAGGGAGGATTGATGAAGGAAATGCAATGGATATTGTCTACATGGATTTTCAGAAAGCATTTGACAAGGTACGACATAGAAGGCTGGCTAACAAAATTGAGGCTCACGGAATAGGTAGGTCAGCAGCAGCTTGGATAAGGAATTGGCTTAAGGACAGAAAACAACGAGTTGTGGTAAATGGCTGTTTTTCAGACTGGAGGATGGTAGACAGTGGTTTTCCCCAAGGGTCAGTGCTGGGGATATATATGAATGACCTGGACATTGGAATGTAGAAGAATAGAATTTCTAAATTTGCCGATGACACCAAACTTGGGGGGGGGGTGTCAAACAGTGAGGAGGATACCAATCGACTGCAACAGGACATACAAAGGCTAGCAGAATGGGTAGACAAGTGGCAGATGGAATTTAATACAGAGAAGTGTGAGGTGATGCATTTTGGCAGAAGGAACAGGGAGAGGCAATATACACTTAATGACACAGTTTTAAAGAGTGTGCAGGGACAGAGAGACCTGGGAGTTAATGTGCATAGGTCCCTGAAGGTGGCAGGACATATTGAGAGAGTGGTTAACAAAGCATATGGGATCTTGGGCTTCATAAATAGAGGTATTGAGTACAAAAGTAGAGAAGTTATGCTGAACCTTTATAAAGCACTGGTTAGGCCACAACTGAAGTATTGCATCCAGTTCTGGTCACCACACTTTAGGAAGGATGTGAAGGCACTTGAGAGGGTGCAGAGGAGATTTACCAGAATGGTTCCGGGGATGGGGGATCTTAGTTACAAGGACAGGTTGGAGAAGCTGGATTTATTTTCATTAGAGCAAAGGAGGTTGAGGGGTGATTGGATAGAGGTGTACAAGATTATGATGGGTTTGGATAGGCTAGACGGGGAAAGGCTGTTCCCACTAGTTGACGGTACAAGGACTAGGGGACACAGATTTAAGGTTTTGGGCAAGAGATACAGGGGGGACGTGAGGAAAAACTTTTTTACGCAGCGAGTGGCAAGGACCTGGAAATCGCTGCCGACGGAAGTGGTGGACTCAATGCTTTCAAGGGGAGACTGGATAGGCACTCGAGGGAAATAAACTTGCAGGGCTACGGGGATAGAGCGGGGGAATGAGACTGACTGGATTGCTCTACAGAGAGCCGGCATGGACTCGATGGGCCGAATGGCCTCCTTCTGCGCCGTTATGACTATGACTTCATCTTACTATCTCCTTTCAAAGCACCCTTAAATCCCATCTCATCGGCCATGCCTTCAGTCTTCTCTCTGTCCCCCAATTCCTTCTTCCTGCCCACCTCGCCATCTTGAAAAGTACTTGGAGATGTTACAACAGGAGCATATCAATACAAGCTACTGTTGACATAATTAAAATACTGAGGCAGTGGAAAGAGCATGTTTGAGGGTAGAAATATTTGGGGCAAAATAAAATGACTGAATATAGTACTGGGAATGGCTAAATTGGGAGCTTTTGACAAGGACCGCATTCTTTAAGCCAGCCACATAGTTTAATGTATGATCAGCATTTAATAAGCTTCATGCTTAGCCCTATGCTTGAGAGAATAAACCTATACTGTTAAAAAGATTGTGTATAAAGCTGATTTGGATTAGTTCTGTAAAACTTTACCAAATAAATTAATCACCTTCTAAACGCTGTTTCAGGCTGTATTATTTCATCATTATTTCTACAGTAGGTTGGAACAATATGTGGTGTCCCTTCTCCCATCTGTATTGAATTTGGATAATAATGCGATAAGGGACGGCGAGTGGGAGCTGCAAGGCATGTCACTTCATACAACAACTTGCATGAATATAGCGCATTTAACATAGTAAAATGTCCCAGGGAGCTTCACAGGAGCGTAATCAGACAAAAACTGACACCGAGCCAAAGAAGGAGATATTAGGACAAGTGACCAAAAGCTTGGTTTTAAGGAGGGTCTTAAAAGGAGAAAGAAGCAGTGAGGTTTAGGGAGGGAATTCCTGAAGGCACAGCCGCCAATGACGAGGTGAAGGAAGTGGGGAATTCATGAGGCCAGAGTTGGAGGAACGCAGGGTTCTCGGAGGATTGTGGGGCTGGAGGAGGTTTCAGAGATAGGATGGGGCGAGGCCATGGAGGGATTTGAACACGAAGATGAGAATTCTAAAATCGAGGCTTTGATGGATCGGCAAATATGTGGGTCAGTGAACACAGGGGTGATGGGTGAACAGTACTTGGTGCGAGTTAGGACACGGGCAGCAGAGTTTGGATGAGCTCAAGTTTATGAAGGGTGAAAGACAAGAGGCTGTACCGTAAGGGTCTCTAATTTTAGAAGAATTTGTTTGTTGTCAGAGACCGACAACTGGGTGGAGAACACTCATTGTGGCAAAGAGACACAGTGATGTAATGGCAGGAGGGAAACGCTTTTAGAATGAGTCATTCCCAAGAGAGCACAGTGCAGTGCCTACCTATGGTGCCACAGATTGGGATGCACACCCTCCCTAGGTGCCAAGCAATTCCTCACAAGTGCTGGGGGGAACTAATTGAGATGGAGGGGATGGGGTAAAGAGGAAGGACTAGCAGGAGAATGTCTATCCTCCCCTTAGTGTTTTTTAAATTCATTCCTGGGATGTGGGTGTCACTGGTAAGGCTGGCATTTATTACTCATCCCTAATTGCCCTTAAGAAGGTGGTGGTGAGCCGCCTTCTTGAAGCGCTGCAGTCCGTGTGGTGAAGGTACCCATACAGTGCTGCTAGGGAGGGAGTTCCAGGATTTTGACCCAGTGACGATGAAGGAACAGCGATATATTTCCAAGGCAGGATGGTGTGTGACTTGGAGGTGGTGGTGTTCCCACACGCCTGCTGCCCTTGGCCTTCTAGGTGGTAGAGGTCACAGGTTTGGGGAGGTGTAGAGACAGAAAACTACAAAAAGTTTTTTAAAATCCATAACAGGCAAAAACATAGTCTCTTCATCCTGTAATGTAACTGGTACTTACACCATTTTTAAAAAATATGAGAGTTTCAACAGTGTACTTGATTTTTTTTTTTTTTAAATCACTCAATATTGAAGTAATGCGAGGTGGAGAAAACCTGCACAGAATTACCTGAATTGTTAACCTATCTTTCTCGTTTCGATGCAACCCAGAATACATTACACAATTACATTTACAGCATAGAAACAGGCCATTCGGCCAAACTGGTCTATGCCAGTGCTAAAACTCCACATGAATCTCATCCCACTCTAATTACCTATTCCCACCCTCCCTCATGTATGCATCAAGCCTCCCCTTAACTGCTTTAAAGATATCTACTTCAACCACACCACGTGGCAGTGAGTTCCACATTCTCATTACACTATGTAAAGAGATTCCTCCTAAATTCTGTATTTGATCTGTTAGTGACCATCTTATATTTATGCCCCTTGTTCTGGACACCCCCCCACAAGCCAAAACAGTTTCTTCACATCTACCCTACTGAACACCTTCATAATTTAAAAAAGACCTCTATAAGGTCTCCTCTGAGTCTTCTGTTTTCCAGAGAAAAGAGCCCCTCGTCTGCTCAATCTTAATACTGGTAAGATCCTTGTAAATCTTTGCTGTACTTTCTCCATTCAATATCCTTTTTGTAGTATGGAGACCAGAACTGTGCACAGTAATCCAAGTGTGGCCTAACCAAGGTTCTATACAAATTTAACACTACCTCCCTGCTTTTGTATTTCATTCCTCTAGAAATGAACCCCAGTACTTGGTTTGTACTCTCTAGGGCCTCATCAACTTGTGCTGCTACTTGTAGAGGTTTATGCATCTTTAGTTGCTGCTCGCTCAGTTCCTTCAGTTTCTTACCTTCCAAGGAATAAAAGTGACCTTCTTACTCATCCGCCAAATAAACCATCTCACACTTCACTATATTAAACTTCATTTCCCATCTGTTGCCTGACCGGCTCTGTATTTCCAGCATTCTCTTATTTTCTATGCTCTGGACACCAGCACAAATAAAATTTAAATGGATTCGGCTGACAGAAACCTCAAGGGTGAAGCGCTGCTTCTTGGGGCAATTTAACACTGTGGTTTGATGCAGCCAGAGATTATATTTCCATTCTGCCATCCAATTTATTTTAAACAGAACATACAGGACAGTTGCAAGCTTTACTGAAAGGACAGGGACTGAAGTCAGAGTAGTTATTACAAGATCATTTCAAAATAAGTCAAAATGATTCACAGGAGGCTAGAAACACCTATTCTGATCAAGGCCCAAACTATTACACAATAAGAGTTAACAGCCTAGGATATACTCAATGTAGAAATACAGGGTGATCTGACAGACACAGCGAGAGAATTAACACTGACCCCAGGGAGAGGGGGGGGGGTTGGTCAGGCACTAACCCCGGGGGGGGAGGGGAGGGGGAGTCGGTCAGGCACTGACCCCCGGGGAGGGGGAGTCGGTCAGGCACTGACCCCGGGGAGGGGGAGTCGGTCAGGCACTGACCCCGGGGAGGGGGGAGGGGAGGGGGAGTCAGTCAGGCACTGACACCGGGGAGGGGGGAGGGGAGGGGGAGTCAGTCAGGCACTGACCCCGGGGAGGGGAGGGGAGGGGGGAGTCGGTCAGGCACTGACCCCGAGGGGGGGGAGGGGGGACAGTCAGGCACTGACCCCGGGGAGGGGGGAGGGAGGGGAGGGGAGGGGGGACAGTCAGGCACTGACCCCGGGGGGGGGGGGGGGAGAGTCGGTCAGGCACTGACCCCGGGGGGGGGGGAGGGGAGGGGAGGGGAGGGGGGACAGTCAGGCACTGACCCCGGGGGGGGGGGGGGAGGGGAGGGGGGAGTCGGTCAGGCACTGACCCCAGGAGGGGAAGGGGAGGGGGGACAGTCAGGCACTGACCCCGGGGGGGGGAGGGGAGGGGGGACAGTCAGGCACTGACCCCGGGGGGGGGAGGGGAGGGGAGGGGAGGGGGAGTCGGTCAGGTACTGACCCCGGGGGGGGAGGGGAGGGGGGAGTCGGTCAGGCACTGACCCCAGGGGGGGGAGGGGAGGGTGGACAGTCAGGCACTGACCCCGGGGGGGGAGGGGAGGGGGGAGTCGGTCAGGCACTGACCCCGGGGGGGGGGGGGAGGGTAGGGGGAGTTGGTCAGGCACTGACCCCGGGGGGGGGGAGGGTAGGGGAGGGGAGGGGGGACAGTCAGGCACTGACCCCGGGGGGGGGGGGGGGGGGGGGGAGGGGAGGGGGGACAGTCAGGCACTGACCCCAGGGGGGGAGGGGAGGGGGGACAGTCAGGCACTGACCCCGGGGGGGGGAGGGGAGGGGAGGGGAGGGGGGACAGTCAGGCACTGACCCCGGGGGGGGGGGGGGGAGGGGAGGGGGGACAGTCAGGCACTGACCCCGGGGGGGGGGGGGGGGAGGGGAGGGGAGGGGGGACAGTCAGGCACTGACCCCGGGGGGGGGGGGGGGAGGGGAGGGGGGACAGTCAGGCACTGACCCCGGGGGGGGGGGGGGGGGGGGGGGAGGGGAGGGGGGACAGTCAGGCACTGACCCCGGGGGGGGGGGGGGAGGGGAGACAGTCAGGCACTGACCCCGGGGGGGGGGGGGGGGGGGGGGAGGAGGGAGGGGAGGGGGAGTCGGTCAGGCACTGACCCCGGGGGGGGGGGGAGGGGGGGAGGGGGGACAGTCAGGCACTGACCCCGGGGGGGGGGAGGGGAGGGGGGACAGTCAGGCACTGACCCCGGGGGGGGGGGGGGGGGAGGGGAGGGGGGACAGTCAGGCACTGACCCCGGGGGGGGGAGGACAGTCAGGCACTGACCCCAGGGGGGGGGGGGGAGTCGGTCAGGCACTGACCCCGGGGGGGGGGAGGGGAGGGGGGACAGTCAGGCACTGACCCCGGGGGGGGGAGGGGGCGCTTTCCGCTCTGACTCCAGGAATCACAAACTGGACCAACCCCGAGTGTGTGGCCTTATCCGGGCCGGGACTCACTCCCCAGCGGCCGGCCGCTGCCCGACAGCAGAGCAAGAGACCCGCCGGCCAACCGCCCACTCTCTCCCCCGGAGCCCCTCGCTCTCCCCCGCTCCCGCTCGCTCTCCCAGCTCCTACCTTCCGCCATGTTGGGTCCGGCCAGCTCTCGCGATCTTTCCCCCGCTGAAGAAATGGAGCTGCGGGAGCGCGCGGGGGAGCCAGCCCTTAAAGCGGGGCCGCACCCTCCCGCTCGCTGACTCACTCACTTTGTCTCTGTCAAGATGGTTTCTGTCTGATACATTTATAACGTTACAGATGTTGTATACAGTTGGTTTTTTTTTGCCTAAAATGTTCATCTTTAAACTATGAGGATTTAGAGTTGAACAGCTGAAATTGGAATTCTCAGAATGCAATTTGACTCCATGGATTACTCGTGCGGAAAGTAAGGCTGTTCAAAATTAGAAAGCGACTCAAACATACGATCTGCATCATTGGAGGTTAAATAACATTTGGAAAATCAACGTTTGATGCCTCCCTGTTATATATTCTGTGGTGGAAAATAAAGTTAATTTATAATCATAGACTTGTCAAGTCTCAGCAGGATTGGCACTCATTTGGGTTGAAATGCAAACCCATCGAATACAAGTCACTTTTGCACAAGTCTATGTTCAAATGTGCTGTCAATCTGTCTCACTCTGATGGTGTGATTACAGTGGCTGCGGTTCAGGATCCAGCGAGGCAGAACGTTTGCGGTGCTTGGCTTCAGCTGTCTTGTTTAGAATGAACTCTGTGCAAGGTCTGGGTATATGCACCGGCAGCAATGTCTTCCAAAGGTTAGCATTTTAAATGCTTCGAGAGCAAGGGAGGGGAGAATTAAGATTTAGGTAGGTTCAGAAAGTGTCCAGAAGGTCCAAGCACTTTTGCAAAGCAAGTTTAATATCACATTGAATTGACACTCCATGCCATGTCAAACTGAACTGCCACCTCCAGGGAGCCTCACTCCGCTTCGTCCCGGGATGAGTTCGGCCTCTTACTCCGAAGTTATACTGCCAGTTGAGTGTTGGCCTGAAGCTGAAATTGCTTTGCACCAACTCCCCACCTGCAGTATAACCCCACTCACAGTCTGTGATCAAATCTCACTCCCGATGTTTCCTCAGTGTTGGAATATCCTGCTGAGTTTCCCCAGCGTTTTCTGTTGTTATTTTTGACTTTCAGATCGCCTGGTTTACAGCCTCGCCTTGATGGTGACATAAAACTTTGAGGAGTTAACAGTGGTTCTGTAGCAAAGGAGAGACCTTTGTACTTGCACTGTCTTCAGACATTTCCATGGTGGTGATGCAAAGTTAAATATTAAGTTGACATTTCCTTTCTGCAGCATGTTGGTGTCAGAAATACTAACACTCAGATTCACGCCTCGATGTCCCATACACTGGCTTGCGTTGTGGGACCTCCTCGTAGGACTGCTCCTGGGCCTGGCCAAAGTGGCTATCAACTGGTCCAGGCAGCGGGCGGTCGTTCGGCCTGACTGCCTGTCTCTCTCCCTCGGCCACGTTTGCGCCTGGGTGGCTCTGGAGATGGAGCACGCGTTGTCCGCCGGCACGCTCGAGGCCTTCCGCAACCGGTGGGCACCGGAGGGACTGGAGTGGACTGGAGTGCATCATCACCCCCGGCAACCAAATTTTAATTTAATTTTTTAAGTTTCATTTCATGTATTTTTGTTAAGTTACAGTTTATTTGTCTATTGATCGTACCAGAAAGAGTACACTGGCTTGCGGTACCTACTTGGCAGTCAGAGGGAGATGTCAAACAGACATAAAAAATAAATAACTTGCATTTATATAGCGGCTTTAATAAAATCACGACGTCCCAAAGCGCTTTACAGCCAATGAAGTACTTTTTTTGAGGTGTAGTCACTGTTGTAATATAGGAAATGCAGCAGCCAATTTGCGCACAGCAAACTCCCACAAACAGCAATGTGATAATGACCAGACAATCTGTTTTAGTGATATTGGTTGATAAATATTGGCCCCGGACACCGGGGAGAACTCCCATACTCTTCTTCAAAATAGTGCCATGGGATCTTTTACGTCCACCTGAGTGGTCTGCACAGAGTGATCTTAAACGTAGTGCTTCTAAACAGAGTGTTAAAGTTGGGAATTTGGAGAGAGGGGGAATTCGGTGCAGAGGGGGAAGGAGCTGTTGCTTTTTGCCTCCAATACTTGTAGTGCTTTGTGTTACAGGTAAATATTTAATTTCATCTACCTAGAACTTAAACTAGATCTAGTAATTAGTTAAAAACTAAACAGTAAGCGAAGTTAATTAAATATATAAACTTGAATGAACTAAATAAATAAAACAAGGTTATAAAGGGATGGCAGTGCGGGTGGTGTGCCACAACTGCAGCATGTGGGAGTTTCTGGAGAGCATCACAATCCGGGACAACCACGTCTGCAGTAAGTGTCTGCATCTCGAGGAACTTCGGCTCAGAGTTGTTGAGCAGGAGTCCAAGGTGTAGACATTGCAGGGCATCAGGGAGGGGAAGAGATACCTGGACACTTTCCTCCAGGAGGCAGTCACATCCTTTAGGTTAGGTAGTGGTACAGGTCTGGTCAGTGGTCAGGGACAGGAGGGTGTGACTGCAACTCAGGCAGGTAAGGGGACCCCAGGTGCAGTGCTGGAGGAGCCTCGGTCTTTGCGCTTTTCCAACAGGTATGAGCTTCTTGCTGCCTGTGTGGATGAGGGCAATGTCTGCAGAGTGGATGAGCAAACTGACCACGGCACCGTGGTACAGGAGGCTATTCAAGTGGAGGGAGTGAAAAGGAATATTGTAGTGGTAGGGGACAGTATAGTCAGGGGGATAGATACTGTTCTCTGCAGCTGCGACCCTCGCGGCTGGAGAAGAATTTGCAGGGGGAGGAGCCAGTTGTCGTGATCCACGTAGGAACCAACGACATAGGTAGAACTAGGAATGAGGTTCTGCTGAGAGAGTTTGAGGAGCTAGGGTCCAAATTAAAAAGCAGAACCTCGAAGGTTATAATCTCTCATTGTAACCTGACCCATGTGGAAATTGGCATAGGGACAAACAGATCAGAGAGTTGAATGCGTGGCTCAAAGAGTGGTGTGGGAGGAAGGGATTTTGATTCATGGGGCACTGGCATCAGTACTGAAGAAAGAGGGAGCTGTTCCACTTAAACTGGGCTGGGACCAGTGACCTGGCGAATCTAATAACTCGGGCTGTGGATAGGGCTTTAAACTAAAAAGGGGGGGAGAGGTCAGGTGAGGGGAAATTTAGAAATCTAAAGAGAAAAGTCAATGCAATGGAGCAGTGTAGCGATGTGGGTAAAGATAAACAGAGTGTGACAGGAAGGGACAGTAATAGCGCATCAGCGAATAAGGTGAACACTGGGAATAATGGTAAAAAGTTAAAGGTATGAGGGGTGAGTTGACTAAGGTAGATTGGGAAGTTAGATTAAAAGGTATGATGCTAGATAAGCAGTGACAAACATTTAAATAAATATTTCAAAATTCTCAACGAATATACATTCCATTGAGAAATAAAAACTCCACAGGGAAAGTGATCCATCCGTGGCTAACTAAAGAAGTTAAGGATAGTATTAGATTAAAAGAGGCTTATAATGTTGCGAAGTATACTAGTAAGCCTGAGGATTGGGAGAGCTTTAGAAACCAGCAAAGGATGACCAAAAAATTGATAAAAAGGGAGAAAATAGAATGAGACTAAACTACCAAGAAATATAAAAACAGATTGTAAGAGATTCTACAAGTATTTTTTTAAATTCGTTTATGGGATCAGGGCATCGCTGGCAATGCCAGCATTTATTGCCCATCCCTAGTTGCCCTTGAGAAGGTGGTGGTGAGCCGCCTTCTTGAACCGCTGCAGTCCGTGTGGTGAAAGTCCTCCCACAGTGCTGTTAGGGAGGGAGTTCCAGGATTTTGACCCAGCGACGATGAAGGATCGGCGATATACTTCTAAGTCAGGATGGTGTGTGACTTGGAGGGTAACTTGGAGGTGGTGGTGTTCCCATGCGCCTGCTGCCCTTGTCCTTCTAGGTGCAATAGGTCGCGGGTTTGGGAGGTGCTGCCGAAGAAGCCTTGGCGAGTTGCTGCAGTGCATCTTGTAGATGGTACACACTGCTGCCATGGTACGCCGGTGGTGGAGGGAGTGAATGTTTAAGGTGGTGGATGGGGTGCCAATCAAGCGGGCTGCTTTGTCCTGGATGGTGTCGAGCTTCTTGAGTGTTGTTGGAGCTGCACTCATCCAGGCAAGTAGAGAGTATTCCATCACACTCCTTACTTGTGCCTTGTAGATGGTGGAAAGGCTTTGGGGAGTCAGGAGGTGAGACACTCGCTGCAGAATACCTAGCCTCTGACCTGCTCTTGTTGCCACAGTATTTATGAGGCTGGTCCAGTTAAGTTTCTGGTTAATGGTGACCCCCAGGATGTTGATAGTGGGGGACTCAGCGATGGTAATGCCATTGAATGTCAAGGGGAGGTAGTTAGACTCTCGCTTGTTGGAGATAGTCATTGCCTGACACTTCTGTGGCGCGAATGTTACCTGCCACTTATCAGCCCAAGCCTGAATGTCGTCCAGGTCTTGTTGCATGCGGGCATGGACTGCTTCATTATCTGTGGAGTTGCGAATGGCGCTGAACACTGGCAGTCATCAGCGAACATCCCCATTTCTGACCTTATGTTGGAGGGAAGGTCATTGAAGAAGCAGCTGAAGATGGTTGGGCCTAGGACCCTGCCCTGAGGAACTCCTGCAGCGATGTCCTGGGGCTGTGATGATTGACCTTCAACCACCACAACCATCTTCCTTTGTGCTAGGTATGACTCCAGCCAGTGGAGCGTTTTCCCCGATTCCCATTGACTTCAGTTTTACTAGGGCTCCTTGATGCCAGACTCGGTCAAATGCTGCCTTGATGTCATGGGCAGTCACTCTCACCTCACCTCTGGAATTCAGCTCCTTTGTCCATGTTTGGACCGAGGCTGTAATGAGGTCGGGAGCCGAGTGGTCTTGGCGGAACCCAAACTGGGCATCAGTGAGCAGGTTATTGGTGAGTAAGTATGTAAAAAGGAAGAGAATAGCAAAAGTAAGCATTGTGTCCCTTAGAGGCTGAGACAGTTGAAATTATAATGGGGAATAAGGAAATGGCAGAGACTTTAAACAAATATTTTGTATCTGTCTTCACAGTAGAAGACACAAAAAGCATACCAAAAATAGTGGGGAACCAAGGGGTTAATGAGAGTGAGGAACTTAAAAGTAATTAAGATCAGTCAAAACAAAGTAGTTGAGAACCTAGTGGGACTAAAGGCCAACAAATCCCCTGGACCTGATGGCCTACATCCCAGGGTTCTAAAAGAGGTGGCTGCAGAGATAGTGGATGCATTGGTTTTGAGCTTCCAAAATTCCCTAGATTCTATAACGGTCCCAGCAGATTGGAAGGTTGCAAATGTAACCTCGCTATTCAAGAAAGGAGGGAGAGAGAAACCAGGGAACTACAGGCCAGTTAGCATGACATCAGTCATCGGGAAAATGCTGGAATCCATTATTAAGCAAGTTTAACACCTCATCTGAAAGACAGCACCTCTGACAGTGCAGCACCCCCTCAGTACTGCACTGGAGTGTCAGCCTAGATGTTATGCTGAAGTCTCTGGAATGGGGCTTGAACCCACGCCCTTCTAATTCAGACCCAAGAGTTCTACCACTGAGCCAAGGCTGACACCTACATCAAGTGTTGCCGCATGAGGGGACTGTTAAAAAATTGAAAGCTTTTAGTGTCCTAGCTTAATAATATGGTTCTCTTGGGTGGGAAAGTGGGGGAAGAATAGAGGGAGAGCAAAACAGATGGGCGAAACCTAGAATAATTCTATTGTGTTATTATCCTGCTGCATTATTCACATTTGGTCAGAAGTCCCCCTCTGTTGGACTTAAAATGTTACTTTTCAAGAAGTATGTTTCTTTGTTGTTCAGAAATGATATGATTTATGAATTAATACCTGAAAACATTGGCCATAGAAGAGCTAAAAAAAATGTTAATTCAGGTGACAACAGATGTGTGCAGGACAAAAGACTTTTGATGTTGTACGTTAGTCCATTTATACGTTGTAGATGCACCAACATAGAATCACTGAACGTTATAGTGCAGAAAGAGGCCATTCGGCTCATCAAGTGTTTTTCTCCACATGAGCCACCCAGTCTAATCCCACTATCCTGCTTGTTCCCAATATGCTTCAATATTCCTCATTTTTAAGTGACTATCTAATTCCATTTTAAAAGAGTTTGTGGACATATATAAGACAACGTACACATCTGCATGAGAAGATGAGGAAGCAGACAAGGAGAAAGGGCTAGTCTGCTCATCACGCTTGTTCTTTGTTTTGGAAGTGTACACTTCAGTTATGGACTCGATCCAACCCGTTCAGTGTCCTGAGGGAGGCAACTAACTACAGGTGAAACCCCGAAGTTGATGAACCCTGAAATTTATCCCTGTTCTCCCAAATGCAATCGCACTGAACCCTAGGGCATCAATCCAACTGCATAAGCCACACGGTTGATCCCTGTCCAGTTCTGTTCAACAGACAACATCTCCATGGTTCCAAGGTGCTCTGTGGAATACTTAGTCTGCTCAGCCTACCCATGACTGAAATAGCGGTCGCATCAGGGTAATGAGTTGCTACTTGACATTAATGTAAGAAAGTAACATTTAATCAGACTAATGTATAATTGGGAATGATTACAAATCACATTAAAGGGGCGAGAACAAAGTCTGACTGGTTCGTAGCTTAATCTGAAATTTTTGAAAAGATTACAGACAGCTTTGAAAATCTTCCTACTTATCCATTTTGGATTTTTGGGAGTTGAAAGGTTTATAGGCTACAAAAGGAACCTAGAGGATGTAAGAATGGGTTAATTCTCTTTCTGATCATTTTCTTTTGCTGGCTGGATGGACTGCAGCTCTCATCTGTCCTCGGTGCTTGAGGTTCTAAATGTACCCCCGTCCTAAAGTCTCACACTTAAGATTCTTGAGCCACTTATTGGGGAAGATGAGCTGAGGAATTGTCAATATATAACAACAAAAATACATGATCAACATTTGTGACATAACCAGTGCAAGTTTATTAAGTGATAATCAATAGTCAATTAACAAGAAATAATAAATCATAATAGATTATGTATTTTTAATTGGCAGATTGTTGAAAGAATCAGTTAAAGACCTGAGGATTTGGGACTGTTTTCATTAGAACAGAGGAGGTTACGGGGTGATTTGATGGAGGTGTTTATAATTATGAAAGGATTGGTCAGGGTAGACAGACTGTTTTCAGTGGTTGAGGGGGTCTAGAACAAGGGGATGTAGATAAAAGAGTAACTGTAAGGAGAGAGAGCAGGAGAAACTCTTTTTACACAGGTAGTAGTGAGGTTGTGGAATGCACTACTGGAGTTAGTGATTGAAGCAGAGACTAGTCAACATTAAAGAATAGGTTAGATAGGTGGTTGAGTGAAAGGGGATAAAGGGATATGGGAACAGAGAGGGCACAAGGGATTAGAAGTCCTACTCATGTGGAGGATAAACACCAACACAGACTGGTTGGGCCAAACGGCCTGTTTCCAAGCTGTAATTTCAATGTATTTATCTATAAAAGGAAGACAACTCCTTTAAGCTCTTGTCTCTCCAAGGGACATTAACATTTCCAATAAAAATTCGTACCCGCTTGACTTGAGTACACTTGCATACATTAATATATCTCCAATGGAGTTGCTCATAGGCCAAGGAGCAGAGGCTCAGGAAAGAGGAGGATGGGGAGCTGAAGACAATACGGAGAGCAAGTGGTAGGGCAGGGCTCAGAGAGTGCAGTCAGGAGGAAGGGAGGAGCTGGGACATGGGAGGACAGGCAGCCCGGGGAGCAAGAGAAGCAGACAGCAACAAGGCTGCATTGTGGATTTTTCTGCAATTGAATCTCTGGGTGTAATTGGTCTATGCTACGCACGTGACTGATGTACCAAGTGGTCAGCATGAACCAATCACTCTACAATTATACATCTCTACAGTCTTACAGCCAAAAATCTTTTAATATGATAGACAGATTATTAAAATAATAGAACACTTGAATGTTTTGATCTAGTGTCACACAATGTAAGACAATCTCCTACATTTGAGTAGCTACTGAGCATGATATTACTGTAATTGTTGGGAACTATATGTCACCTACATCAGCAGCGATTGTCTGGAAAGATACCAGTACTTCCATCACAAATTAACCTTCAGGTGATGTGATAGCTCAAAAGCAACCATACATCTTAGTAAGGATTGTCACGTCTAGTTATAAATGCAAGTGGTATAGTATATTAGTGAACTCTATTGCAATAACATGTTTATTTGACAGTAACAGTACGAGTAATAACAGTAGCTGTCGGCCGTGGCTCAGTGGGTAGCACTCTTGCTTCTGAGTCAGAAGGTTGTGGGTCCCACTCCAAAGACTTGAGCACACAATCTAGGCTAACACTTCAGTGCAGTGCTGAGGGAGTGCTGCACTGTCAGAGGAGCCATCTTTCGGATGAGACGTTAAACTGAGGCTCCGTCTGCCCTCTCAGGTGGGCGTAAAAGATCTCATGGCACTATTTCCAAGTAGAACAGGGGAGTTGTTCCTGGTGTTCTGGCCAATAGTTTTTCCCTCAACCAACATCACTATAACAGATTACATGGTCATTAACACATTGCTGTTTGTGGGAGCTTGCTGTGCGCAAATTGGCTGTTGCATTTCCCTACATTACAACAGTGACTCCACTCCAAAAGTACTTCACTGGCTGTAAAGCGCTTTGGGACATCCTGCGGTCATTAAAGGCGCTATAGAAATGCAAATTCTTTCTTTAGTATACTGTACATTTGAGGTGAACTGTGCAATTAAAAAGGAGTTTGCACGGTCGATGATTCAGTAATCGAGTTGGGTAAATGAACGCACAATATGAAACTCAGCTTTGTGAAATGGAAGGAGCTTTCTGGCAGGTCCATTTCTGTCAAAGGTTTCTTCCCTTTTTCTTATGCCGTCTTCTGGGAACCTACCCTGTGACCAAAAGAGAGGTGACACATTCCCAGGCCTCTATAATTGCTTTTCAGCTGGCCACCACGAGGAAGTGAGAGCCACACAGACAGTCCCCTGGTGAGAGGCAAGCAATGGTAGTCTAGACAGCCTGGCCCTATTGGGTGGCCTTGGTCTTCATTTATCACCTTCTCTCAAGATGGCTAAGAAAAGTTGCTATCCTGCCCCTCATGACTGGGCCACTGTGGTTGATCAGCGTGAAGTGCCCTGTGAGATTCCAGAATGGAAAGGAAAGGAGGGAGAAAACAACAACTTGCGCCTTAAATGTAGTAAAAATTTCCCAAGGCACTTCATAGGAGTGCAATCAGACAAAAATCGACACACAGCCAAAGATGGAGACGTTAAGACAGGTGACCAAATGCTTGGTCAAAGAGGTAGGTTTTAAGCAGCGTCTTAAAGGAGCAGAGAGTGGTGGCGAGGCAGAGATGTTTGGGGGGAGGGGGAATTCCAGAGCTTAGGGCCTAGATGGCTGAAGGCACGGCGGCCAATGGTGGGGCAAAGGAAGTGGGGATGCACTAGGGACCAGAGTCGGAGGAATGCAGAATTTCCAGCGGGCTGCATGTTAGAGAGATGCGGAGGGGCGAGACCATGGAGGGAGTTGAACACAAGGATAAGAGTTTTTACATATCGGGGCATTGCTGGACTGTGAGGCAATGTTGGTCAGCGAGCTCAGGGGTAATGGGTAAACCGGACTTGGTACGAGTTAGGATACAGGCAACAGAGTTTTGGATAAGCTCAAGTCTATGGAGGATGAAAGATAATCCAGCAGTTTATTCCGTTTAGGAGCAGTGGCGATAGCACTGGCCAATTTGGTGAAGGGCAAGGCTGCACCTTGGAGGAACTGGCAGAAAAAAAGCCTCAAAACTACCAGAGCTCCCTTGAATATATGTGTTAATTAGTTTACTTTGACCAGGCTATATGAGACGTGTACACTGCTACCACTTCTGGAATTTGAAACAAGCTATTTTTAACCAAACATGACTCTGTGCTTTCTCTTGCGTTGCCACCAGGAGGGTCTGTCAATCATTCCCAATTAATATGTTCCTCTTTGGCAATAAAGTAGTGTTGGTCCAAAGACATGCGGGACACGATATGCTGTTGATATCATGCGATGCCAGGTCATGAATTCCACGGCATTGAGTTACAGGGCTTCTGCTGCAAGCAATACTTCTACTGCTTGTTAGGGATCTTCATTCCTCTGTTCATAAATGACGTCAAAGAAACCAAGCCAGTATCAGATGCCACGCCAGGAAAGAAAGAACTTGCATTTATACAGCGCCTTTCACATCCTCAGACGTCCCAAAGTGCTTTACAGCCAATGAAATACTTTTGAAGTGTAGTCACTGTTGCAATGTAGCAAAACGTGGCAGACAATTTGCAAGATCCCACAAACAGCAATGTGATAAATGACCAGTTAATTTGTTTTAGTGATGTTGGCTGATGGATAAATATTGGCCAGGACACCGGGGAGAACTCCCCTGTCCTATTTCAAAATAGCTCCATGTGAACTTTTGCATCCACCAGACAGGGCTCATCCCTGTCATCCGAAAGATGGCTCCTGACAGTGCAGCGTTCCCTCAGTACTACACTGGAGTGGCAAGTCTGGATTTTGTGCTCAAGTCTCTGGAGGGGGACTTGAACCCACAACCTTCTGACTCAGACGCGAGAGCTACAGCTGATACCTGTCACACAGAACATGGTTTTAATGCAAAAATGCAATTTTATTTCCAGTTCCATTGGCAGCTCAATGGGCAAATGCACCATTTACTCCTTGAAGAGATAAGGGGTGACAGGGAAGGAGGCTTTATTTATTAGGTCTTCAAAAGGGAAGCTTAATTTATACAGAACTACATTTTCAACCCTGTGGTAACTGTAGTTCTGTATCAGTGAATAGAAACTAAAATCAAAAAAGTGTACCAACCAATGATTGTATGCACTTGATGTGGAGATGCTGGCGTTGGACTGGGGTGGACAAAAATGAGAAGTCGCACAACACCAGGTTATAGTCCAACAGATTTATTTAAAATTACAAGCTTTCGGAGCTGTGTAGGGAAAGATTTAATCTATGCATTTTCTCTGTGTTTTTATATTCTGTGAATTCTGATAGATTCTCTCACAGTAACTTTGCCTGACGAAGGGGCGACAGCTCCGAAAGCTTGTAATTTTAAATAAATCTGTTGGACTATAACCTGGTGTTGTGCGACTTCTCATTTTTGTATGCACTTGAGCTGACATACTGCTTTTTCATTTTAAATTTTAGTTTAATTCTCCGCTTTTTCAGGATCATCAGATCTGGAATTGCAAGTTTTTCCCGTCATGATGGGGGGGGGGGGCGGGGGAGGTCGAAAAAGATTTAAAAACATCTAAAAGGGATAAAGACATAAACACTGAGCCATTACGAGAGAGAGCCAGGAACGGTAACTGAAAGCTTGGTTCAAAAGATGGATCTTGAGAAGATTTTAAAGGTGAACTGAGGTGACGGGGTTTAGGGAAAGAATGTCGGAGAGATGGGGTCAATGCGTCTGAGGTCTCTGCAACCAGTGAGGAAGGATGCATGAAGGGCGAGGCTCAGAGGACCAAAGCTTTTGGGAGGGGATAAAAGGCTGGAGAAGGTTGTGGAGATAAAGTGGGAGAGACTTTGGAGGGACTTGAAGAGGAGTACGAGGCTGTTAAAATTCAACGTACAAACGTTAGGGAGCCAGTGTAGGTCAGCGAGGACAGGGTGATGGGTGAGTGACATTTACTGCATACAACCGACTGAATTTTGAACATGTTGGACTTTATGGATTTGTTTTCATTCAGTTTCACCACTTTTCCCCTTTAAGGGCCCCTTCAATCCACAGATTAAGATCTGTTCTTGGTCATTGTTGACACTGTCCCAGCAATTATTTACTAGAAGTTTGGTGGGAAGCAAAAAAAACAATTCCTCACCCAAGGTTGGAAAACTGCCCCCATGTGGCACTTTCAAGAATGGTCTGCCGCAAGAACACTTGAATTATCCCAGTGTGGCAACCCTGGCGCTAACAGATTGGAAAAAGTGCACTTCATCATTTCCACTACTATTAGCTGAACCCACATACTGCTTTTTCATCTCTCTCAGGGGAGGGAGAATGCTGCTGTAGAGCTCCCAACAAGCTGCTCAGAATCATTCTCGTCTCCTGCCTGCTTCATCTTGCTGCTTGGAATGTGCCTGAAATATAGGAATAGGATTAAGCCATTCAGCCCCTCGAGTCTGATCTGCCACTCAATTAAATCATGTCTGATCTGTACCTCAACTCCATTTACCTGCCTTTGCTCCATATCCCTTGATATCCTTAACCAACAAAAATCTACCGATCGCAGTCTTGAAGGCTCCAATCGACCCCCAATATCCACAGCCTTGAGGGGGAGATAGTTCCAGAATTGCACTATTTATGTGGAAAAAGTGCTTCCTGATTTCACTCCTTAATGGCCTAGCACTAATTTTAAGATTATACTCCCTTGTTCTGGATTCCCCCACCAGAGGAAAGTTTCTCTATCATTTTAAACACCTCACTTAGATCACCTCTCAACCATCTAAACTCAAGGGAATAGAAACCAGATTTGTCCTGTCCTCATAATCTAACCCTTTAAGCTCCAAATGTGCTAGGAATACACCTGGAATGTATGAGGTTTGCATAAGGAATGTACAAGTAGGAGGCCAGGAATGTACTGGGAATGTACAAGATTGCACCAGCAATCTACTCAGAGGGTGCCAGGGACGTATTAGCAATACACCAAGAATGCTGTCTTTATTATTCATTCGTGGGATGTGGGCATCGCTGGCATTTGTTTCCCATCCCTAATTGCTTTTGAGAAGGTGGTGGTGAGCTGTCTTCTTGAACCGCTGCAGTTCGTGTGAAGGTACTCCCACAGTGCTGTTAGGGAAGGAGTTCCAGGATTTTGACCCAGCGACGATGAAAGAATGACGATATATTTCCAAGTCAAGATGGTGTGTGACTTCAAGGGGAACTTGGAGGTGATGATGTTCCCATACACCTGCTGCCCTTGTCCTTCTAGGTGGTAGAGATCACGGGTTTGGGAGTTACTGAAGAAGGAGCCTTGCAGAGTTGCTGCAGTGCATCCTGTAGATAGTACACACTGCAGCCATGGTATGCCGATGATAGATGTTTAGGCTAGTGGATAAAGTGCCAATCAAGCAGACTGATTCGTCCTGGATAGTGCTGGAAATGCATGAGAAATGCACCGGGAATAAACTATATAGTGAGTTGGGGCAAATGGCGTGGAGCCTCAATCAACATGGGAGAATCGGGCACGGAGAATCAGGGGGGCCGGGAATTTGGCTCACTGCGCCAGAGAACTTGCCTTGCACGCTTCAGCCTTCTATACTCGGGAATTCAAGCCACGTTTATAAAACCTCTCCTCATAATTTAACTTTAAGCCCTGGTATAATTCTGGTGAAGGTGCGGTACCCAAAACTGAACGCAGTACTCCAGATGGGCTCAGATGATATTAATCAATCAAATGGAGTGAAACTTGACTGATTTTCTGCCTATAACTATCAATAAGCAAAACACGGGGAGTACCATGAATCAGGGGCAATGACCCCCACCCCCCCTTGATTCTCATTGAGCAAAACAACTTGAGGTTATAAAATACACTCAGGAGTTTTGAGGAGTGATGTTATTTAGCTTTGGGTTCATTTCTTCTGCCATTACCTGTGATAGCAGATGGAGAGAGCATTCGGTGCCACTGATGCAGTCAAACTGACACCCAGACTGAAGGATTAACGGTTCCAACATAAAACAGTTGATTATCAGGAAAATGTACAAGTCAGTTTATTAAATATAAAATATGTTGAGATTTTGCACAATAAAAACTGAGAAAAGCAGAAATCTCACAAAAGAGGGCTTGCATCCATTTTGGAGACTTTGAGAATCAACTCGTTAGTTTTTGAGGTACAAGTATTTCTTCAAAAAAAACTGAAGGCAATAACTGAGGCAGGTGGCACAGCTAGGTGGAGGTTTTACAAACTGCCGCGAGGATGCAGGGATGCGAGCTTGTGCCCACTGTCCCGCACACAGCACCTCCTCAATTTTCACAGGATGCATCTGCGAGATGGAGGGGGGGTCAAGTAGAGGTCAGGCTTCCCCACGCCTAAGGGACTATGGAATGGCACCGCCGAAGGTCGTGGAGCAAGTTGCCCACCTTTCCTCTCAGTTGGGGAAGGGGTTGGGGTTGTGTGCAGGACTAAGCAGAAAAACACAAGAAAATATTTTTCACACGACAGAAAAGTAAACATACAAGGGTTTGCTTAATAAATAAATCCTATTTGTAAAATAAATGGAGATTGAGTAAACATTTTATCCAAAAGTTAATTTTCCAGTGATAATTAGAGCCGAGGTGTCTTTTACAGAGCAATAGTGTGTAAGAGGGTAAAAAACATTCACCATCCCATTTGCGATATCCATGTTGTCTGTAGAACAGCTCAGGCTGTTCCCAGTGATGTTTTCTTCCTTTTAGCCAGTTCCAATATTGGAATTCCTCTACTTCAGACACGCTTTTTCCAAACAGAAATAAAGCACCCCCACCGTACGATACTCTTGTTCTGCTCATCGTGGATACCAGGATGGTTTTAATTCTGATACTTTGCACATGATCTGATGGCAAAGCAATAAACTCTTAAACAAATCTGATCTGCAGAGTGTGATCTGGGATAATCTGGCGGTGCATTGGACGTGTGAAACCGATAAATGTGACTGCACTTTCATTGTGCTCTAACATCACTTTAAAACCCTTCATCACTTCTTTGTTCTGGGTCTGCTGTAGCACTGAACCTAACCTCTAACACAGAAACCCCATCTCTTGCGGACAGTGATAATGGAGAATGTGGTTAGTCATTCACTAAGCTGGGCAATCCATATCTCATCTTCTATTGCCTCGAGAGGTTGGGACAAAACCCAACAATTCCCACTGGTTCTGGAGCAGAGATGTCTCTGAATTCTCAGATAATCAGCTAAAATAGTTTATTCCTTTCCCCATACTTTCACTGCTGCTGGGTGGCTGTTGATCCCCAGAACTTGCCATAAGGTCACAGGAGGACGACCTCCGTCCTTTCCCCAATACAAAGACAGCGCTGCCAACAGCCATGGCAGCAGTGCATGGGGGTTAGGAAGATGTGAGTGCTGCTCTTAATTAAAAAAAAAAAAATTCTGACACCCCAGCTTTGTTTCTTTGTTCCAAGATACACCAAGAACTACAGACTATTGCTAAGGTGTTAGTGACCGTACTGCAATCACAAACTCCAGCAAGAATGGCTAGAGATCCTAGTCCCCATTTTCATCAACGCTTTGCATTCTCCTTAAATCTTTGCAACCATATCTACAGTTACACTACAGAGCTCCTCTAGCCTTTCCTCGTCCTCTCCAGCGGGCAGAGCAGACTGTCGGATAAAATGCCAGCATTGCCTTTCCTCCCCTCCAGCTCTGTGTGACCATGACTGTCCTTAGTATGTTATCTACACAAGTACGGTACCTCTTCACTATTAGTTAGATGTGGTCATTTCATGCTGTTCTGAATTTGGCACCTCTGACTTTCCATGTACGAGGGGACAGTATTGATAAGATACTTCAGCAGTCACAGTTCCCAGTAAAATCTGGTCACTATTAAGTTGATAGATGCAGCAGAAAGATTTATATTATACAATTTATAAAGGTTAGAGTTACAACTTTGAAGTAGCAAAGGATTTCATTTTGCTGCTTCTTGTAAAATAGGTTGGTCAATTGCAATCTGATGTAACTGGATAAGCAGTCTCTCCAGTTGGATCACAAGCACTTCACTGTGCCCCTCTATAGCCATTTGCACATCACAGAGCCCAACCACCAGGCACTTATTTATTGATATGAAACTTTTTTTTTCTTAAATCCCCTAAAACTCAGTGATTTTGTTTTGAGGAGCAGGATGGGGACGTTAACATTTCCAACTTCACTGAATAAATGATGTCGATTTTAAGCCACAAGGATTTTGATTATTTTGTTGATTTACTACCTGTGGACAAATTCCTTGAAGGGCTGGCTCAGTTCTGTTGGGATCATCCCTTCCTTTGCTTCGGATACAAATTGTGTTTATAGTTTACACTCAGTTCTTCTCACATGGCTCAGGATCTTTGCTCTTAGAATTTCACTTGTTGATTTAATTTCTCTACCTTTTTGCATCCTTAGAAGGCAGTAACAGTTTACTGCTCCAGAAGGCATTTGCTCTTTCATTAAAACCAACGTGCATTTATATAGCACCTCTAAAAGTAGGAAAACATCCAAAGGCCTTTCACAGAAGCACCAAGCTAAAAAGGAGAGATGACTAAAGGTGAGTTTTGAAGGAGGGAGGTAGCGAAGGAATTCCAGAGCTTAGGGCCCAGGTGGCTGAAAGCACTGCTGGCAGCAACAGGGCAAACAAGAGGCCAGAGTTGGAAGAAGCCAGAGTTCTTGGAGATTTGCAGGGCTGAAGGTTAGAGATAGGAAGGGTGAGAATTTCAAATTTTAGATGAGCTGAACTTGATGGAGGCTGGTGAATGGGAGGCTGGCCAGGAGAGAGCGCTAGAATTGTTAAATCTGGAGGTAACAAAAGCATGGATGATGTTACAGAAGTGGAAGTAGGTGGTCTCTGTGATAGAGGACATAAGGTTGGAAACAGCTCAGGGTCAAATAGGAGAGGTTATGAATGGTCTTGTTCAACCTGCAACTTGGGCAGGGGGTGAAATCAGGAATCAGTGGAAAAGGTAGAGAACTTGTGGCAGGGGCCAAATGGGATGGCTTCAGTCTTCCCAATGTTTAATTGAAGGAAATTGCAGCTTCTGCAGGACTTGATGTTGGACCAACAGGCTGATTAGTGGTGGGTATCATTAGTGTACATGTGGAATCTGACTACAGATCTTCAGATGATGTCACCAAGGGGCAGCAGATCATTGAGCACTAAGGATATATCTTGAGGAAATCTGGAGGAGACGGTGCAGGGTGGGAAGAGAAGGCATTGCTGGAGATCTTCCGGCTACCGTTGGATGAGAAAGTGGAACCAAGCAAGGCAGTTCTACACACCTCAACGCAAGAGCAACAGCCACAGGTCTTCTGTAACTAGCTCCAGATTCCTCCCCCACAAAACAGGCCTCAACACCTCTTTCAAACAGCCACTCTTTCTATCTTTTGGTGGGGGGGGGGGGGGTCAGGGCAATGGGGAGATGAGAAGTAGTGGTAGCAAGCATAGATGAAAATTGTACTGGCAGCTTTGGGGATAGATATTTAGCAGTTGGCTTCTGTTCAATTTACCTCTATTGGCTACATAGACTACCCAAAATTAAAATCCCTAGAGAAAATCTAACCTAAGTATATTTACTTCAGCAACAGGTCAAACTGATACAGGTTTAGCCATTATACCATGTGTAATTTTTTCTTCACTATTTTTCCCTTCCTTTCTTGAAGGTGCTGGCACCCTTGCTGGGCTTTGATCATCTCCCAGCACCATTTCCAACAAGTAGTTATTCAAGTGTGAGCTTCAACAAGGATTGTTCTCAGGTTATTGACTCCATGGGAATGCCAGATGAGCCTGCTCTGGTTCTTCACCCAACGTTAAAGTACACACACGTCCAGCCAAAGCGTAAATAGCAGGACCCTTACCCAATGCTCTCTGCCATAACCAAAGGATTACAAGCCCCATCACACCTACCATTACCTTGAGTGAGATGAGACAACTCAGACCTGGGATCCTCCTATTGCTGTGTGGCTTAGCTTCTCCTTGATAAATGAGCCAAGATCATTAAGTATAATGCATCTCAGGTTAGAGTAATGATGAACTGATTAATAGATCATAATGCACCAAATAAGGTAATGGGGAGCTGGTGAATTATCCCATGACCAATTAGAGTAGAGTAAAGAAAGCACCCTTTAAAATAAAGTTCACTGGATGATACTGGGAATGGCAAATAGCCACACTTTCAACCCAAAAACTTGTGCTGCAGTGGCATCACATTCTACAGGAATGCAAGAATTGGATCAATTTTAATTCACAGATGTTCAGTATAAAACATGATGCAATTGTGCCAATTGCTGAACATTTTGTAACAAACCACTTCCTCATTATAGGAAATGAATGGGCCTGTATTTAAAATACAAGCACAGCACCTCAGATTACACAAGTGGCAATATCACCCGGTTGTACCTTCAAATTAGCTGAATCGGCAAAGTGATGTTGAGGGAAAATCATTTCACTGCAACAGAATTTGACATCAAGTGTCAGACATCTGTAATCATTTTTATAAAAGGTTTTAATTTGATGCCCACTTCCTCTTAGAAACAACTGCTGCAGCAGCAAGATCTTGGCGTACTCCTGCTCCACAATCTAAAGCATGCTGACTAGGTCAGACTGGCCACTGGAAATGTATGCTTTACATTTACAGAAACAATCTACCACCCTACATACAATCAGGGACTATCTTTTATTGCAACTCATGAAAAAATACACAAGTGGCTCAGTTGGAAAAGCTAGCTGATGACAGCCATAAACCATTATGATCTTAGCCAGTGTGACTTCAGTGACCCGTGGCTAGGGAAGGGAAAAAGGCTATGGCGCCCCTGCAGCAGTGGGCTTGTTTGGAGATCTACAGCGAGGTCTTCCAGGAGTGACTGGCCAGTCAAGTCCTTATCCAGATTAGTTCAGGAAGAATTGCCAATTGTGGGGTACGAGAGGGCAGCCAGCTCTCCAAACACTTTCAGGGCACCTTTATCCTTGAAAATGAAAACCAGGAGCCCCAGACACAACATTTGCTGGAGTAAAGCAAAACTAATCTCAGGGCTGTTCTTCCCAGAGTAAAATCTGATCCTACTGCTCTGCTTGCCAAGGCCCAGCATCACCCTTAGCTTCATATGTTTATCTACTCTTCCTTTAATATATGGTCTCTGCCTCAACCACCACCTGTGACAAAGTATTCCATGCTCCAATTCTGCATAAAGGAATTTCTCCAAACTGAGGATTTTAACTTAATCCCTTCCTGGTCAGTAACTCCCCAGAGGAAATGCATCATAAACCTCAAAGCTAAATGCCCTTGCTTTAGCATTGGCACACCCAATGCCTAAAGCATAACCCAATACTTAGAACCAATGAATTACTTTTGAAGTATGGTTCTGGTTTCTTTTTCCCCTGAAGCACCATGGGAGGCTTTTTCCCTAATGGAACACTAATTTATGGTCTTTTCTCCATATCCCTCAATACCCTTACTCTATTAAGCACCTCAGTTGATTTTGTATCTATGGCTTATAGTTCCACATTCCCAGAATGAAGTTTTCTTGGCTTCACCAGTTTAGCTCAAATTGCCAGTGTTATACCACTTGCTCTGGTTTCCCCAGAGAGAAGAGTCTAACCTGTCAATTCCCTTCCATTATTTTGAATATATTAAAATAGTCACCTCTTAATGTCCAAGGAATAAAACTGAAGGTTACCAAAAAAAAGCATTACTATACTGTACCTTGAAGTTTGGTCTTTTACCTTTGATAATTTTGTACCTTAAAAGAATGACTTGAGCACCTATAGTCTGAAATTCTTTTGATTTTCCTCCAACCTTGCACTTCATTTAGATTATACTCACCTGCCATTCTAATAGTATTACTTATCCTTTACCTTGAGTATTCTGCCCATTCAGAATAAATTTTTGCAATTTTTTTTGCATAACACTAACTTGTCATTTATATGCAGCGTGAAAAGCTGCAGCTCTAGCATTCACCCTTGAGGGTACCATGGTCACTGGCTACCAATCTAAGTGTCTTAACCCAACACACTCCCTCCCACTTCCCAGTTTGCTATCCATACCACAAATGGCAAAATAAAGTCAGTTATCCAATAAGTCTTATGCATTTTCCTTAATCAGTTTCAGGAGGCTTTTTAAGTCAAAGCCACACATGTGCAGTTTTAAGAAGGATCCAAAGTAATGGTGCATTCTGATCAATACCAACAACCCAGTGCACCTCAACTTGAAACTGTACCAGATCCAAAAAGAGTCTCACCATAAAGACTAGAGTTCAGCAATGCACTAACACATATGCAGGACTCCCTTCTGAATTGCAAGCGTTAACCCCTCTCCTTCCCCAGCCCCAAATTTACTTCGGCTGCAGCACAAGGCCCAAAAGAAATTAAGTTTAAAAAAACCACTCTGCATCTGCACATTTAAAAATGCAACTAGTATTCATGAGAACTACCAAGTGTTTTAAGACTGTGTGCAAGTGCGTTGTAAGCAGAAGCTATGAAAAACTACACTGAAGTTCTTGTACTAAAGTATGGTGGTTTGCATAGAGTGCAATCGGTTTTGTGCATAAGTATTTAAAATTTCAACAATTTTCATTAAAGAAGTTTACATGCAATGGAGAGGCTTACACAATTGAAACAGACAACTCGTATTGGAAAACAATTATATTTTGGAAGAACTTTCACTACAGGTGACAGAATTCCAAAAATCAAATTACATGAAAATATACATCACCATTTGTCTTTGTACATCAGGCAGAAAATCTGCAGTATAGCTAGAAAGAAAAGAACACGCGCACACGCACACACACAAACAGCATTTTTAATACCAAAAATCCTCAAACTGCCCACTTAGAAGGGTGAAAGCCTACACCTAAACACGCGAAACCTACCCCAGACACTCCCCACAAAAACAAGCTCGGAAAACATTTGCTCAATCAGTTGGGCAGTGAAGACTATTGAGGTCACCTTGGCCAATTTCAAATTCAGGTATAAACTTTAACCCTTACTGTAAAACCAAAAGTACCTGCATCTTAAATATTTCAACATCTGCAAAAGTACTAGTATTTACGCCCAAAATATTTGAGGGCACCGAGTGTTAATGCAGTGTCAGAATATCTGGTAAAACACTCACTATGGAATCCATCTTAAAAATTGATAAATGCAACTTTCAGTTTTACAGTGCAAGACACCTTTTACAAGACTTTTTTTTTAATAGTAAACTTAAGAAAAATGAATGCACAAAGCCCCCTTGCTAAAATCTTTCAGAATTTACACGATTCTCTAAACTACAAGCAAGCTATAATTTGGTACAATGCATATTGTGGGTGTTTAAGTACTGTATATAGAATATCCAGATAATGTTGTGCTATGTACAGATCTTTACAATTCCTCCTGAAGATCAAAGCAGTTCACAGGAATCCTGATGCATCATTTTGTTTTCCCCCCATGTTGGCACGATAGGCTTTACTCCACAATGAGGATGGCATAATTCACTCACAGCTCCAGAATGCCAATCCAGGATTACCAACTTGTTACCAGTTTGAAGAGGTCCAACAATTGGTGGGTTGAGTGCAGAAAGTCAACAGTGTCATGTTGGTTCTTAATTGGAGACCTGCAACTCAGAAATTTCCCATTAGTTATTGCTGCAGTCTAGTCCAAGTACTTAAACAAACCTCCAATGTTGTTATGGTGCCAAAACAGAAGTCCCTCCGTCCTAACCATATCAGGCACATACCGAATGGCCACGAGAGAGACAGTTGCTGGCAGCTGTGAATCTGTCCCCATAAAGGGCTAGTGCCTCAAGACTAGTATACAACAGAAAAGAGCATTTCTCAACCCAATACATGAGCCACATCCATCAAGAGGTCTTCTGAAGTACCTATAACATGGCTCTCCTTATTCAGATACAAGACTTTTGACATTCATGAGGAACAATGTGAAGTCTAGAAATGGAAGCCATGGAAAATCTATTCTCCCAGCTCAAAATAAACAAACTTAATTAGCTGGATTTCAAACATTTTAGCTGATGCATTGTAATGTTATCCAACAGTACACAATTTTTGCCTAGTTGAGTATTTTATATACACAATTGCAACGAGTCCAAGTGGCTCCAACATTTCTGCAGGCAATATGAAATACAAGACATCTGTACAAGACAAGGGGGTACACCATTTACTGTTGAACTTCATTGGGACAACTTCTAACTTCCACCCACCACCCCCTCCCCCACACAAACAAAGTGCTTACCAATCCCTCCCAGACAGAAGACATCCAGTTTTTTTTTTAATTCAACTGTGTTCAACAATGGGTGATCAGCATAAGATCCCCTCACCAAGCCCATCTATTTCTCCCCTAGCCCCCAATCATCAAAGCAGCCTTCAATTTCATCAGTCTGGTTTATGCACAAAGATCACTCGAAGCAACAAATATTTTACTTTAATTTCCCCAGTACCTACAAAAGAATTTGCAAAGAGGGAATGTGACTATGCTGGTTGGTGGGAGGGGAAAATATTGCAACCCCTTAAAGAAAGCATATGCTCTGGAAAATATTTTTACATTATCTACAGATAAAAGTTCTGATATCCACAAGGGGGGGGTGGGGGGGCTTGGAAAAAACCACTAGCCACCAACAGCATTTAAGGCATCTTCAGGAACTCATACATGCATGTGTGCTGGAGGTATCTCTGTAGAACAACTTTTTTGCTGCACTGAATTCAGTAAGAGTTTCTTTTTTAAACCAATTTGGGTCTGGACTTGGCTCATGAACTATATGCCTTTAACAGAACATTTTTGGATTCTCTCCATACATACGTTGCCCAGTGTCTCCTGGCAAGTACTAGAAGAGTTGGCACTTGGTCGTGGGAAACATCAGTAGCTATTGGTGGAAGCTTTACAGGATGTTGCCGTCTCAGAGCAACATGTGCAAATTACTCGGATCAATTCATAGGACTGCAAACAGTAGGAGGAAGTTAGGAGGTGCCTTCCAATCCTTTGTTCTGCTTGCCCTCAACATCCAGACATTACATGGTTAAGTTCAGGGAACTTGCGTTGGCTTTTTAAAAAAAAGGTTCTCGCCTTACATTAGCAATTATTGATTAATGTTCCACTGTTCAGGTTAAAGATTTTTACTTTGGAAGACACCAAGCTTTAATAAACTCACATTCAATGGGAATTAAGAAAAAAAGTCAGAAGCATATTTTGGACTGAATATGCTGCCTTGGGTAGCAAGGCCAGAATCCCTTCTCTGCCCTTCAATCAATCCCCCCACCCTGCCCACAACAGATGAAAGTGTACACTTTGCTTTGAGAGTTTTACATACATTTCACAATATTGTCACTAGGATTTCAGTCAAGAATAAATGGAATTGTGCAATTTTCAATGTCCACTTCAACTGTAAGAAATACCCAGCAATGAACTGTCCTTCCAAACTTGGGCTGACTAAAAGAACATTGAGTTGTACCATACTAAAACACTGATGGATGCAAGCATTGGGAGTATTACACAAGTGTACCCTTCAATATCAGAGGCTTAAGTGCCATTTTTCTTGTAGCATATTGCTGCCAGCCAGTATGCTAAAATGATCAGTGACAATACTTTAAAACAGTAAAGCAAACCTGTCTCCATTAAGCAGCAGGTATCTATACAGCACGTTGGCATGTAGTCTGCAGAAAAGCACTTTTACAGCTAGAAGTATAGATTTCCAACTATAGCACAATCTTCAGATGCTGGAGTAGGTTTCAATCCATTCTGAACCTGGGAACGGTCTCATCAGGAAAAGCAATGTTGAATGGTAGTTAAGTGCATTGAAGTGGTTAAATACAATGATGCACATGAACACTCATTCCAGAGATCTGGATATGTAATCTGTACATTCTTGATAATCTACTACTAAAGCCAATACAAAACAGCATGTAATGCTATTTAACTTCAAGGTTCTTATTATCTGCTTCATTACCCTTCAACATACTTGCTGTATAATGGTCAGAAGGATAGCATATAGAAGCCAGTGAGGTAGGGCTGTAATCCTATCTCTGCATTTTGCTGTTCATAAATCACTAGAGCAAACTAAAGCAATTTAGGATATTAGAACTGTAACTGCTTCACTGCCGTTTAACTTGCTCTAGTCACAACACATGACAACCTGCTGATTGTTGGAAAATCCCAAATTAGGCAATACTGTACCAGATTGACAGTCCTCGGTTTTGCTTACCCTGAAAAGTGAAGCTTCCTGGCGAATGAAGTGTCACTCGAATGCAGTCTCTTGACTTTTTCTTACACAGCGTGCAACTTTCCTTTTGAATTCACCATTACGGTCTTCCCTCCATTCTTTCTGCAAGTTGCAAACCAGGACAAACTAATGAACAATTCAGCAAATCATTTGTTCCCAACACCCAAAATTGAAGCTGGTGAGCTGCATTTTGGTGAATGATAGCCCTATGCTTTATCCTTTAAATGCAACTTCTTTCCCATTGAAGAACTTCCATTTACACAGCACCTTTCATGTCCTCAGGATGTCCCAAAACACTCTGCAGTGCAAAACACAGCATTTCATTATAGCAGTGACAACAGCCAGTGTAGGCAAACATGGCAACCAAAGCCCCACAAACTGCAGTGAGATGAATGATCAGATAATTTTAAAAAGTGGTTAGTTGAGAGATAAATGTTAGCCAGGGCATGGGAGGACTGTAACTCTTCAATAGGTGGATACAAAGGATCTCATGGCATGGAGGCAGAAAGAACCTCTTTAGCAGCTCATCTAAAAGTCAGTACTTTTGACAGTGCAGCACTCCCTCAGTACTGCACTGTAGTATCAGCCTAGATTATGTGCTCAAGTCGCTGGAGTGGGGCTTGAACCTACTGACTCAAGAGATGAGCGCTACCACTGAGCCAAAGCCAACATACAAAACTGGGTCACATTACTACACAGCAGCCTGCCTCCACTCACTAAAACCAACTCCAGGGGAGCATAAATGAGATAGCCAAACTGCTCCAACTGATGGTGCAAGAACAAAAACCATTTAACCCTAATCTGAATGAAATGACCATTGCAATTTTTTAATTTTTAAAAAGCAAAATTTAAGTGTGAAAATGCAGTGTTACAAAATGGAGTACCAAACTTATTATATTGAATCTTTAGTCAAGAATAATTAAGACTGTATACTCTAAAACAAACACTAACTGCTAGGCTGGAGGGGGGGCAGGTAGCGAGGGGATGAAGAATTTTAAACATTAATTCTAAGTAAGGAATTTAAGTCATAAGCTGACTCCAGAACACCAGCTGAAATGAGTTAGGGCTGAAGGCAAGCCGTGAGGTGATCTCACTATACAAGAACAGGTAAAGGCAATGGGCAGACAGCAAATAGACTGGAAATTGCAGGCAAGACCAGGAGCCAGAGTGTGCAAGTGCTAGCGTGCTTTTATCATGAGATATTTGGAATGCAAGATAGGGAGGGTGTGCGCAGTGGTCACTAGAAATTCAATACCATAAATTTCCACATTAGTTTGCGAACTACAAAAAAAAGCCAATCCAATTACAAATGTTTTGTCCTTCTAACGGAGAATGTTGGGCTGCAAGGGTAAAATTTGGGGGGGCTGCAGGGAGAGGAATGACAACTACAGATCCATTATGGTTGGTGATATTGGTGGGAGCAATCAGTGCATTTTAGATCAACTCCAAGTACTATTTTTCCTGGAGTCTTCAATACCAATACACAGCCATTAGAGGCAATGCTGGCAATTACACAAAATACCACAATGAGCCATAACAAGCTGAATGAGCTGCAACTTTTACCGAGCTGCTCCTTTGTGCACCAGGAACGATGAAATACATTCACCCATTTACTCAAACTCAAGTGAAAGGCTGGTCTATAGTAGATATTGAAGTTTCATCTACATACAACACAAAGGCTCTGATCAATACTTAAGGCAAGTAAAGGGGAGAGAACACAGAGAGACAATAAGTACAATTGAAGTGACATTTGTCATTAATCAGTTAATACCTATCCAGATGCTAAATTAAAAAAAGGCCAACAAAACAAGCTCATTAACACTAAATTGAAATAAATGAAACTGTTCCTCCACTTGCATTTAAAATCATATTATACATTGGTTTAATGTCTAAAGACAAGCTAAAGCACAAACTCTGGTGTAGGTGTGGTCCGATACGTGCTGAGCTTCCCAGGTATCATTCATGAACTTGGGAAGTCATACAGAACTGTGGGAAACATTAGTGCCAGGCAACGTGCTGCAACATGAATTCTCCAATTGTAGTTCAGTAAATGCTGGGAGGGTAACTAGATCACAAGGGGACAATCCTAGGTACAAGGTAATTATTGTATGCAAATCAGAAGCTGACAGGTAGCCCTGGTAAGTGCAGTAATGCTATATTAAAAAAAACAGCAGTGGCAGCATGGAAAGTCCACAGATCAGAGCAAAGTCAGGTAAATGGAGTCTAGGTACAGATCAGCCATGACCTATTTGAATGACATTCTGCATACTCCTGTTCCTATGTTATGTTGCAGCTAGTTTTCACAGTAAGATAACACAATAGCAGGCAAAATGACCAATTCATTTATTTATTTATTTTTAATTAAAAAAAAGTTATTCATTGAAGGAGACATGTTGGCTTGAACACCCTGCCCATTGAATAGTGCCATGTAATAGTGAACATCCACCAGAGACCTCATTTGAAAGATGCCACTTAAAATTTCAACAAATGTCTTTGAAATACCCATGATCTGAAAGTTATAATGCAACCTCATTAGTAATGTTGCTAAATTACAGCCAAACAAAAACAGAAATCACTCCATCTAGGTGCACTAACATATGCAAAGCAGTTACCAATTGAGCAGCTCACCATCACCCCCCCTTATTTTTGGTTTCACATTTTTAACTATTTTTTAGTTGATTTGCTCTGGTATTTAAGAATTTAGCAACTGGTTGGGTTTAATCCCAGACATCTGAGCAGGCTCTCTAAACAGCAGTCTTGGTTTTGCTGCTATTTATGATGGAGGCTCAGTTCAGATTCACTTTAGTCTAAAAACATTTAAAAATGTTGAACAGGATTGAATTTGCTTCTTATGACCAAGTCCCCCCAATTTTATGACATTGGAGGCATCAAAGTTCAGACTTCCAACAAAAAGTTCTTACCGCTGCATCCACATTGGCTGGTGAGTCTCCATTTGGATCTGCCAACATTGAAATCACACTAATAAGAATAGTCTCCACAGTGTGGATTGGCAGCCAACGCTCTTCAGGCTTTTCATATCCATATTTATCCTCGCCAGGCTCATGAAGGATAGAGATGCACACCTCACCATTCTTAT
This sequence comes from Squalus acanthias, assembly GCA_030390025.1. Lineage (NCBI taxonomy): Eukaryota > Metazoa > Chordata > Chondrichthyes > Squaliformes > Squalidae > Squalus > Squalus acanthias. Next base: position 43,203,175 of record CM059448.1, on the reverse strand, counting down.
CAACTGTAAGAAAACAAAGTTTCTTTACTCAAGTTACAAAATCTTATGCTTATTTCACCATTGCCAATTAGATTGGCACACTGAAAATTCTTCACAAAATGTTCAAACCAACTAGTTCTTATTCAGCACTTTATATATGGAGTCACAGGCCACCCAATGGCCCATTAAACCACAACAATGCATTTTCCTATGAAACACAGGCCTGGATTTTGCAGTGGGTTATAACGGCAAACTGTCGCATTCACTGTCATTACTCCTGAAACTGGCCGCAACTTTAGGATTTAGCGCATGTGCATCTAAACGTGGAAATCCTGTAGTTGCAGTCAGTGCTCTAACACTGGTTGCGCTGTGGACTCTTTCCCCCTCTCTTCCCACCACCTCCTCCCCCCTATAGCAAGCAATCAGTGAAATAGACGAAAACATGGGCTTTGCTGCGCTAATATTGCTGTTAATTACCCCATTAGAAGTCAAGCCTTGTTGGATTAGATGTAAGTGGGGTTTTAACAGCATATTGACTGCTAAACAAAAGTTCTGGCCCTGAAAAAGCTAATTTTATATTTGTAGAGTGTCATATTTCTTCATTTTAATAAAATACAATATTTAAAAATTCAATTTTTAAAAGTTTGTTTATGCCATTTCAGCTTCTACCTTATCTCCATGTGAAAGACTCATTCTTGATATTGCTCTCATTTTTAAAAACTGCAGATAAAAAGCTGCTTTTCATTTCCTGGTTTGCTGTCCAAGAATTCGTCAGTGATTGGTTGCTTAGACAGCTTGTTGATGTCACTGCAGCTCTCGCTGGGGATTCCCATTACACTGCACTACAATCAATTGCATGTTGAGAAAGGCAAACTTCTTGCCAGAAATCGCAAGATCTGGTCAGCGGCGAGCGCCTTAGTTTTGCCGCTGACCGCAAATTACAGGCCAAACTTTGAGTAATAGTACTACAACACCACAAGCAAAATACTGCGGATGCTGGAAATCTGAAATAAAGAGAAAATGCCAGAAATACGCAGGTCAGGCAGCATCTGTGGAGATAGAAACAGAGTTAACGTTTCAGGTCGATGACCCTTCGTCAGAACAGGAGTAATAGTACTGTCTATTCAGGAATCAAGACAGAGACTAATAGCACTATGAAAATATAATCCTTTGCAGCCAAGTCAGATTATAATACTCAAAAGTCTTGCATCATGAACAGCTATAGACCACCACGTCCAACTCCTCAAATCTTGGTCAGGAGATACTACTGTATCAGTTAAATGTACACAGACATAGAAAGCAATTCTAGGTGAAGTGATGAGCATTTTAAACACAAGCTCGAGTAGAAACCGCTGCCATTGCCACACCAGTTAAGGGTGTTAAAAATCTCAGGAAGTTAACTCTTCTAGAAAAGGGGTTAAGATTTCAGGGGTCCACCAGTTGGCCTGTCCCATCAATATACAGGGGAGACAACTGATGATTATGGCATAAAGATTAGGCTCCCCTGCATATGGAGACGAGTGCAATAGTCTCAGCAATACAAATACTGTGCATGCGTTGTCATTTCAGGTTCTTACTTTTGGACACCATTTGTTAGGTTAGACAAGTCCCTTTGCGTGGGCCAAGGTAGCATGAGCCTTCCCTTCAACCCCGTTGTAATGAAGCCACTTCAGTAGACACCAACATCGTCACTAGCAGAGGAAGATCTGCTGACTGTGGGGGGGGGGGGGGGGGGGGGGGGGGGGGAGGAACTGTAAATGGTGGAAATTAATAAAACGGAAGTTGATGGGAATACACGACAGGGCCATTGGCATTTGGAATGCAACCAGATTGTCTAATGTTCCGACTTGGATCCTTCCATTTAGGTATTAGGAAACAACAAGTTCCTTCTATAGCTGCTTTTATGTTGCTTGCTCGATGGCTCCAGAGTCCTGACGTATGGTTCTCCTGCAGCTGGTGGCAACCCTCAAGTTAGCTTGCCAGGTACACGTGAGGCCAGCCACCGAGACACTAAGGCCAACTACTGCTGAGACCCAGTTTAATTTTTTTGATGTGGATAACAAACAAATACAAAAAGGTAAACCCAAAGCCTCAGGTTATTCCAGGTGAACTTCTCTACTGCCTGTACAGGCACAGCAACTTGCTTCGAACAATGTCTGGTGGAAATGTGTAATGGAGTAGATAGGCCTTTCCTCAACAAACCATTGGGTGGCAACATTCTAGGGACAGGGTTGGGGCAAGAAAGGAAGAGGGGGAAGGAGGGAGTGAGAAGGGCGGGGGGGCGGACATGTTGGTGCTTGGGGTGGGGGTCTATCAGAACACCATGCTGGTAGGGCAGTCTACATTCAGTGTTGACTTGCTCAGTTTCGCCAATTTTCTTGCTTCAGTTTCTACCTGCCTTACCACCTCAACTATTCACACATCCTGCACCTGGTAAATGTTTTTTGCTTATTCTACCTCCTATTGTCTCAACCCTTGAGCATCTCGTTTTCCATTTAAACACTTTTGCAGGTCATTCTTTTCCTCTTGCACATTCATGCATGTTTCACCCATTTCCTCCACATATGCTGACCGCTTGGTTTCCACTTTAGGCAATAGTAAGTGCAAGCCCTACTCCTTGGCAGCAATGGAAGTATCTTCCAGATGGCAAAGTGGAAAGCTGGCATCTTTGCTTCAATGGTAGTGAAATTCCCAGCTTCAACTCATAAGCAACTAAACATTCAAAATGCAAACAAGCCTTTAACATTTTAAAGATTGTTCTGCTTTTCTCTCGGAACCCCACAAGACAAAACATTTAAATTAGGGCTTCAAAGCACAAGACAAACCCTTCATATTCCACCTCCATGTGGAAATTGGAATTGCTCGCACCTCACTGTTGCTCAGGAAATTCACACTACTGCACTGGTATTTTGGCCAGGTGACTTCTCCCACCAGAAAACTAGTACATGCACCATATGACCCAATGTAGCAACTTTTCAATAGGTTATGTTTCTACACTAAAGAGCCACTTGGATCAGCATGAACTTAGCATAACAAAGAACTCACCATCAGTTCCAGTCACTGGGTCAAAATTCTGCAACTCCCTACCTGGGATCACCCTCACCACTTGGACTGCAGCAGCTCAAGGTAACCCACCATCACTACCTTCTCTGGGCAACTAGGGATGAGCAATAAATGCCAGTCTTGCCCACAGCCACAAAATTTAAAGAACCTACAAAACTCAAAAGGCACCAGCAATTACAAGCATGTTACCCTGCATTTCTGAAAGCAGTAGCTGAGCTCCCAAATGTAAGCCATGTTCCCATTTACAAATAAATATCCACAACTTGATACTGGACGCACAACAAAGTCTCTGGTGCAGAATGAAATGTGAACCAGACTCCTTCCCTCCTTCAATAAGGGAACTAATCCATGGTAGCAGAACCTCACCTGTGGATTAAAGCTTAAATGAGCACCACAATGCTCATCCAACAGTGTTTAACCAAATTGAAGATTTAAGTTTCCTACATTTGTAATCCCATTCCTCACTAGGTCCCTTCATAGTTTGCACCATAGCTTGACAGTTGTGCAATCTACTCCAAGCCCCGATCAAAGCCACTCCAATACTAATTGAGTGAAGCTGACCAACGTGCCAACAATATACATGCTGACTGAAAACTCAGCTCGACTTTACAAGTGAACTTTTAGTGGCATTAGCCCCACTCCTACCATCTGATTTAATTGCTTCTCAAATGAACACATTTATGCAATTAGCCATGCGTTTTATTTATTTATATAAAAAAGTAATTCATCTTTTCTACTTTCCTTCCCCCACCCCTTTTTAGGAGTAAGAGGGCAGTGTTAGCACAGAGACAGACAACCTAGAGTGTGGGACTGTAGCTGCACCTTGGCCTGTATTGGGTTCATCTGCCCAGGCTCCCTACCTTTGCGGTTGCTGGAATAAAGGGCAGGTATAACAAACATGGAGTGTAACACCTCATTATATCCCCTTGGAGTATAAAACCAGTTTTAACCATAAGCACAAAATCTCCAGCCAGGGATCATCTGCTGAAGACCAAAGTTGAACCACAGCATTGTCAAAGAGCTGCATTTCCAGCTAGACCAAGTACTCCATGATTCTATAAAACAGTGAAGCACAATGCAGTCGAATGGGACCTAAACCACAGTGGCATGTAAAAGGAGGCAGCCATTGCAGGGAAGTTAGCAAGTAAAGCTGATCACTAAAAGACCTTTCACCCTTCACTTGAGGTAGAGGTTTCATTGTAAATAGTTGAGTCAATAAGCTGTTTGCACAATTAGCACTCATTTTAATACAGGTTGAGCATCCCGAATCCAGCAACCTTGGGACCGAGGCCAAGCCGGTTTTCCCGGACTTCAGAACGTGTTTCTGATGTCCGAAGTCCGGAAACACCCGAGCCCAGGTTGCGATATTTCCAGACTTCGGACATCAGAAACACGTGCCGAGTCCGGAAATGCCTGGGCCCAGGTTGCGCTATTTCCGGTTTTTGGTAAGCCTCCTTCAGGGTGTCCGGATTCCAGACCCCTGCCACCAATCGTCCTGGAGTCCGGATTTGGGACGCTCAACCTGTATAGCCAGTGGAATTTATTTACACAAGGTATGAAAATAACTTCTGCTTGAGGGTAGAAGACGAGTGATGTGTGCAAACCAAGGAATTGCATTTCACTTCCATCTGTGCTCGTTATTTTTACTGGTTTCCCAGAATTTAGCATGCAGGTTGGGAATGTTTTTCCTCCATTATACAATATGGTGTGTTGCAGGGTATAACTCACCTGGCATTAAACAGCACATCCTGTGTGCCAACCTCCAAACACAATACTAAAATTACTGGAGTTTCACATCACATTTTGCCAAAACTCGACAGTTAATGAGGAGAAGCACAATGTTCCCCCCCAAGGTGCACAACTGCACACCAACTGGGATGTCCCACGTAGGCCGCTCACTAGTTGCTGCCGCTGGAAGTTACCGTGCATGTGATCGTGCAGCAAATTTAAAGGGACCACACACCTAGACCACAAATTAGAGGGAACATTGCTCATTACCCTCCTTTCCCACCAAACCCCCAATCTATGGCCAAGCTTTGCCAGAATTTTTGACTTTGTTCTCACCATTTGGATGCCAGATTTCTGTGATGAATTTCATCTTTGGCGGCCTGAGGGGATAGTCTTTGGGGAAGGTGAGATGAGCTTTGAACACACCGCCTTCGCTGTGAATAAAGATACAACAGTTACTTTCCACAGGAATAAAACAGTTACATTTACTTTACAGAAAATGCATCAAGCTGGACAAGTATGAAATTAAGCAGTGCTGAGGGAACACAGGTCAAACTCCTCCAGTCAATAATTTTAACGTTTGCACAAGAACAAACCCAATCCCAGAGTTGGGTTTTGTACTTGGCATTGCTCAAATTGACCTGCACGAGGAATTTCACCTCCACACTACAGGAAGACTTCATTACTTACTGTAGCCAAAACCAGGTTACTTTGCTTGCCTGGAAACAATGTTACCCCCCAAAAAAGTTGTTTGCACCTCTAGATTTGTGCCTGCCAAAATAAACTGCCATGTCTGAAATTATGACCTGGGGGAAGATGTTCCACTGGGCAGCACTGCTGATTACTTGTAGGGGTTTGGAGGTGTTACACAGTCCTGCGCCATTTAGGCAGAAATGGAAGAAACAATGAAAAGTTAGATTAAGGAGAAAAGTGAAAGCAGCAGAATCATCAGGATAACAGACATTGTTGGCTAGGCTGGGGGTTGGCTAGGGTTAGAATAGTGTCCAATTTTGGGTGTCCTAATTTACAAATGATGTCACAAAGGATGTCAAGTGCATGGAAAGGTTTTAGATACCAAGAATGATGGGCTTTAATTATCAGGAGAGTAATGCAAAATGGAACCTTTTCTTTTCTAGTAAAGATTCACAGGAGCTCAAAAGTATGAGCAGGTTGATGAGGTAAAACCAGGGGAAAACAATTTCCACTAGTCAGCCAGCAACTAAAGGACATTAATTTGGGTGTCAACTGTGGCTTAGTAGTAGCACTCTTGCCGCAGAGTCAGAAGGTTGTGGGCTCAACTCACTCCAGTTACTTGAGCACGTAATCTAATCTAGGCAGACACTTCAGTGCCGTACTGAGGGAGTGCTGTCTTTTGCATGAGATGTTGAACTGATCTGCCCTCAGGTGGTTGGAAGAGATCCCACAGCACTATTTTAAAAGTAGTGTTCTTGCCAACATTTATCCCTCAACCAACATCACTAAAACAGCCCATCTTGTCATTATCTCATTGCCGTTTGTGGGAGCTTGCTGTGCACAAGTTGGCTGCTGCATTTCCTACATTACAACAGTGGCTACACTTCAAAAAGTACTTTATTGGCTGCAAAGCAGTTTGGGAAGTTCTGATGTTGTCAAAGGTGCTATGTCAAAAGTTATTTCTTTAATTTAAGACCACGAATAAGAGGGGGCAAGGTTGGGGGCAGGGGGGGGGAAAAAGAGAACTTTAAAAATTGCAGCTGGCTGTTTGCCCCATCAGAAGCAAAAAAGGGAGGGCATGGGGATGGGCCAAGAGATGGGATGAGTGGATAGCTTGGAGGGGGTGCAGGCACAGCTGGCAGAGTGACCTCCCTTTAACATTGCAAGATTCTAGGAGATGGAGGGGACACAAAAAGGGAACACTCAAAATGTGAAACATTTCAACCAATATTGAAAGGAAAGCAAAGAAAGAGGAAAAATCAAAATGAGAAATGTACAATAATAGTCGAGAAGATGAGAGGTGGGGGTGGGAAGGAAAGAGGAAGGATTCCAAATTCCCACACCTACTGGGTGAAGGGTCTTTGAGCTGCAGTAGTCACAGGCAGTACCAATTTTCCAGTATCTAGAGGTCTCAATTTTGGTAAATTGCCTCTTCCTCCTCTTGTGCAATCTTGCAATCAAAATTGCACAAGTAATTTACCATTTTTATGATCATGGAGACGCTAAGTGGAAGCAAAGCATCTGGAGTACAAACTGCAAGTGGGATTTCTGGAGAGCCAAAGAAAGGATCGCATTTTACAGTGCGCATACCGACTGCCTGTAATGTATCTCCAAGGTCACATTATGTCTTGCAATACACCTGAACAGATTGGCTTAAAGCTATAATTCAAATAGCGCCACATGGCAAACTACAAGTTTTTTTTAAAATTAAGAAAGCAGTCATCATTCTAAAACAAACACTTTGCAAGGCAGATGTTAACAGGGGGCATCATCAATATATTACAACTAGGTTATTCGTGAAACAAAAAAAAAAATCACATCTCCAGCTCCACATCGGAAATTCCTAGCGACATTAGGCAGGAGGCAAGCAACTTGCCCAACACCACACAGGCATTGACCTATTTGTGCAGTTACCAGATTACAAAGCAGCAAAGGCCTGGGACCAGACGACCTGCTGGCTCTCAAATTGGGAAATGGTAGGTTGCAACACTTGTGTAAAATCCCATTGCAGCTTAATTAGAAGATAAACAGCCTATTCTGTGATGGAAACCAGTGTTTATGTAGTCATGGCAAGATGCTGCATAGTTGCAAAATGCTACCTACAAGGTAGGCAACACAAATAGGTGGGAAGTCACTCAGTGTTCATTTCTGGTTCAACTTTAAAGGTGCAAATAAATGAACAAAATTTGACCACGGTTTAACCATCCCAATTTTCAAATACTATCTGCAGTGTGTTGAAATGCTTGGTCACCAGCGCACTGTTTTGTCAGTGGTACCCGCACAAAACCCATTCAAAAAATAAGATCTACTGCAAACTGATTTTGCTCAATGTGCAAGTGCAGCAAATGGCACAGCACCACCACAGAATTACATTGCGATTCACCTGCTTGCATCACAGGGGGCCAGACTGGAATCAAGAAATGCTCCATTGCGCTATAATCACAGCATGCTGTGAAGGATATTTGCATTAGAAAGTAACTAGTCAGGCATAAGCTGCTGGTCAAAGTGTTTAGACACAACTAGAATAGTTTGCACTGCCACCTCTCTTCTTGGAATGCCTACCTTGAAGAAGTTCTGCTCTTCTCTTCGACGGGATTTCCGTTTGGCTGAGCTCTTCCCAGTTCTGATGAAAGGTCATCGACCTGAAACGTCAACTCTCTTTCTCTCTCCACGGATGCTGCCTTGCCTGCTGAGTTTTTCCAGCGTTTTCTGTTGTTATTTCGGATTTCCAGCATCTGCAGTATTTTGCGATCGTATTAGTGTTTGGTTCACTGCCACCTCTCTTCTTGGAATGCCTACCTTGAAGAAGTTCTGCTCTTCTCTTCGACGGGATTTCCGTTTGGCTCAGCTCTTCCCAGTTCTGATGAAAGGTCATCGACCTGAAACGTCAACTCTCTTTCTCTCTCCACGGATGCTGCCTTGCCTGCTGAGTTTTTCCAGCGTTTTCTGTTGTTATTTAGAATAGTTTGAACTTGTCCAATCAGGTTTCTGCTCTGCCACAGACTGAAGAGGCCCTAATCAAGGTCACAAATTATATCCTCAGCTACTGACCGTGGTGCACTCTCATCCTTCTCTACCGCTCTGCAGCCAACAGTCTCCATACCTTTCATCAATTCCTCTGACGAGTGGGACTACCCTTCCCTGGTTCCACTCTTACCTATCCAGTTGTAGTCAGAGAATCGCCCACAATGACTTCTCTTCTCACTTCTGCACATTTACCTCGAGTGCCCCAAGGATCCAAAGCTATGTCCGGTTTCAAAGCCAGGTCAGGTTTCACATTTACACCGATGACACACGGCTCCACCTCACCAGCACTTCTCCAAACACCGCCACTGCTTTGGTTATCAGATATCCAGTTCTGGATGAGCCGCAATTAAACATTGGGAAGACAAAAGCCATCATCTTTGGCTCCTGTCAAACTTTGTTCCCTATTCCACCAATTCCATCCCCCTCCCTGGACACTGCTGCAGGCTGAACCAGATTGCTCAACCTCAGCATGTTATTTCTCCCAGAACTAGATCTCTCCATCAAAGACCACCTACTTCCACCTCCATAACAATGCCTACTCCACCCCTGCCTCAGCTCATCTGCTGCTGAAACCCTCATCCATGCCGTTGTTACCTCTAGACCCCACTATTCCAATGCTCTTCGGTGGCCTCCCATCTTCCACCCTCTAAACTCAAGCTCATCCAAATTCTGCTGCCCATATCCTAACCAATGAGTGTTCACCCATCAACCCTGTGCGCGCTGACCTATATTGGCTCCCAGCCCACTAACACCTCAATTTTAAGTTCTCATCCTTGTGTTCAAATCCCTCATGGCCACACCCCACCTCCTCCACCCCTAGAACCCTCCATGAATTGTGTTCCTCAAACTCTGGCCTTGTGTATCCTCCACTTCCTTTGCCCTGCCACCAGTGGCTGCGCTTTCAGCCATCTAGGGCCCCATACCCTGGAATTCCCACCTTAAACCCTACATCTTTGACTAAGCTTTTAGTCATCTGTCACAATATCTCCTTTGGCTTGGTGTCAATTTTTGTCTGATCACCCTTTGGTGAATTGCTTTGGGATCTTTCCCTACATTAACAAGATGCTGTATAAAGTCATTGTTGTAGTCCCTGGTTTGACCAGAACTTTAGTGGCAAAGCAAAGCTGTAAACCCCTTGAGCAAAATTTTGGTCCTAGAAGGTCTCTAGCTGGATAGTAGCTACAGAAAGCTAATTCTACTAAGCTATTTGAAGGCAGCTAATGTTAGACAATATAGCAAACAATACAGCTGAACCTCTGCCTGTATGTCCACTCCTTTTTGGGTGGAAGAGTTGAACTAGCAAGAGAGCACGCTATACATACAGCCTTTCACTCACCCTTGGGGCATAAAGTGCTCCACAACTAATTCATTACTTTTTGAAGTGTAGTCGCACTGGTTCTGTATGCAAAAACAGCGAGATGAGCGATAAATTAATCTGTTTTTGGTGGTTAGTGGAGGAAAAGTTAACGGCAGGGGCACCATGATTGGCGATGCAGATTTGTAAAGTCAGCCCCAACTGGTTTAATTTATCTGATTTGGATGGCAAGCTCTGCGACAATGTTTTATAAATACAAAATTCCAATCAGGTGAAAGGAAGACAGAGGAAATGCACACAGATGTAGTTTAATACGTATTGGAAGATCACCTGCAATATTCCCTTTAAGCTGTGCGGCCACCTGGAGGTCCCACAGCGAGCTCACCGGCTTTTAAAAGGGGAAAAAAACGCACTTGTGTGGAATTTTGAAGGGGCCGCACAGACCCCCAAATAATTAGAGGGAACATTGATCACCTGTGGCATTGCTCAAAGAGGACATGCTGTTTTACAACAGGGATAGATCATACCAGGTTGCATACAATATCAGGGACCTCTGATTTACAATCACACTGGAGGGATGAGCTTCTACATATTCTGCAATTCAGTCATTCAGTCAAGAATTTCAGCAAAGCAGTGTCCTTTATCCATGTGCTCAGTTATTTTACTTCTAATTTTTAAGCCCTGGCAGACAGGATGTATCACCTTAAAAGACATTCCTGGGGTTTGGCAGTATGGGAACAAAAAACACAAATGACAACTTAAATGCAGGGTAGGTATGAATCAAGAGCAGAAAAACATATGAACTAAGGGTGTAAGAAGACAGTCAATCACAAGCAGTCAGCACAAACAGAAGGGGACAAAATAAATCAAGTAATTTCCAAAAATAATTTTGGCTGCCATCTTTGTTTCTCCACTGCTAGTTTTGCAACATAGGCAAAAGGTCAAGTCCTCTACAGTAACATTTCCTCTGCTTCAAGTGTATAACATTTCCTGTTCGAGACCTGTGCCTGCGAGAAAAACACTGAAGTACCAGACCAAGGTGCTCCCAGCACACATCGGAGGTCATTTTAACCACAAAGCACGGATGGGTTTGGGTTGGTGAGAAGTTAATTTAAATTTTTTTTCAAACCACAGCCCAACTTGCCCATTTACAGTTTTAACAGAGGTGGGTTGGGGGGGGGGGGGAAGGGAAGAGAAGAGAAAGGGGAGGAGAGAAGAGAAAGGGGAGGAAAGAGAGATGGGGCCGGAGGCAATTAATCCACACTCGAGGTGGGTCAGTCAGTAAAAGCTTAAGGAAGTTGTGCGCCTCCATTGTTTTTTAAATACAGGCTTTTTATTTAATTTAAAATACCCATTTTGGCCAGACAGGTAAAAGGAAGAGAGAAGGGCCAGATCAATAAGGTAAGTGCATTTACAGCGCTGCTTGTGGGCCAGGAGGAGCCAGAGTGTTTCCTCCAGACCCAACAAGCTTACCCGCTTCACTCCGAAATCGGCCAACCCCCACAGCAAGCTTTCCCTCCCGCCTCTGCTGCATCCTTTCCTGGCAGACAGACAGCCAGCCACTCATCCATCCCCCATCACTAATGTTCCTGTTAAGCTGCGTGGCTGCGCAGCTGTCTGGAGGATCCGCACAGGCTACTTGCCGGCTTCAATGGAAAAACCGCACATGCGCAGAAATTTGAATGGGCTGCGCAGTCCCTTAAAAGGGGCCGTGCACCCAAAAAAGGAACATTGCCCATCATCCCTGTGCTCACTGACCTACATTGGCTCCCAGTCCAGCAACGCTTCCATTAAAAAAAAAATCTCATGCTGATTTTCAAATCCCTCCACAGCCTCGTTCCTCCCGGTTACATCCTCTAGCCCTACAACCCTCAGAGATATCTGCACTCCTTCAATTCTGGTCTCATGTGTATCCGATTTTAATTGCACCACCATTGGTGGCTGTGCCTTCAGTTGCCTAGGCTCCAAGCTCTGGAATTCTCTTTAAACCTCTCCGCCTCTACCTCCTTTTATACACTCCTTAAAACTACCTCTTTGCCAAGCTATCTGTCCTAATCTCATGTGGCTCGGTCAAATTTTGTTTGATAATGTTCCTGTGAAGCACTTTGGGACATTTTACTATGTTAAAGGAGTTATATAAAATGCAAGTTGTTGATGTCATTGCAGCTGTTACATAGCATTTACAGCCAAGAAACAGGCCCAACTGGTCTATGCTGGTGTTTATGCTCCACACAAACATCCTCCCATCCCGCTTCATCTAACGCTATCTATATTCTTTTTGGCAATAAGACCAGAACTGTACACAGTACTGCAAGTGTAGTCTAATCAAGGTTCTATGTTTAACATAACGCCCTGCTTTTCAATTCTATTCCTCTAGAAATAAACTAGTTATTTGTTTGCATTTTTATGGCCTTGTTAACCTGTATTGCTACTTTTAATGATTGTGAATATGTACCCCCAGACTCCTTTGCACCTCTACCCCATTTAGACTTTTTTTTTTAAAAAGGGAGTATGTGGCCTCCTTAGTCCTCCTACCAAAATAGAGTACCTTTTACACTTGCCATTTACACATCCATTTTGCAAGTTTCTTATTTTGTCAGTCTTCCTCAGTATTAACTAAATTCCCCCAATTTGGTGTCTCACAAATTTTGAAATTGTACTTCTGATTAAAGGCCAAAGAATTTATGTAAATGGTAAACATTGGTCCCAGCACCAATCCCTGTGGAACACCACTTCCCACCTTCTGCCAGTCTGAGTAGTTACCCTTAACCCCTACTGTTCCGTTTTGTAGATAGCTTGCTGTCCATTCTGCTACTTGTCCAGATTCCACATGCTGACTGTAGTCATGAGTCTACTATGCGGCCGGTACCTTAAAGGCCTTTTGAAAGTCCAAGTACATTACATCTACTACATTACCCTCGTCACATCTTGCTTCAAAAGACAGGAGATATAAAATCAATAAAACTGACATTTGAAGGAAATGCCACTGTGAAACTTACTATCCAGGTTTTCATTCCTTCAGCCAATGCGTGCACTACCATCTTCACTGAAACCTGTGGTACCTCCGCTTGTAACAAGTTCCGTGTTAGTTTGTGCTTTCCCATTGCATGTAAATTTTCTTCCCCATTTCCCAGTTCTAAAAAGTAGTTTTGAAGCAAGTTTGAGACAACGTGTATTGTCCCTCTTCCCTATCCCCATCACCATGTGACCACTAGCTCACCATTAGTGCCACAGGAGATTTGTTAGTAACCGTGAAACTCCGTAGCATTGCCTGGACAAACAATTCTCAACTTTTCTTCTTCAATTCTTGAAATCTTGGTAGTTCACCTCTGCTCTCAAGCAACATCATCCTTCCTTTGATTCAAGTGACCAGAATTGTATTCAATACATCAGGTGGGGCCTGCCAACACCTTAAACAACCACTAACTAACTCAGGGTACAATTTGCCTTTTATCTGCAACTAAACATTCTGGCAGTTTACAAGCCATTAAATCAAGGTTCCTCTGCAGAGATTACCTATTGTCACAAATTGGCCCTCCCCAATATTCCCATTTTAAAGTTAAATGGGCCAAAAATGACAATTATTCTGGCTTCTCCTCAGGGGTGGACAATACACAATACCAAATGAGATAATTCAGCATTAACTAAGAGCAGCAGGAAAACCACAAGAATGTGTTCTGGAGGAGCAGGGCCCTTTGTCCACAAACAACTCCACAGCTTTGGTGGGCTCACTTTTTGGTGATTTGAGTGGTTAGATGTGGTCAAATATTTACTGCAAGTATGTTTCCACCCCACCCCCCACCGTTTAAAAAGGGAAGCTCAGGCAGACTATAAGCAGAGCTCTGCACTACACAACTGCTGACCAGAGAATCTGACAATGACAGCACCCAGTTTATGAAAATACAACAGCACCACAAATTGGATGAACCAACCTATTTTCTGATCTGTTCCCTTGTAGCACAAGGCTCAACAAGTGAAGTCTTGAAAAATCAGCCCTTGTGCCCGCAACTTATAATTCTGCCAGAGCATGTGCTATTTTGGTTACTGATTAAGGTTGCATCTAGACTGCAAGCTCAATGTCTGAAGTAATTCCTGGGCCCAACCCAACTAGGAGAGAAACACTCCCTGGGGAGAAGGCAATCTCACCAATTAGGTTCGTCATTCAATGGAGTACAGTACACTGTTGAACCTGGTTTGTGAAGTACGTGTAGTCTGATGGCCATCTGAATCCATTTAAGTGCAAACAGCACAGAGGCTCCCTTACCACTGACCATTTATATTTCTAACCTCTGGGCAACAGCTCTGCACATATTCAGCCTGGTACAGAAGATAGCTGAAGTTCCAGTTAGGCTGCAATGTTAAGAGTTGCTTGGCTGGAACTCAAAAAGCAGCCAGTCTGCAGTATAAATACACCCAAAGATTGCAAATATACAGTATGTTCAGTAATGTACTATAGAAATTGGATAGATTTGCCACAGAATCTTACATTCTCTTTTCAGAATTTGGTTGGCCAGCACCTTGAGGACAATTTCTATGGGCCCCAATTCTCCAGAGTTGCTTCTGTGGAGACTCGGGCTGAGAGACTGGATCTCCCTCCCCACCACCTCCCTCCCTCTATTGCTGGTGAAACTGACCAGCAGTATAAAACAAGTGCTGGTCAATGATAAAACCAGGAATCTCTGTAGCACACGGGTGATATTTACATCACACTGGATTCAAGTTGCAGAAAAAACATTTTCCTCAAGAACCCTATCAGAATACACAACTTGTAAGACTAGTTTTCCAGAACTAAATGTGGGAAGAGTCAAAAATTCCACTGCACTCAACTTCAATGCCTGCACAAGTATCAGGTGGACAGGGTTTTTAAAAAAAAGTTAGGTCTTTAAGAGGGAGAACAAAGGTGAAAACAAAAATCCCTTAAAAAGTGAACAAAATCAGAAAATGCAGGCACAAAGCAGCATTTCCCTTGGTGTTACAGTAGCAGAACTGTATTCTTGATTCCATTTGAACACAATGTTAGTACAGCTGTATACAAGATTCATCTAAGGAGACTCACATCCAGCACCAGAATTTTGTTGAATACTTCATGGTTAGCAATGAACACTCGAGTTGTGTGGATTTGCACAACAGCACTTTGCCTTTCCATCCACAGAACCTTGCTTTATATACCCACATAATTCTACCTTCTCACAGCCCAGCCTCAGGATCATTCAGTCATCTAAATCTCACATAGCACTAACTAAAGCCATTTGTCCATCTTCTGAAGTGGTCAATATTTACTTGCATTTTTCTGCATCACATGGTCTGTTTGTATATCATTTAGGAATAACATAAGCCAGAAAAAGCAAGCTCCAACTTTTTCTCCTCTTCACACCCCAAAACCACTATTTCCATATCAGGCCATGTGGGACATCTGACAAGTTATTCTGTAGGGTGAACCCACATCCACTAGGAAGTGGGTTTAAATGAGTGGCTTTAACCAAGTCCTTGCAGCTCAGTTCAGAGTTCCATTCCCTGTGTCTTGCCTGGATAGATGAGATGAAAGGATTGTGCGCTGAGCTGTTGAATCGCTGGTCAACCAAACAGGGACAATTCTAATTAGGAATAGCTGCGTAAAACCAGAAAAGCACATTTCAAATTACCCATTCAATATTCTTCCATACAGATGTGGCGGTGATGTTACGAGTGGTCTGGTATGCCTGGACTAATAATCTGCAAGGCAGGAGTTCAAATCCCATCTGCCAGCGGTTTCCGTAGTGTAGTGGTGAACATGTTCGCTTTACATGCGAAAGGTCCCCGGTTCGATCCCGGGCAGATTCAGTATAGGAAGGAGGCATTGCTGGATCTGGTGCAGGTGGATGAAGTGGGCCAGGTCGACCAAGTGTCTGCGGGAGAACACTTGGGTACGAGTAATCATCGTATCATAAGATTTAGATTAGCAACGAGAGGAGCAAGGAACAATCTAGAGTGGAAGTTCTAAACTGGAATAGGGCTAACTTCAATGGGATGCATAAGGATCTAGTCAGGGTAAAATGGAACCAAAGACTGACAGGAAAAAATGTAACAGAACAATGGGTGATCTTTAAGGAGATGTTCCAAGTACAGGCTAGGTACATTCCAACAAGAGGGAAGGGTAAGGGAACCAAAGCAAGGGCTCCTTGGATGACAAAGGAGATAGAGAAGATGATGAAACAAAAAAAGTGTATGATGCATGTCAGGTGAATTCTTCAAGGGAGAACAAGACCAAATACAATAAGTTGAGGGATGTGAAGATGAAAATAAGATTGGCAAAGAGAGAATGAGTGTAGAATGGTAGTTAACATAAAAGGAAACCCAAAAATCTTCTACCGGCATGTAAACAGTAAGCGGACAGCAAGAAGCAGGGTGGGGCCTATTGGGGGAAAAAGGGGATATATGCTTAGAGGCACAAGGCTAGAATACTCGATGAGCACTTTGTATCGGTGTTTACTAAGGAGGTGGATAGAAGCATAGAAGATAGGAGCAGGACATTCGGCCCCTCGAGCCTGCTCCGCCATTTAATGAGATCATGGCTGATCATCCAAATTCAGTACCTTGTCCCGGCTTTCTCCCCATATCCCTTGATCCCTTTAGCCTTAAGAAATATATCTAACTCCTTCTTGAATATATTTAATGAATTGGCCTCAACTGCCTTCTGTGGTAGAGAATTCCACAGGTTCAAATTCCTCCTCATCTCAGTCCTAAATGGCTTACCCCTTATCCTTAGACTGTGACCCCTGGTTCTGGACTCCCCTGCCATCGGGAACATCCTTCCTGCATCTAGTCTGTCTAGTCCTGTTAGAATTTTTATAAGTTTCAATGAGATCCCCTCTCATTCTTCTAAACTCTAGCGAATATAAGCCTAATCGACCCAATCTCTCTTCATACGTCATTCCTGCCATCCCAGGTATCAGTCTGGTAAATTTCACTGCACTCCCTCCATGGCAAGAACATCCTTCCTCAGATAAAGTGACCAAAACTGCACACAATATTCAAGGTGTGGTCGCACCAAGGCCTTGTACAACTGCAGCAAGACATCCTTGCTCCTGTACGCAAATCTTCGCTATGAAGGCCAACATACCATTTGGCTTCTTAACCGCCTGCTGCATCTGCATGCTTACCTTCAGCGACTGTGCACAAGGACTCCCAGATCTCGTTGCACTTCCCCTTTTCCCAATCTATTGCCACTCAGATAATAATCTGCCTTCCTGTTTTTGCCACCAAAGTGGATAACCTCGCATTTATCCACATTATACTGCATCGGCCATGCATCTGCCCAATCACCCAACCTGTCCAAATCATACTGGAGTTTCTCTGCATCCTCCTCACAGCACACACGCCCACCCAGCTTTGTGTCGTCTGCAAACTTGGAGATATTACATCTAGTTCCCTCGTCTAGATCATTAATATATAGTGAATAACTGGGGTCCTAGCACTGATCCCTGCGGTACCCCACTAGTCACTGCCTGCCACCCGGAAAAAAAACCGTTTATTCCAACTCTTTGCTTCCTGTCTGCCAACCAGTTCTCTATCCAAGTCAGAACCTTACCCCCAATCCCATGTGCTTTAACTTTGCACACTAATCTCTTATGCAGGACCTTACTGAAATCCTTCTGAAAGTCCAAATACACCACATCCACTGGTTGTCCCATATCTATTCTACCAGTTACATACTCAAAATTCCAGTAGATTAGTCAAGCATGATTTACCTTTTGTAAATCCATGTTGACTTTGTCCGATCATGTCACTGTTTACCAAGTGCTCTGCTATTACATCTTTTATAATGGACTCGAGCATTTTCCCCACTACCGATGTCAGGCTATAATTCCCTGTTTTCTCTCTACCACCTTTTTAATAAATAGTGGGGTTACATTAGCTACCCTCCAATCAATGGGAACTGTTCCAGAGTCTATAGAATTTGGGAAGATGACCAGCAATGCATCTACTATTTCTAGGGCCACTTCCTTAAGTACCCTAGGATGTATATTATCAGGCCCTGGGGATTTATCGCCTTCAATTTCCCTAACACCATTTCCCTACAAATACTGATTTCATTCAATTCCTCCCTCATTAGATCCTATGTTCCCTGACATCTCTGGGAGGTTATTTGTGTCCTCCTTTGTGAAGACAGAACCAAAGTATGTATTTAATTGGTCAGCCATTTTTGTTCCCCATTATAAATTCCCAATTCTGACTGCAAGGGACCTACGCTTGACTTCACCAATCTTTTTCTCTTCACATATCTATCTATAGAAGCTTTTAGTCAGTTTTTATGTTCCCTGCAAGCTTACTCTCACTCTATTCCCCCCCCCCCCTCTTAATTAATCCTTTTGCCCTCTGCTGAATCCTAAACTGCTCCCAATCCTCAGGTTTGCTGCTTTTTCTGGCCAATTTATATGTCTTCTCCTTGGATCTTATGCTATCCCTAATTTCCCTTATTAGCCACAGTTGCACCACCTTTTTTGTTTTATTTTTATGCCAGACAGGGATGAACAAATTCTGTAGTTCATCCATACGATCTTTAAATGTTTGCCATTGCCTATCCACCGTCAACCCTTTAAGTAACGCTCCCCAATCCATCCTAGCCAACTCGCGCCTCATACCATCGTAGTTTCCTTTATTTAAATTCAGGAACCTAGTCTGAGTCAACTACTTCACTCTCCATCTTAATGAAGAATTCTATCATATTATGATCGCTCCTCCCCAAGCGGCCTCACAACAAAATTGCTAATTAATCCTCTCATTACATAATACCCAGTCTAAGATGGCCTGATCTCTAGTTGGTTCCTCAACATATTGGTCCAGGAAACCATCCCGTATACACTCTAGGAATCTCTCCTCCACAGTATTGTTACTAATTTGGTTAGCCCAATCTATATGTAGATTAAAGTCACCCATGATAACTGCTGTGCCCTTATTGCACGCATTAATTTCCCGTTTAATGCCATCCCCAACCTCAGCATTACTGTTTGGGGGTCTGTATACAACTCCCACTAACGTTTTCTGCCCCTTAGTATTTCTCAGCTCTACCCATACAGATTCCACATCAGAGCTAATATCCTTCCTTACTATTGTTAATCTCCTCTTTAACCAGCAATGCTACCCCACCTCCTTTTCCTTTTTGCCTGTCCTTCCTGAATATTGAATACCCCTGGATGTTGAATTCCCAGCCTTGTTCACCCTGGAGCCATGTCTCCGTAATCCCAATTATATCATATCCGTTTACATCTATTTGCACAGCTAATTAATCCACCTTATTACGAATGCTCCTCGCATTAAGACACAAAGCCTTCAGGCTTTTTTTTTTTTTAAACTTAGTCCTTTTAGAATTATTATTTACTGTGGCCCGGTTTGATTTACACCCTTGATTTCTCTGCCTTCCACTTTTGCTTTTCTCCTTCCTGTCTTTTGCTTCTATCCTTGCTTCCTTTTCCTGTCTCCCTGCACAGGTTCCCAACCCCCTGCCATTTTAGTTTAAACCCTCCCCAACAGCACTAGCAAACACTCCCCCAGGACATCGGTCCCGGTCCTGCCCAGGTGCAAACCGTCCAGTTTGTACTGGTCCCACCTCCCCCAGAACCGGTTCCAATGTCCCAGGAATTTGAATCCCTCCCCCTTGTACCATTCCAGAGGGACCTGGGAGTTAATGTGCATAGGTCCCTGAAGGTGGTGGGACAGAGTGGTTAGCAAAGCATATGGGATCTTGGGCTTCATAGGAGGTATTGAGTACAAAAGTAGAGAAGTTATGCCGAACCTTTATAAAGCGCTGGTTAGGCCACAACTGGAGTATTGCGTCCAATTCTGGTCACCACACTTTAGGAAGGATGTGAAGGCACTTGAGGGTGCAGAGGTGATTTACCAGAATAGTTCCAGGGATGGAGGATCTTAGCTACAAGGACAGGTTAGAGAAGCTGGATTTGTTTTCATTAGAGCAAAGGAAGTTGAGAGGTGATTTGATAGAGTTGTACAAGATTATGACAGGTTTGGATAGGCTATTCCCACTAGTTGATGGTACAAGGACTAGGACACAAATTTAAGGTTTTGGGAAGAGATACAGGGAGGATGTGAGGAAAAACTTTTTTTTTTTTAAATAAATAGAGCAAGTGGTGATATCCTGGAACACACTGCTGACAGACGTGGTAGAAGCAGAGACACTCAATGTTTTCAAGGGGAGACTGAATAGGCACTGAGGGAAATAAACTTGCATGGCTACGGGAATAGAGCAGGGGAATGAGACTGACTGGATTGCTCTAGAGAGCCGGCACGGACTCGATGGGCCAAATGGCCTCCTTCTGTGTCATTATGACTATGACAAGAACCCACAGCAAAACAGTCCAGATTGTAATCTAGTGTATAAAGTTTTAAGCAATAGTATAGCTTCCTCCCATCAACCTGACAAGAATGGGAACATCTGTTATCAGCATACCTCAGTATTGCAGACAATTGTATTCACTGCATAGCAAGAATCCTGCGAGATGAAGCAAACCACAATCACCCACCCCAAAATAGGCCATAGGTGCAATACTTACTATAGTGTGTCAGGAGGGCCTATGATAAGTACTTCCCATCTGTATAGGTCATTGTCATCGATCAACCCCGCTGAAAAACCATCAACGGGATTCTTGTTCAGCTCTAGAATGAGAAGTATGGACAAAGGTTACGTTTCTAGCAAGTTCAAATCTTTCATACAACAGTGACAGATTATTGTTCCAAAAAAAAAGCCACGCCATCAATTACTGGGCAAGCCTTGCAGACAGCACTGTATTAATCCAATATACAAGGTCAAAGGCTGTTGAAAACATATGTACAATATTGTTTGAAACCAGTGTTCTTCTGTACTGTTATTTTAAAGTTGTAGTGACAATTGCAGAGTTGGGAAAACACTAGTTTGTAAATGTATTTTAGTCACAAGGGTAGCATGCATTGCAGTTTCCACTACACCCTTACCCCCAAATGCAGCATATAATAAAGGGTGGGGAACAAGCCATCAGCCTCCCCCAAAACCAGACATTCTGCAACCACTGACTCATTCCCAACCACAAACTCCTGGGGGTGGGAACATGTTCAGGCAAATGCAGAAAAAAAATCTGGGAAATACCCAACTCCAAAATGGGCTCTAGGAGATGAGCTCATAACTCAATCCCAGCTAAATAGCAATTTATCCTCTAACTGAAAATGTCTGCTCGTCAAGTTCCCTGCAGCAAATCCATACCCACTACACTTCAGCTTGTTCGAGGGATATTAACTTGTTCCAAAAGATAGCGCTATTTACTGGGGAATACAGGCGGAGGTCATCAAAATAGGATTGGTACAGTCCTAGCTGAATATGGATGTTAAGACCAGAGGGAATGAATGTAAAATACATCAAAGAGAGTTAGGTTAGATGAAACTAACACTGCCTACAGATTGTAGATGCATGTCCATTCATCCTTAATCCTGCACAACCTCTTCCAACCATACTGTATCCAATCCCTTCACTTTAAAACTTCAATCATGCCCTCTCCAAGCCTGTGTTTCTCTAAAGTAAATCAACTCAAAGCCTTTCCTGATGCACAGCATTGGGACTTTGATCATTCTGGTCACTCCTCTGTACCTTCTCCAGAACAGAGACAGCCTTCATGTGCAGGGAGCAAAACAGGACACTACTCTAGTGCCAGCATACCAAAGTCTTATGTAGCAAGAATAGTACTCTTGGTTGGATACTGGATGATACTGAAGTACAACCTGAAATTCTATTTGGCTTCCCTACAGTCTTCATATATGGCTTGGCACAAAGTCATTTTCTTCATCCACATACTAGGCAAGATGCTCACGTTGCAACTTACCAGTCTTGTGCATTAAACATATCTAACAGCCCCCAGTTTGGTGCTTTAGCATTCAAGTACATTCTCCTGTTATTAAGTACCAAAGCATGTGGGAAGATAGATGCCTCTTCACAAGGATGGATCTCGCCACAGCTCAGTCATCAGCATAAAGATCACATGCAGAATAGGGAAGAATATCTTAACTGCTATATGTTGTTGCTGCAATGGTATGAGAGCATAACATTGAGCACAGCATTCAATATAGTTAGTAAATGTTGTTAACTTGGTCAATTAAGACAAGAACTGGAAGTTGTTACTGTGAAAAACACTTTTAAAGTTGACCAACTAGTGATCTGTGCAGCAATACAACTTACTTTCACCCACTTCACAAACTAATTTGCACTGTAGGTATTCCTCACCATCACTGAAGCTACAGTTAGAATGGTTATTTACGAGTAATATTGAGGTAGTCTGTTCAGCCTACCCAAAATAGGTTGATTAGCAACTGTAAACATTCAAGAGATTAGTGGAAAATTGAGATCATCCTTTAATAACTAGGAACATTTTCAATGTTAATTTTAGTGACTGATCAACAGATTTACTGGAGGATCTCCACCCAACACATACTTTGCCAGGAAATTCAGCCAAAAAGAAAACTAGGCTACTTGCCCAATGTGCTCAAAAAAGTTAACCTTGAGCTCTGGTTAGTTATTCTAAGAGTTTCCATAGCTTTCAAATTCTGACTAGATTCCTTCAATTTGAGAGAAAGTGAGTATTTTTTGCTTTGGTGCCATCACTGTCTCCATTCAATGCCAATGGGGCTTTTACAGCAGAGCTCAGAGGCCTGTTCTAAGAAGGTAGTGTCTATAGTGCATCTGATTGAATGTTCTTTAGCAATAAGACAATGAGGGCCCTTTGAGAAAAGCATTTAAGCAAGAGGGGTACAGTACAAGTTTTGCAAGTTGTGCTGACAGATTAAACTTCTAATTTTAATGCAACACTTGGCTGGCAATGGCATACTTTCAGTGCAGCAAAACTGTCATGTCAGCCTATACTTCAGCCAGATTTTCTGTATAACTGAAAGTGGCAAGTTATTCTAAAGCAGGTCAAACAGTTGAGTAAATCAAACATCTCTATTGTTGCTAAAAACAGCCCCACTCCAGATATAGTATTGCTCATCAGTAAAAAGGTATTTTTGCAGCACAGCACATATGCATGTAATTATGATAAACTTACAAACTCATGCCCTTTGTATTTCAGATATTGGTCACAAATGTGTAATGCAAATTTCTGTTAACACTTTGGAAGGGTGGGGTTATTGGGAGGGTATAGTATATTGGTCCAGTCTTCATAGTACAGCACCTGGTGACTATCACTAGAGTTTCACAAGTAATGAACCACCACCACCACAACATAGGATATACAGCCCAGAAACAGGCCATTCGGCCTCCTCCTGTCTTTCCTCATCTATCAGCATAACCCTCTATTCCCTTCTCCCTCATATGCTTGTCTAGCCTCCCCTTAAATGCATCTATACTATTCGCTTCAACCACTTCCTGTGGTAGCGAGTTCCATATTCTCACCTCTCTTTGGGTAAAGAAGTTTCTCCTGAATTCCCTATTGGATTTCTTGACTATCTTATATTGTTGGCCTCTAGTTATGCTCTTCCCCACAAGTGGAAACATTCTCTGTTTCCACTATCAACATTTTTCATAATTTTAAAGACCTGTATTAGGCCACCCCTCAGCTTTCTT
The DNA here is from genome assembly GCA_030390025.1 of Squalus acanthias. NCBI lineage: Eukaryota > Metazoa > Chordata > Chondrichthyes > Squaliformes > Squalidae > Squalus > Squalus acanthias. The sequence continues at coordinate 43,179,794 of CM059448.1, read as the reverse complement.
CTGAGGAAAAAAGAGACCCAGCCTATTCATCCTTTCCTGATATGTATACCCTCGCATTTCTGGTACAGGTTGAGCACCCCAAATCCAGAGTTCTGGAATCCGGGACGATTGGTGGCAGGGGTCCGGAATCCGTAAAATGTTCCGAAATCCAGACACCGAGGGAGGCTTACCAAAACCGGAAATAGCACAACCTGGGCCCAGGCATTTTCGGACTCGGCAAGTGTTTGATGTCCAAAGTCCGGAAATATCGCAACCTGGGCTCGGGCATTTCCGGACTTCGGACATCAGAAACGTTCCGAAGTCCAGAAAAACCCGAAAACCGGCTTGGCCTCGGTCCTGAGGTTGCCAGATTCGGGACGCTCAACCTGTATCATCCTTGTAAATCTTCTCTTTACCCTCTCTAGTGCCTCTATATCCTTTTTATAATATGGCAACCAGAACTGCATACAGTGTGGTCTAACCAAGGTTCAACACAGGTTTAGCATAACTTCCCTACTTTTCAATTCTATCTCTCTAGAAATAAACCCTAGTGCTTAGTTTGCCTTTATGGCCTTGCTAACCTGTGTTGCAACTTTGTGATGTGTATTTGTACTACTAGATCCCTTTGTTCATCTACCCCACCTAGACTTGCACCCTCCAAGTGATAAGTCACCTTCCTATCAAAATGTACAGTAATACCTCATTTATTTATCGGTGTTGAACTTAATTTACATGCCCATCCTGCAAGTTTATTAATGTCCTCCTGTAACTTGTTGCAGTCCTCCTCAGTATTGACTATTTCCCCCACCCCAAATTTGGTGTCATTTGTAAATTTAGAAATTGTGTTTGATTCCCAAGTCTAAATTGTTAAATGTAAATTGTGAACAGCAGTGGTCCCAGCACAGATCCTTGTGAAACACCACTACCCACTTTCAGCCACTGTGAATAGCTACCCTTTACTCCTATTCTCTGCTTGCTGTCCTGAAGCCAGCTAGCTATCCATTCTGCTACTTGTCCCCTGACTCCGCATTCTCGGACCTTGTTCATCAGTCTATTATGGGGTACCTTATCGAAGGCCTTTTGAAAATCCAGATAAATTACAACTACTGCATTACCATTGTCCTCTTACCTCTTCAAAAAAAGGTTGGTCAAGCAAGACTTTCCCTTTTGAAATCCATGCTGACAATTATATTTTTGGTTTCTAGATGTTCTTCCATTTTCTCCTTTAGTAGGGATTCCATTATTTTTTCTACCATCAATGTGAAGCTGACTGGTCTATATTTCCCTGGACATGTTCTATCCCCCTTCTTAAATATTGGTATTACGTTAGCTATCCGCCAGTCCTCTGGCACTATTCCTTTTTCTAATGAATTATTAAATATGCATAGTAATGCCTCCGCTATCCCTTCCCTAGATTCTTTTAAAATGCATGGATGTAGTCCATCCGGACCAGGGGTTTTATCTATTAATTTATTTAATATATCCCTTTATTTTAAATGCACATCTCATTACTAATCTCATCATCCAATGCCATGTCCACCTGTTCTATCTCCCTGGTAAATACTAAAGCAAAATAATTTTTCTGCCATCTGTCACTGCCTGTGGTATTATCCTGTCCATCCCTTAATGGCCCTATTCCCATCTCAACCTTCCTTTTTTATTGTTGCTGTGCCTATAAAATATTTTACTATTTTGTTTTATGTTGCTTGATAACAATTTCATTATTCCTCTTTGCCTCCCTAACAGTTTGTTGTTGATTGACATACACAAATTTAAAGTCAATGCAAATTCTATCCAGCTGATTTTGGCTGCTATGTAAATTGTAATAATTCATGCAAATTTATGGTAAAACAACAAACTAATCAAGTCATCCAAAATTCTTCCACCACTCTTCACTCCACCCCCCGCCCCCACAAGTCTGTCAATTGCAGGCACCAGCATCATACTTCAGAATATGACTGAAACTTCTCTATAAAATGATGTGTCTGCCGTGGTCAGCACGGAGTCAGAAGGCGGTGGGTTCAAATCCCACTCCAACGACAAGCACATAATCTAGGCTGACAGTTTAGTGCAGTACTGAGGTGCTATCTTTCAGATGAGATGTTAACTAAGGACCTCTTTGCCCTCAAGTGGATGCAAGAGTTCCTATAGCACGATTTGAATAAGCTGGGGGAATTATCCCTGGTGTCTTGGCTAATATTTATCCCTCAACCAACATCATTGGTCATTATCACATGGTTTATGGGATCTTGCTGCATGCAAATTGGCTGCTGCGTTTCCTACATTACCAGTGACTAGACTTCGAAAAGTACTTCATGGCTGTAAAGTGCTTTGGGACGTCCCGAGGTCGTGAAAGGCGCTATTAAATGCAAGTTCTTCTCTTTCCATGTCTGAGCATTCAGTGAGCCAGGTAGAATTTTTTTTTTTTTTTTATAATAAACAAATGGAGGCATGAGCTGCTGAAGAGAATTTTTTTTTTTTAAATCACTTACTTTTCATATGGTCTAAGACATTTAAAGAGTCAGTGTTGCTTGGGATTCTTGTGGATGTTGCCATGGGAAACTGACTTTTTAATGTTGATTCCAGACATTCAGGCCTGAATCAATGACCACCTGGTTATGGGAAAAACTTCTCTTGCCAGTGCATCAGCTTTAGCCACAAACCCAGTGTGATAAGCAAGAAGAAATTTATATTCAAATCACAAATAAAAAGGTTGAGGAAGAGAAAAAATATAGTACTTGCATCCTAAGCAACTACTGGAAAATCCAAATGGAGGCAAGTAGATCAAAATTGAAAAAGTAACTGACATTTAGGGAGGGAACAACAATTGCATCTTAAATTTTATATCTGCAACCTGTCTCAGCATCAGAGGTGCGGAGTGAGTCAGTCATGAAAGTAGCTTGCCCATTGATGCAATACAGCAAGCTTACTGAAACGATCACATGTAGGCGGTTATACATTAACTATACTTGCATCTTCTGGCCACTTCCTTTCCCAACTGACTGTATGGGGCACCTGAGCCAGGTATTGTCACTTGGAGACATACGCTGCTGCTTTCCCACTTTTGTGGGAGGTGGGGGGGGGAAGAAGAGGGAGAGAAAGGAGAAGGAAAAAAGCAGCAGGTTTATCAGGGAACAGTACACCTGCCCATATATTTGGCCAGGCATATGTAAACTTCAGTGCAGTACTGAGAGAGGGCTGCACTGTCAGAGGTGCTGCCTTTCGGATGAGACTCAGGTGGTCTCAGGTAGACGTAAAAGATCCCATGACGCTATTTTGAGAGAGCAGGGGAGTTATCCAGTGTGCTGGCCAATATTTATCCCTCAATCAACATCACAAAAAAATTCTGGTCATTTATATCATTGCTGTTTGAGAGAGCTTGCTGTGCACAAATTGGCTACTGTGTTTCCTACATTTCAACAGTGACTACACTTCAAAAAGTATTTAATTGGCTAAAGCACTTAGGGACATCCTGAGGTCATGGAAGACACTATATAAATATAAGATCTTTCTTGCAGGAGAAAAGCAGTCAGTCCTGCTTTGTCACTATATCTAGCAAAGTACACTGATTTGACTTGTAATCTCAAAAAGGCAGAAAGTCCAATCATTTTACAGTTATAGAGATACATATACACATTTAAAGAAGTCACTATAGCAAACTTTTCCTCCCAGTGCTGCAGCATAAATGCAGCAGTTTCTCCAGCAGAGGGAGAGAAATGCTGAGCCAACATAATGCACTGCAGCATAAACTAAGGCATGATAATTCTAAACCAAGGCTATTATACAGTCGGTTGATTATTACTGCAAATTCTTCATCCTATTGACTTCAATTCACATGCAAGTTATTAGGGATGGTCTTCATTTTCCATACAAATTGCTCAATTTTTGTTGTAAACACCACATGCAGCAGCTGAGTTGTACAGAGCAGAAGCAGACATCCTAGGTTCAATTACTGGTGTACGCAGTCAGTCTCAGCTGAAAGGAATCCTTTGGCCCATGCACAAGATCCAAGATAAAGCAGGGAGGTAAATTTGTCACAAGAGGGAGGGAAGATACCTTTTCACATGCCCAACACAAAGCCAAGCCTGCACATTTCATGAACTGTCTAATTGGAGATAATGCACTGGGTGGAAAAAAATTATCACCCCTAGATTTATAGGTAGGATTTCCACTGTGCACCCAGTCAGAGCAGAGATCAATTAATATCAGTCCCATCAAACTATTATAGACTACGCTACCAAACCCGTTTAATCAGATGGTCATTATCAGAAGCAAGCAGCAACAGAAAATTAAATGAAGTCCAAGTATTGAGCAAGCCTGGTACAGACTTAAAATACCCAATACATCAATATACCTAGAACTTTGCAACACATCTTGATCAGGTCCTTCAGTCACATTAAAAGCAGATCAGCATTATACTAGAGACTGGTTTACATGAACACACTGCTATATCCAGGGTTCATGACTACCTTAATTAAGTTGAGAAAGTTGCTGAAGTTCTGCTCCTTTATCTGGTGGATCCAGTTTGCATGTCCCTGTAGTGATTGGGATGAAAGTAATATTCCACTCTTGCTGGAAAATTGCACTTCACCTCATTCCAGACAGAGAGACAGACATTGTGGAGATATGGTAGGAAGCAAGCAGAATCTCTTTGGGGTCAAGTTGGCTTCAAGAGGACATGCTTGCCACTAGCAGATTGGAATGGAAGTAAAGCCGCTCTGGCAGACTCAGGAAGATACTACTCGAGTTAGGTAGGTCCACGGTATCTGGATGCTGGTCAGACAGGCTGACTGATCCATGAAATGTCTAACCACCCAAAGGCTCAGCTCTGGATAACTCTTCCACATCACTGTATAGCTAAACACACAGCAGGATATTTACTGGTACTCCATCTCCGTGCTCATTAAACTCTAGTAGTACCCATACACACTGGGATCCCACAAGCCTCAACACCTGCCAACATACACTTAAAAGTACAAGCCTCCAATGGGGTTTGAGGCAACAATACATTCCATGATCAGGTAAATTCTATTTACAGAGATCTTGGTTTGATTGAGACAGACGGTGGAGATAAGCATTCATGCACGCCAAGTACCTAGCCAAGTCAAAAAAATCTCTGGCATGTGCAGAGTGGCCAGTCTCAGGTGGGTTAGCAGGTGGATTTGCAACTGGCTTTGAGAGAGGCCCTGATCAATAGCCAGTAACTCCTGCTGAAAGTTACTGATCTGGAGTAGAGTCAAAATTTTGGCTAAGCTGTAATAGTTCCACAGTCAAGCACCCACCAAACACTCCATTCAGGCTCATGATTAGTAACCACCTATGGATTATAGTTACTGCTGTCTGGCAGGGCAAGAGCACAATACAGTATTTAGCAGTTCATATTAAGGCTTTCAAAAGAGCAGGATCCTGAAAGTTAAATTGCAGAATACAAGTTATCAATATTGAAAACCAGGTCACTGGTGTACCTCAATGTAGACAGCATGTGGAAGTGGTTTGTGAAGCAGAATAGTTGGCAATACTGCCAGTCTCCCATCAAGCCAATGTTGAGAAAGTGGGGTGTAGCTTAAGAGGGAAGAAGGATTTGACCAGGCAGCTCCATATTGGCACGCAGGGGTGCAAGAGAGAAAAAGGAAAATTCAAGTACATGGCAGTAAACATGCACGGACTTGGAAATGCATGCCACAGTTTCACTGCCAAGTGTCCTTGACTCAATTCTGAAATCTGTACTTAAGCAACTAGGGCAGGCAACAAAGGTCTGTACAGATTACATTACTCACACCAGGGTGGGTACAAAAATACTCCTGGCTAAGATGGCAAAGAGCAATATGGCAAAACTTCCTTGTTTGTAATTTCCCCCTCAGGTGAAACCAAAACATCTGTTCGGTCTATCCTGGGCATGATTACAACAGAGGCCCGACATTTGAATTTTGCCTCTAGCATCTGTACTCCATGCAGATGAGTCCTGTGGTTGTGCATTACAGAATACATACACATCAGCACCAACTGCAGGTATCTGTATAATATTCATTCCCTTCTGCACAGAACAAGGAATCTGCACAAAAATGAATTGTTAGAGATTAGAAAAGAATAAGCTAGTCAGAACTTGGCACAACCAGTCCACTGTGGCAATAGACGGAGATCTAAAACATTGAAGACAGCCACAGATCATTTGTACATGTATTCAATGCCAAGTAAGCAAATTCATTACCAAAACTCAGTGGAATCGGTTTGCCATTTAACAGTACAAATCAGCTCAACAAGAGAGTGCTACTCAAAACCACAGATGGTCAGAAGTTAGAGCACAGAACTGCCCATCTCAAACTCAGTTTTTGCCAGACTATTGGACAGCCCACCACAAATTTCTCTCTCAATCAGGAACCCCCTGCCCTCTCTCCAGCCGACCCACCAGGAACCCCTGCCCTCCCTGCAGCCGATTAGTGTTCTGCTGACTGGCCAGCATAGTAGTGGAGGAACCTGCACCATTCCCAGCTAGTGCTACTGCATGGCAGAAAGCATCACAAAGGAGAAAATATGGGCAAAACCCCACACCTGCTGTATGACATTAATAGTTTTAAGCTTGAGGATGCAAGAAATAGCATAAACACAATCAAACTCACAGGGGTCCATGTCTCCTTTCACCATTAACATCGATTAAAAAAAGCCAGAAAAAAAAACTCTGCTCCACAGTTGATTGCACCTAGAGTGAGAACACTTGTTTCACAGCAGTAATGACATACTCCATTACAGGAAATCAAGGCAGCACAATGGGCTGGCTTATATGGAGGGCAACTGAAAGCTGCAACTGCCAGATCGATAGATTGTTGAATATTAAGGGAATCAAGGGATATGGGGGATAGTGCAGGAAAGTGGAGATGAGGTAGAAGATCAGCCATGACCTTATTGAATGGCAGAGCAGACTCCTGCTCCTATTTCTTATGCTCGTCATTTATTTTCCATCTCTTTTTAAAGACAAACTCCTCTCCCTACCCACACCACCACCCCCCACCAGAAAACGACAGATGGTGGTCCAGATTGAGAAGAGTACAACTATAAATGTTGGAATATTTCAAATAGGTCAAAATGAGTTTATACTTCCTGAGCACTGCATGTTCTGCCAAAGGGTGTGAATAATCCAGGACAGGAAAACCTCAAATTGCACAAAATGTTGGGGTGGGAACTCAGCTTTTATAGACAGGAGAAAGCACCATGATAAACCAGAGAGATAGGGTCACTACCAAAACTTGTAAAATGTAAGCACCCCATTTCAAATGACAGTTCAGGTTCAGTCACTTGCAAGGTTTAACTCTCAATAGGTCATGTGAAAAAGCTGGGAGGACAGTGCAAGACTAACACCAATACAAGACCATCAAGTCAGTGCAAGACTCAGGAAGGGATTATAGTCATTAAAACCTACTAGTATGTTAGACATTTGATTTTTTTTGGAGCGGAACTTACTCAACTCAAATTTTAAACCAGTTTATCATGGTCCATGTCTCCACGTCACATAAAAGAAAGGAGTGGCCTTTGTTAGACAGGAATCCACAGCATCAGCCAACAGTGACAAGTTTACTTAAATACACTGCAAATAATAATGGGCAAGTCACCATGGAGTTTACTGGACCAGTTCTACGTGTTACCAAGAATGTGTTGGATTTAGAAATCCAAGATTAGTTAGTTTGATCATAATAGGTCTGTACAGATACCCACCCAATAAAGTAGAATTCAGCTGCTACATTCACACTGTCAATGAGGATGCAGGGGCTAAATTTTGACATCTGAAATTCCATTGCTGTAACCAGACATGGGTGGAGTTGCAACCTGTTGACAAGAACTTTTTTTTTTGGGGGGGGGGGGGAATGGAGGAAAGAGGATTTAAAAAAAAGACAAAATGGTTGATGAAGCTTTCAACATTAGTCTTTCCTGTACTGGAGTATTAAGTCTATGAAATAAAGCAGTGTGTTTTGACTACCAGGTGTGGACCTGCTCCAGAATTTTGTCTGGGCTTTAATCAAGACTGCTAATGTATTGAACTAGATGCAAGTCTCTGGGGTTTGAGAGAAATTAACCTGCCATATTTGAATTTGTAATTCACAAATACTGATTGCAAGAGTGAGACAGCTCAAGAGCAAATTCTTTTGGCAGGTTAAAAGATGCAAAGACTTTGATTGATTGAAAATTGTGAATTAATTTTTGTTTCTGAATGTTGCCGACTTGCCCCTCAAACCCCAGAGACTTGCATCTAGTTCAATACATTAGGCACTGGCCTCCACCTGGGTTCAAATTTAGCCCAGACCGATGGGATGAAAGTCAGTCTGCAATTATTTTTGACAATTTGCACCCCCACCCCATGCCCTTTAGCATCTGCAGCACTAACTTAATCCACCATTAACTAGTTACCTCAAAGGACAAAATGGCTAGTGCAGTAGGGGGTGCTCTTTCGCAGTGAGGGCTGAGGTATTGGGCAGAATAGGAGATTTACACTGCATCAGCTTGTGGATGCTGGGTGCTTGAAATAGAAGAGTTCCAACCCCAGCATACATTTCATCTGGACAAAAAAAGGGAAAAAATCTCAAATCAAAACTGGCTAATTTCAGTAGAAAGAAAGGAAGACCTAGCCCAAATTAATTGGTCACAAAAAATGGCAGATCAGAACAGCTGACTAGCAGTTGAACATACTCCAGTACAGGTTACATGCATTCTGGCCTGGACTAAAGGGTTCCATGGACAAAAATGAAAATGCAATTGGGGGAGGGGGGATAATAAAAAGGGAAACAAAAATGATGGATGGGAGAGTCTGAGGGAATAGGAAGGGGGCCACTACATTAGTAAAAGTAGTCAGGGGTGGCAGGGAAAACATTGCTCAGGGACAATCTTTTACTTGAGTGAGGCAATCCCACAAGTACTTCAGCTTAGTTTTTACCTAGTAAAGTAAAGGGACTGTAGGCATACAAGAGGTTGAAGGGCCAAAACTGGAGGTAAATATTGAGTGATTATGCATCCAAGAACACAGGAAGTTGGAAAACAGATATTGGCACTAAGTTTTAAAAAATTAAATCCTAGGAAACCAACATTTTGGCAACGAACTGGAAGTGTGCTGAAAGTTACACCACTGTTCAGAAAAGGAAAGGATAAACCAGGAAATTATGGGGGCCAGTTTTACCTCAGTTGTGTGCGCGCACAGGATAAATTAACAAAAGGCATGGGCTAATACATTTGGTGAGCACAACCTACCTTTCACGAGTCAGCTTAACCTTTAGCTTTAATGCATAACCCTAAACACAATTCACATTTTACAGCCCAAGTTGTATAGTTAGTTAATTTTTCTACTACTCAGGAACTATTGGAGGGCTTGTCAATTCAGGTGAGCTAATTACTGTAACTAGTATCTGTTCAACTCTCAAGCAATTCCACATTAGTAAATAGTGCCAAGAGTCACTGAATCATAGAGAGTTAGGACTTGCTTAGAGAAGTGGTCTTGGAAGTTAGGGAGGAACATGCTTACTGCACAATATAGTCAGGAATGGGCCCCCTGCCAAAATGTGTAATTTATCAGAATGACAGAGGCTGCTCAGAGAGCCAACTGGAATAAAGCCTAAAAATCAAAAAGGGATACGGAATTTGATCAGGTGCACAAGAGGAATATCAAAGTTCACTGACTATCAAATCAGCCACCATGGCAAAAATGAAAAAGCTTGCAGGAAGACAGACAGGCTAGCAAAGTAGGCAGATGCAGAGAAGTATAATGCTTTACTACAAGTGGTTATTGAAGCAGGGACTAATGTGGCAATATAAGATACAAAAAAGGGATCAGCTCCAATTAACAGCTAGCATTGGCACAACAGTTCAACTATGCAACTCCAGTTTTGGCTCCCTTACCTCAAAATTCCATCACCTTCACATTGTGCAACTCAAGTTTGGGGTAGAAACTATATCCAGCAGACTATGGCAGCAGCCAGTTAAACGCAATTACAGGTACTTAACTAGTGGTATAAAGGGGCAGGAGAAGAAACAAAAAGGAGATTCATCCTACAGATCTGATCTTTGCTGTTTGAGTTTTTGGTATAATGGACAATAAATGTAAAGTGCTTCAATATTACTATTGCTCCCCCACTGTAACCAGATTATTTTACTGATTAGTGTTAATTACAAGAAAAAAATCAGAATATTCCATCCAATGCTCAACAACCTCAACTCCTACAGCAAAAAATTCCAAGTCAGTAATCACTAATGCTCACAGCATTATCCTATAATGCAATGCTGGAAACAATGGAAGGTGGCCCTGGAACAAAAGGGCACCATTTTCAGGCCACATTGTCCAAATCTCTGCGCTCCAAGTTCAGTTTAAATTTGAATCACAAGAGCTCCAGGGCAAACTACAGTCTCCAAACTGATCATGACCCTTATACAGGTTCAATCTTCATGAATTTCCCCATCAAGAGAAGAGCACTGTATTCTCTTCTGACCTACAAGTGATCACTGATGTGTCCTTGAAAGCTTGCCATAAGCAAACATTATCCTAGATGGATCTATGCACATCCTGCAACCTTCACAAGTTTGGCTTTGTCAAAGCATCTATGCACCATAAGGATTTCACATCACCAAGTTAATCCACTCCCAAGCAGTACACCTTAATGCGGTCAGGCCTCACTATACCGACTGGCTATCCTCAAGGTAAGGGTATGGCTTGCAGCCAGGAGGGAGGGCGAGAGAAAGAAAGAGTTTGCGAGAAAGAAAGAAAGGAGAATGCGAAACATGGACAGGGTCTTTTGGGAAGACTTTATTGGAACTTCTACATGAAAATTTCCTTGGAACAGAGGAACTTGGGGGGTTTTGTCCTGAAAATTTCTTCCCCCTCCACCCTGCCATGAAATAACAGGGCCTTTAGTCATGAATGTTGTTTCGACTCCTACTTTGTCCAAGACAGTAGCTTTCTGACCAATACTAGCCTTGAAGAAACTCGAGATAGCAACTTAGTTATTTCTCCAATGCCACCAAATCTTGGAGCTCTCGATTACTTAACCTCCAAGAAATTACTGAAGCACAAACTTATAAATATGATTGAAATTTGTACAATGAAGGGATTGGATTGAGTTGTAGACAGCCAGTGTCTCCTGGAGCTTGATTGATTGCCTCAAGGAGTCAGGTTTCCCCAGACTTTGTTGCTGAAGGGCAAGATATACCACCAACTAGATGGCATGAGTGTTCTTCTCACTTTAGATTTTTTGGCTGGATACAAAGTCCTTGGACTAGACCATGAGCAACTGCATCCATACCACCATTTGAATCTTTTCAAATCAGGTGTTCATCCCTCCCAAAGAACTGAAACAGTCCTAACCAATGTCATACAACAATATGATAGCAAAATACTGCGGATGCTGGAAATCCGAAACAGAAAACGCTGGAAAAACTCAGCAGGCCAGGCAGCATCCGTGGAGAGAGAAAGAGAGTTAACGTTTCAGGTCGATGAAAGGTCATCGACCTGAAACGTTAACTCTTTCTCTCTCCACGGATGCTGCCTGGCCTGCTGAGTTTTTCCAGCGTTTTCTGTTGTTGTTTCATACAACAATATCCCTCCTTAACGAGTCAGCAACCTCAACAGTTCACTACACCATCCCTCCTCCACCACCGCTGTTCAGTTTGGTGGAACGACCCTCGTTTGGTTCCACTCTAACCCATTCCCAGCAACACCCACATCCAGAGAATGAATTAAAAATCTCCAGCAATGGCTTCTCCTCCAGACCTATTCTTGGCTGCCTTCTCTTCATCTACACGTAGCAACTATAACTTTGAATCCAAGATCACTTGAAAATATGACTGCATGGGTACAAAGCAGAGAAAGTACAGCCTTCCCAAATTTAGCTGGAAGGAATTGCAGCTTATCCAAGATTGGCAGACAGTGTAGGAGAGATGGTTAAGAGGGAGAGTGGGATGTCAGTGTATGCGAAAGCTGACCCCATGTCTTCCAATATCACTCAGAGCAGCTACAATCAGAGGGCAGCATGTAGCTTCAAACAGAGAAGCATCAGGAAATACCATTAAAATCAAAGCTGCTTTATACGAGATGAAGTCCCTGGAAGACATTCAAAAGCCTACTCCTGTGCAAGGACACTGGGAGTTAAATTAGAGTACTTGGCCCGAACTTCAATCATTGCCTTGGCCCTCATTGCCAAATTATATTTGTGGAAGGTTGCATTTAGTACCAGAATTCTTAACTAGGTGGCACACAACAGGTTGAGAGATTTTGGTTGAGAGATTTTGGTGAAGCCATTTCAAAAATCCTGAATTAGATAATAAATATCACCCAAAAGTACCAAGGATGAACATGTTGCTTCAGCATGCAAAGATAGGAAGGTAGGATAAAAATTTTAAAGTATTTTGCTGCAGACTCTCAGCATAATTGCTCCAGTGAAATTAGATCTTAGCCCCTCAAGGAGATTCCATCTTCAGTTTTTTCCCCCCCCAAACTGTGCTTTCTCTGTGGTGCCTCACCTGCTTCCCAATACTTCAGCATATTCCAGCACAGTACCTCAACTGCACTCCATTCATGCCCAAACATGGGCCAGTTCTTGGGGGCCCAGCATTATCCTGGATGGTTTCCAAATCCTAGTGCTCCCAAAATCCAGACCCCTACAATGTTTCCTGTACCAAATTGCAGCCAGTGCTGTACTTCCACCTTCCCCCCCCACCCCACCCAAATGCCTAGACACCCTTTCCAACTGCCACAGCACCTGTAAGAGTGCTCCCAAAGCTCAGCACCCCCTCAATTCCACAAATGTCCCAAACCCCAGCACCAATCTCAATTTTCTGAATTCAAACTTTCCCCAAGCTTTGTTTTGCACAAAAACAAAAATGAACCATCAACTTTTCCAACTCCGAAAGCATGGTACAGCATACACTAGCTGATCCCTGCAGCTGCGAAAGCATCCCAAAGGCGGTGTTGCCTGCCTGGTGCCAGAGTTAAGGATATTTCCTTGCAGCTGGAGAAGAACTTTCAGTGGGAGGGGGAGGATCCAGTTGTTGTGGCCCATGTAGGAAACATAGGTAGAACTAAGAATGAGGTTCTGCTGAGGGAGTTTGAGGAGCTAGGGTCAAAATTAATAAGCAGAGCCTCAAGGGTAATAATCTCTGGATTACTACCTGAGCCACACACAAATTGGCATAGGGTCAAGCAGATCAGAGAGTTAAATGCTTGGCTCAGCATGATGTGGGAAGAAGAGGTTTCAATTCATGGGGCACTAGTACTGGGGAAAGAGGGAGCTCTTCTGTCAAGACAGGCTCCACTTAAACCAGGCTGAGACCAGCGTCCTAGTAAATCGAATAACTAGGGCTGTAGATAGGGCTTTAAAAAAAAAAAGGGTCAGGTGAGGGGAAATTTAGAAATCTAGAGAAAGGTCAGGCAATAGAGCAGTGTAGCAATTTGGGTAAAAATAAGCAGAGTGTGACAGGGAGGGACAGAGTTTAACAGTAGCAGTGCAGCAGAGAATAAGGTCAAAGCAGGGAACAATGGTAAATTTAAATTAAAGGCTGTTTATCTGAATGCATGAAGCATTTGTAACTAGACGAACTAGTGGCACAAAGATAAATGCATTGGATCTAATAACCATTAGAGACATGGTTGCAAGGTGGCTAAGGTTGGGAATTAAGTGTTCCAGGGTACTTGGCATTTCGAAAAGACAGGCAGAATGGAAAGGAGGGGGGAGTAGCCCTGATAATAAAGGATGACATAAGGACAGTAGAGAAAGGATCTTAGCTCGGAAGATTAGGATGTAGAATCAGTATGGGTGGAGATAAGGAACAAGGGGCAGAAAACACTGGCGGGAATAGTATATAGGCCCCCTAACAGTAGCTATACCACTGGACAGAATATCAAGAAATAGTAGGAGCTTGCAACAAAGGTAAAGCAATAATCATGGGGGGACTTTAATCTTCCTATAGACTAGACAAACCAAATTGGCAAAGGTAGTCTGGAGGACAAGTTCATGTTATGCATTTGGGACAGTTTCCTAGAACAATACATCATGGAACCAACCAGGGAACAGGCTATTTTAGATCTTATATTGTGTAATGAGACATGGTTAATTAGCAATTTCATAGTAAAGGATCCTCTGGGGCAGAGTGATATGATAGAATTTCACATTACGTTTGAGTGTGACTTGCCTAAGTCTGAAACTAGAGTCTTAAACTTAAATAAAGCCAATTACATAGGTATGAGGGGCAGATTGGAATAGATTAAATGGTATGGCAGTAGATAAGCAGTGGCTAGCATCTTATTTCATAATTCTCAACAAAAATACATTCCATTGAGAAACAAAAACTCCACAGGAAAAGTGATCCAACGGTGGCTAACTAAAGAAGTTAAGGATAGAATTTGATTGAAAGAAGCTTATAATGTTGCGAAGAATAGTAGTAAGCCTGAGGAATGGGAGTTTCAGAAACCAGCAATGGTTGACCAAAAAAAATAGAATGAGAAAAAACTAGCAAGAAATATAAAAGCAGATTGTAAGAGCTTCTACAAGTATGCAAAAAGGAAGAGAGCAGCAAAAGTAAATGTTGGCCCCTTAGAGGCCGAGGCAGGCAAAATTATTATGGGGAATAAGAAAATGGCAGAAACGTTAAACAAATATTTTGTATCTGTCTTCATAGTAGTAGACACAAAGTATACCAAAAATGGTGGGGAACAAAGGGTCTAATGAAGGGGAGGAACTTAATGTAATTAATATAAGTAGAGAAAAAGTACTAGAGAAACTTATGGGACTAAAAACCAACAAATCCCCTGGACCCAACAGCCTACATCCTTGGGTTCTAAAAGAGGTAGCTGAAGAGATAGTGGATGCATTGGTTTTGATCTTCCAAAGTTCCTTTGATTCTAGAACAGTCGCAGTGGATTGGAAGGTCGCAAATGTAACACCACTATTCAAGAAAGGAGGGAGAGAAAACAGGGAACTACAGGCCAGTTAGCCTGACATCAGTCAGGAAAATGCTGGAATCCATTGTTAAGGAAGTGGCACTTAGAAAAATCATAACATTAGGTAGAGTCAACATGGTTTTATGAAGAGAAATCATGTTTGACAAATTTTTAGAGTTTTGAGGATGTAACTAGCAGGGTAGATAAAGGGGAAATCAGTGGCTGTAATATATTTAGATTTCCAAAAGGCATTCAATAAGGTGCCACATAAAAGGTTATTACACAAGATCAGGGCTCATGGGGTTGGAGGTAATATAGTAGCATGGACAGAAAACAGAGAGAAGGGATAAACGGATCTTTTCAGGTTGGCAGGCTGTAACAGTGCGGTGCCTGCAAGGATCAGCGTTAGGGCCTCAGCTATTTACAATCTATATTAATGACCTAGATGAAGGGACCAGAGTGTAATGTATCCAAGTTTGCTGACGATACAAAGCTAGGTGGGACAGTAAGCTGTGAGCAGAACACAAGAGTCTGCAAAGGGATATAGATAGATTAATGAGTGGGCAGTAAGGTGGCAGATGGAGTATAATGTAGGGAAATTAGGTTATTCACTTCAGTAGGAAGAATAGAAACAGAGTATGTTTTAAATGGTGAGAAACCTTCAAATGTTGTTCAGAGAGAACTGGGTGTCCTCGTGCAACACAGAAACCTAGAATGCAGGTACAACAAGCAATAAGGAAGGCAAATGGAATGTTGGCCTTTATTATAAGGGGGTTGGAGTATAAGAGTAAGGAAGTCTTGCTATAATTGTACAGGGCCTTGGTGAGACCACACCTGGAGTACTGTGAACAATTTTGGTCTCCTTATCCAAGGAAGGATATACTTGCCTTGGAGGCAGTGCAACGAAGGTTCACTAGATTATTCCTGGGATGAGGGCTGTCCTATGAGAGATTGTGTAGAATGGACCTATACTCTCTGGAGTTTAGAAGAATGAGAGGTGATCTCATTGAAACATTCAAGATTCTGAAGGGGATTGACAGGGTAGATGCCGAGAGAGAT
Organism: Squalus acanthias; assembly: GCA_030390025.1. NCBI lineage: Eukaryota > Metazoa > Chordata > Chondrichthyes > Squaliformes > Squalidae > Squalus > Squalus acanthias. The sequence continues at coordinate 43,163,851 of CM059448.1, read as the reverse complement.
CGTTTCCCCTGGCTGGAGTGTCTATAACTAGGGGGCATAGTCTCAGGATAAGGGGTAGGCCATTTAAGACCAAGGTGAGGAGGAATTTCTTCACCGAGGGTTGTGAATCTTTGGAAATCTCTGCCCCAGAGGGCTGTGAATGCTGAATCTGAGTACATTCAAGGCTGAGATAATAGATTTTTGGACTCATGGGGAATCAAGAGATATGGAGCTCAGGCAGGAAAGTAGAGTTGAGGTCGATGATCAGCCATAATCTTATTGAATGGCGGAGCAGGCTCGAGGGGCTGTATGGCCTACTCCTGCTCCTATTTCTTAATATTCTTATCTCTCAAGTACACTCTAAAGCAGACAGCTAAATACTGACGTAGAGAAAAACTGAGAAATGACTCCAGAACAAAGAGTATTTTTAGAACCTGCATTACAACCATTGAGAACACTAGCTGCATTACTATTTAGGTTTATTGCAGAAGAACAAAAATAAATAATTAAATAAATGGCCAGAAGGACCACCATTACTTAGATTAGAGGGAGACTGTCCTGATGTAGGGTCATTTAACAAATATTTTTATAACACCAACAGTTATAAAAATATTTAGTAATGGAAATTGCAAGTCCTTCAAGTTCTATTTCTTTACCTTCACTTATAAAAAGCTAGGATTCTAAAATTGTGGACTGTAAAGAGCTGTGCCCCCAGATTACGTTGTGATTTATAGTGGTAAGGGAAACTATGCTCCAGGAATCAGTGTCTGAGATTTTACAAACTTTCCAAATTTGCATTGAAGATGCACATCACCCTCAGCAAGAAAGCAACCTGACTCACCAATGAGCAATGCCATTTGAATAAGTCTAGCAGTTGCAGTGTGTAGCCTTTACATCTGCACACACTCAAGGATCAGGCAAAATATTAGTGTTTAAAATAGTTTTACACCAAATCACTATGGAGCAGTTTCCTTGCCTGGAAACAGTTAAAATACAGCTTTTCAATCTACTAAAGGAGCTCAACATGATTTTCCCAACCTTCACTCAGCTGTGTACCTGGCCTCTTGAAAGCAAGAAACAATGATTTACACTGTACATTACTAAAGCGGTAACAATTCACAGACAGATGACTTGAATCATTCGGTCACTTGATAACAGTACAACTTTGTTCCTCACGGTTAAAGCTGCAGATATTTGCAGAATACCATGCTAGAATAAGTGCTGGCATCACTACAATTGAAGCAAGCAAGCTTCTGGATCAGTAATGGAAAAAAGTCACAGATCAGGAAGATTCCAGGCCTTGAGCTAGCTGAGCACCTCTTGCAGAGCCCTAGGGAAAGGAGAGAAGAGAGATACAATGGCTTCTGCTCCCAACTGCTACCCAACGACCCATGCTGCAAGGCACAAACTGGACAGGACTCCACTGAAATACTTCCCAGTAGCATGGAATCTTCAGTACACATGGGGGTTGGTAAAGAAAGATGGGCAGAGAAGAAATGAGGAAAACGCAAATATAGATATGAATCATGTTTGTAAGGTGGTCATTAATACGAGATTAAAAAAACAGTTCAATGAAAAATTCAATGAACTATGTACCATTAGTTTTCAGTAATTTAAAAAGCGTTATATTTGAATTGACCCGCACGGCAAACATTTCTTAAAATACTACACTAGGCAGGAAGGCAACTCCTGTACTGACTTATTTTAAAGATGTTGTGTGTAAAATTTCTTAACTTGCCCACAATTCAGTGGGAGAATTAGGTCAAGCAGGGTCAGACAGCTCAGTTTGCTCCAACTCAGTTATAACAGAAACTGCAGCTTCAGCTTTTGGCAGCAGGACTCAGCTTCAGACCTGCAGCACATATGCAGACAGAGGACATCAGTCTGTTAAACTGCAACCATTCCCAACCCAAAAGTTCAAGATCACCGCTTAAGCATTTGATGAAAAGCAATTCTACATGCAGGTTGCTGCAATACATAACAGCACGACAATTACTTTAAGCCACTTTTCCATCACAAGACTGCAATATTATGTATTTAATTTAACACCTTTCCTCTCGATCAAACTTGGAAATTTATAAATCACCATTGTCTGGATACTTCCTTCAAACAGATGCTGAAGTTCAAGCTATGCAGCCTGAGGGACAGTTCCACCTCCATGGCTGATTACATTATGTTATAAGGTTCAACACTGTCTTTTGCAACTGCAGTATCACCCAAAAGCAACCCAACAAAAAAGACGCAGTAGTCACTAAGTAAGCTAGCAAGTAGCTAGTCACCTCCTGCCAAGGTAGTGAGGCCTTGTACATCTTCATGGAGCAGCATTTCAGGTTAAATGAACCAAGAAAAATACACATGCACTAGCACAACAGGAACAGGAGAACATGCAGTTAGTTAAGCAACTTGCAAATGTCACAAGCGGAGATCTGAATTTTGTAGTATCAGCAACAAGAAATTCTCTAAGCAGTTGCCTTGGTGTATTCCTTAACATGGAAGAAAGGATTTTAATAAGAAAAAAAAAATCATTTCACTGAGGATTGTGTGGATCACAAATGGAGATACACACAGGGCAAGGAAATAAACAGCTGCTCTCTACAGAAAAGGGCTCAATGTAGAACAGAGTATTTTGTTGGTGACTATTTGAAGCACCAGTGAACATTAAATACAGATTATCTAGTAATTTTTCTTCTTGCTGTTTGTGGGACCCTGCTGTATGTAAATTGGCTGCTAGGTTTCCTACATTACAACAGTGACTACAACCAATGAAGTACTTTTGAAGTGTAAAGTACCTTGGGACATCCTGAGGTCTTGAAAGGCACTACATTAATTTAAGTTCTTTCTTGCACTTCACTATTAGTTCCTGTACTGAAATAGCAAAATGTTTGGGCAGACTTTTCTTTCATCATAAATGGAAATTTTGTAATGGATCTGAATTTTTCCAGCTTGGAAATATCTGCATCCTTGGTGTATTAACTGGCATAGCAATTCAGATTGCACCAGCCTCCCATATCAAAAATCAAACACCTGCACCCACATTAACACCTGGCGTTCACTAATGATTAAGCACCAAGTGGAAGGCTGCAATGCAAAACCATATTTACAGTTCAGCCAAGAATTTTAGGGGCCATGGATAAGACAATAGTCCCCAATGTTTAATTAGAAGTTGAATAGAATTTATCAAGTCATATGATTCCAGGGTAGAACAGGACTGGGTGAAAAAGAATGTTTAAAAATAGTAAATAGTACTCAAGTGGCATAGCAGCAGACTTTGGGGGGTGGGGGGGGGAGATGCTGAAGCGAGAATCACAGGGGTCATTGTGGAAAGGCATTAGCTTTCACTTACATGGTCAGAAAGTCAGTATGCAAGAAATGGGGATGATAAGCTACATACTGCTACAGTAAGGCATTAGCATTTGGCAATTTTATTTTTTCTTCTGCACCACCAGCAGCATGCTGGTGGAATTGCTCATAGCAAGTTACAGGATATGCTAATGAATATTGTCAAGAAATTATAATAAATAGTAACTTGACAGATTAGTGATTTGAGCCAAACCACCACTTTTTGCCTAAGGATTTGGAACGCAACAGCCAAGACCACACCTTCAAGACACAACTCAAACAGGCCTAGCAGGTTTCAACTGTATTGACTAGTGATTAAGATCTTGATTGACACAACTAAACGTGGTTACCCGATGCAAGATTTAGTTATAAAAACAAGGCATAAACTTACACTTTGTACCACTTGTACCAAGTCAGACCATATAATGTCACATGCATCCTGGAAAATCTCCCACTGGATTAAAGTGAAAATCATTCCCAATAAGCAAATAAATCTTACGGCACCAATTAAGAGCACCAATTTTAGCTTATACAGTACTGGACAATCTACAATAGACAACTTGTTCTGCATAGTTTTAGCCATTCACTGCCAGATCTGGCTGGACTACAAAGCAGCATCAGGTCCAGCTCTCTTCTGCCAAAACTTCACTATTCCAGGATCATTCTGGAATGCAAAGATAACCCTCAGCTTCTATTCTCTACTGCTAACCATCTTAGTAAACCCCTCCCCCGTCTCTTCCACCCTCACCAACAAGTGCAAGGAGCTCGAGAACTTTTGTCTAAGATTGAGACCATCCAATCAGCTGCCTCTGCCACTTCCCTTCCTTCCCCTAGCCCACCAGGGCAAACTTCCTCTAAGGTTTCCTCCCTGCCCTAGACCTGAACTCCCATCTTTCTCCAGTTTCTGTCTGATCTCCTTGTCCACGAGACCCACCTCCTGCTCCATCGACCCTATTCCCACTAAACTGCCAACCACTCAACTTCCTTTTCTGGCTCCCAAGTTAACTGACATTGTTAACTGTTTTCTCTCCTCTGGTACTATCCCCCTCTCCTTCAAATCTGCTGGCATCACCCCTCAAAAAAAAAAACTTTGACCCCCCCCCTTCCTTGCAAACCATCACCCCAGCTCCAACCTCCCTTTCCTCCATAGTCATTGAACAGAGTTGTCACCTCCCAAATCTGTGCCCATCTTTCCTGGAACTCCATGTTTGAATCCCTCCAGTCAAGTTTCTGCCCCTGCCATAGTACTGAAACGGCTCAAAGGTACAAATGACAGCCACTGGTGACTAACAGAAAATTATCCCTCCTTGTCCTTCGACCTGTCTGCAGCCTTTGACACGGTTGATCACTCCATCCTCCTCCAAAACCTCTCCAGCATCATCCAGCTGGGTGGGACTGCACTCACCTGGTTCCATTCTTATCTAATCGTAGCCAGGGTATCACCTGCAATGGCTTCTCTTCCTGCTCCCACATTACCTCTGGTTCCCCAAGGATCTATCCTTGGCCCCCCTCCTATTTCTCAACTAGAAGCTGCCCCTCGGCAATATCATCTGAAAACACTCAGTTTCCACATGTACGCTGATGACACCCAGCTCTACCTCACCACCACATCTCTTGACCTCTCCAGTCTCTAAATTGTCAGACTGGCTGTCTGACATCCAGTACTGGATGAGCAGAAATTTTCTCCAATTAACCCAAAGAGTGGTGAGAATGTGGAACTCTACCACAGGGAGGCAGCAGACCTGGAAGTCAGAGAGGCGCAGCGGCAATAAAAGGAGCACGGCGTAGAGGCCAGAGACTGGGGGGAGGCAGTGGACCTGGGCATGACCAGAGCAGGATCATAGCGAGAGAGGCAGCAACTCAGGCAGAATTCAAAAAAGAGTGACTTCAGTAGAAAAAGTGACTTCAGTAGAAAAAGTGATGTCGGCACAAGGGAAGGAGCTGACTGGTGAGTATATTTTAAGTTTTTAAGTTTATTTCTAAGTTAGTTCTTAGTCTATTAAATAGAGGCATGGCAGGGCAGCTCAGTCCAGTGGAGTGCACATCCTGTGCCATGTGGGAAGACCTGGACGCTTCGTGTAGCCTGGACGACCATATGTGCAGGAAGTGTCAACGGCAGCTCGAGATCAGTGTTTCGGAGCTTGAGCGGCAGCTGGAGTCACTGCGGTGCATCCATGAGGCTGAGAACTTCATGGATAGCACATTTCTAGAGGTGGCCACCCCAAATCTTAAGAGTGCGCAGGCAGAGAGGGAATGGGTGACCGCCAGACAGAAGAGGACCACCAGGCAGGTAGTGCAGGAGTGCATCGCGCTCTACCAGTATTCTGTTCAGAGTACTGGTGAGGGCGATGGTTCCTCTGGGGAGTGCAGCCAGAATCAAGTCCACGGCACCACGGGTGGCTCAGCTGCACCGAGGGGTGGGGGAAAAGAGTGGACGAACAATAGTAATAGTTGTAGGGGAGTCAATAGTTAGGGGAACAAACAGGCATTTCTGCAGCCACAGACATGACGCCAGGATGGTATGTTGCCTCCCTGGTGCCAGGGTCAAGGATGTCACTGAGTGGCTGCAGGGCATTCTGGGCAGGGGGTAGGGTGAACAGCCAGAGGTCATGGTCCATATCGGTACCAATGACAGGTAGAAAGAGGGAGGAGGTCCTGCAGGCAGAGTTTAGGGAGCTAGGAAAGAGATTAAAAAGCAGAACCTCAAGGTAGTATTCACCGATTACTCCAGGCACCACATGCTGGTGAGTACAGAAATAGGATAGAGCAGATGAATGCGTGGCTGGAGAGATGGTGCAGGTGGGAGGGCTTTAGATTCCTGAGGCATTGGGACCATTTCTGGGGGAGGTGGGACCTTGTACAAGCTGGACAGGTTGCACCTCAACACAGCCAGGACCAATATTCTCGTGGAGGGGGGGGGAAAAGAGAGAAAAAGAGGGTTTAAACTAGCTTGGCATGGGAACCTGAGAACAGATTCAGAAGGGAGAGATGCAAAGCTGAAATTGGAAAGCAAAAAAGTAGAAAGTGAATTTGGGAGAGGAAACAAGGGCTAGAAAATAGAAAACAAGGGAGTTTGGCAGTGCTAAATGGTATATACTTCAATGCAAGGAGTATAGGGAATACAGCAGATGAGCTGAGGGCACAGATAGACACAAGAGTATGATATTATAGCTATTACTGAGACATGGCTGAAAGAAGGGCACGTATGGTAGCTCAACATTCCTGGTTACAGGGTTTTCAGATGGGATAGAGGGGGGTAAAAAAGGAGGGGGGTCACAGTACCAATTAAAGAAACAATTACAGCTGTGAGGAGGGATGATATGTTAGAAGGATCATCAATCGAGGCCATACGGGTTGAATTGAAGAACAAAAAAAGTGATCACACTGCTGGGAGTGTACTATAGACCCCCCCAAACAGTCAGAGGGAGATAGAAGAGCAAGTATGTAGGCAAATTTCTGAGAAGTGCAAAAACTATAGGGCAGTAATAGTAGGGGATTTCAATTACCCTAATATTAACTGGGATAAAATTAGTGTGAATGGTATAGAGGGTGCAGAATTCCTGAAATGCATTCAGGAGAACTTTTTTAGCCAGTATGCAACAAGCCCGACAAGGGAGGGGGCAGTTCTGGACTTAGTTTTAGGGAATGAAGCTGGGCAGGTGGAAGGGACATCAGTGGGAGAGCATTTTGGTGCTAGTGATCATAATTCAGTTAGATTTAGGGTAGTTATGGAAAAGGACAAAGATAGACCAGGAATAAAAGCTCTCAATTGGGGAAAAGCCAATTTTGCTAAGCTGAGATGGGATTTAGCTAAAGTGGACTGGAAACGGCTACTTGAAGGTAAATCAGTGTCAGAGCAGTGGGAGGCATTCAAGGAGGAGATCCTGAGGGTTCAGAGCAAGTATGTTCCCTCAAAGAAAAAGGGTGGGACTAACAAATCTAGAGCCCCCTGGATGTCAAGGGACATACAGGGTAGGATAAAGAAAAAAGGGAGGCTTATGACAGATACCGAGGGCTCAATACTGCAGAAACTTGAAAGGAGTATAGAAAGAGCAGGGGTGCAATTAAAAAAGGAAATTGGGAAAGCAAAGAGGGCAAGAAAAAATTGGGAAAGTAAAATCAAGGAAAACCTCGATTAACACAGTGGCATAGTGGTTAGCACTGTTGCCTCACAGCGCCAGGGACCCGGGTTCGAATCCGGCCTCGGGTGACTGTGCAAACTCCACACATTCTCCCCGTGTTTGCGTGGGTTTCCTCCGGGTGCTCCGGTTTCCTCCCACAGTCCAAAGATGTGCGGGTTAGGTTGATTTGGCTATGATAAATTGACCCTTAGTGTTAGGGGGATTAAATACGTGGGGTTACGGGGATAGGGTGGGATATGTGTCGGTGCAGGCTCGATGGCCAAAATGGCCTCTATCTGCACTGTGGGGATTCTGTGATTAAGAGCAAGGGGAGAACTAAAGAAAGAGTAGGGCCTATTAGAGACCATAAAGGTAATCTGTGTGTGGAGACAGAAGACATGGGTATGGCTCTTAATGAATACTTTGTGTCTGTTTTCACAAAAGAGAGGGCAATGCAGGCATTGCAGTAAGGGAGGAGGAATGTGAAATATTAGATGAAATAAACATGGAGAGAGAGGGGAAGTATTAAGGGGTTTAGCAGCTTTGAAAGTGGATAAATCCCCAGGCCCGGATGAAATGTATCCCAGGCTGTTGAGAAGCAAGAGGAAATAGCAGAGGCTCTGACCATTTTCCAATCCTCTCTGGCTACAGGCGCGGTGCCAGAGGACTGCCAACGTTGTACCTTTGTTTAAAAAGGGAGAAAGGGATAGACCGAGTAATTACAGGAAAGTCAGCCTAACCTCGGTGGTGGGAAAATTACTGGAAAAAATTCTGAGGGACAGGATAAATCTTCATTTAGAAAGACAGATTAATCAAGGACAGTCAGCACAGATTTGTTAAGGGAAGGTTGTGTCTGACTAACTTAATTGAATTTTATGAGGTAACAAGGAGGGTCAATGAGGGTAGTGCATATGGATTTTAGCAAGGCTTTTGATAAGGTCCCACATGGCAGACTGGTCATGAAAGTAAAAGCCCATGGGATCCAGGGCAAAGTGGCAGGTTGGATCCAAAATTGGCTCAAAGGCAGGAAGCAAAAGTTGATGGGTGTTTGTGACTGGAAGGCTGTTTCCAGTGGGGTCCCACAGGGCTCAGTACTGGTCCCTTGCTTTTTGTGGTATATATATCAATGATTTAGACTTGAATGTAGGGGGGTATGATAAAGAAGTTTGCAGATGATACTAAAATCAGCTGTGCGGTTGATAATGAAGAAGAAAGCTGTAGCCTGCAGGAAGATATCAATGAACTGGTCAGGTGGGCAGAACAATGGCAAATGGAATTCAATCCGGAGAAGTGTGAGGTAATACATTTGGGGAGGGCCAACAAGGCAAGGGAATACACATTAAATGGTAGGACACCGAGAAGTGGAGGAACAAAGGGACCTTGGAGTGCAGGTCCACAGATCCCTGAAGGCAGCAGGCCAGGTAGATAAGGTGGTTAAGAAGGCATACGGAATACTTGTATTCTATGCCTCGGCTAATAAAGGCAAGAGCAGGGAGGTTATGCTTAAACTGCATCAAACACTAGTTAGGCCGCAGCTAGAGTACTGCATGCAGCTCTGGTCACCACATTACAGGAAAGATGTGATTGCACTAGAGGGTACAGAGAAGATTTACAAGGATGTTGCCTGGACTGGAGAATTTTAGCTATGAGGAAAGATTGGATAGGCTGGCTTTGTTTTCTTTGGAATAGAGGAGGCTGAGGGGAGACCTCATTGAGGTGTATAAAATTATGAGGGGCCTAGATAGAGTGGATAGGAAGGACCTATTTCCCTTAGCAGAGGGGTGAACAACCAGGGGGCATAGATTTAAAGTAATTGGTAGGAGGTTTAGAGGAGATTTGATGGAACATTTCTTCACCTAGAGGGTAGTGGGGGTCTGGAACTCACTGCCTGAAAGGGTGGTAGATGCAGAAACCCTCATCACATTTAAAAAGTGCTTGGATGTACACGTGAAGTGCCGTAACCTACAGGGCTACGGACCAAGAGCTGGAAAGTGGGATTAGGCTGGATAGCACTTTATCGGCCGGCGCGGACACAATGGGTCGAAATGGCCTCCTTCCGTGCTGTAAATTTCTTTGATTCTACGAGGGAGTGGTTGAAGCGAAAAGTATAGATGCATTTAAGGGGAGGCTAGACAAGCATATATGAGGGAGAAGGGAATAGAGGGTCATGCTGATAGATTCAGATGAGAAAAGACTCGAGTGGAGCATAAACGCCAGCATGGCCGGTTTGTGCTGTAAATCCTATGTAAATATTGGGAAGACTGAAGCCACCAACTCCATCCCTCTCCCTAGCATCTGTCAGAGGCTGAACCAGACACAACCTTGGTGTCATTGACCTTGAAATGAGCTTCTGACCACACATCTGCACCATACTAAGACCGTCTACTTCCACCACCATAGAGTCATACAGCACAGAAAGAGGCCCTTTGGCCCATCGTGTCCGCACTGGCCATCAAGCCCTATCTATTCTAATCCCATTTTCCAGCACTTGGTCCATAGCCTTGTATGCTATGGCGTTTCAAGTGCTCATCTAAATGCTTCTTGAATGTTGAGTGTTCCTGCCTCTACCACCCTTTCAGGCAGCGAGTTCCAGATTCCAACCACCCTCTGGGTGAAAAAGTTTTTCCTCAAATCCCCTCTAAACCTCCTGCCCCTTACCTTGAAACTATGCCCCCTGGTTATTGACCCCTCTACTAAGGGGAAAAGTTCCTTTCTATCTACACCCCTCATAATTTTGTACACCTCAATCAGGTCCCCCCTCAGCCTTCTCTGCTCTAAGGAAAACCCCAACCTGTCCAGTCTCTCTTCATAGCTGAAGCACTGCAGCCCAGGTGACATCCTGGTGAATCTCCTCTGCACCCTCCAATGCAATCACATCCTTCCTATAGTGTGGCGACCAGAACTGCACACAGTATTCCAGCTGTGGCCTAACTAGCGTTTTGTACAGCTCCATCATAACCTCCCTGCTCTTATATTCTATGCCTCGGCTAATGAAGGCAAGTATCCCATATGCCTTTTTAACCACCTTATCTACCTGTCCTGCTGCCTTTAGGGATCTATGTACATGCACACCAAGGTCCCTCTGATCTGCTGTCCTTCCTAGGATCCTACCATTCATTGTGTATTCCCTTGCCTGGTTAGTCCTCCCAAAATGCATCACCTCACACTTTTCAGGGTTAAATTCCATTTGCCACTGTTCTGCCCATCTGACCAACCCATCTATATCATCCTGTAGCCTGAGGCTTCCCTCCTCACTATTTACCACTCCACCAATTTTCACGTCATCTGCAAACTTACTGATCATACCTCCTACATGCATATCTAAATCATTAACGTACACTACAAACAGCAAAGGACCCAGCTGCGGTGCACCACTGGACACAGGCTTCCAGTCACAAAAACAGCCTTCAACCATCACCCTCTGCCTCCTGCCACTAAGCCAATTTTGGATCCAATGTGCCAAATTGCCCTGGATCCCATGGGCTCTTACCTTCTTGACCAGTCTCCCATGCGGGACTTTGTCAAAAGCCTTACTGAAGTCCATGTAGACTGCATCAACTGCACTACCCTCATCCACACACCTAGTCACCCCCTCAAAAAATTCAATCAAATTGGTTAGACATGATTTCCCCCTGACAAAGCCATGCTGACTATCCTTGATTAATCCTTGCCTCTCCAAAGGGAGACTAATTCTGTACCTCAAATTTTTCCAATAATTTCCCTACCACTGATGTTAGGCTCACTGGCCTGTAATTCCCTGGTTTATCCCTACTACCCTTCTTGAATAATGGTACGTTAGCTGTCCTCCAGCACCTCTCCTGTGGCCAGAGAGGATCTGAAAATTTGTGTCAGAGCCCCTGCAATCTCCTCCCTTGCTTCACACAGCAGCCTGGGATACATCTCGTCTGGGCCTGGGGATTTGTCCACTTTTAAGCCCGCTAAAGCAGCGAGTACCTCCTCCCTCAATACTAATTTGTTCAAGTATATCACAATCCCCCTGCCTGATTTCTATGCCTACATCATCCTTCTCCATAGTGAACACAGATACAAAATATTCATTTAAAACTTCACCTACATCTTCCAGCTCTACACAGATTGCCACTTTGGTCCCTAATAGGCCCTACTCTTTTCCCTGGTTATCCTCTTGCCCTTAATATACTTATAAAACACCTTGGGATTTTCCTTTATTTTGCCCACCAGTGTTTTCATGCCCCCTCTTCGCTCTCCTAATTTCCTTTTTAAGTACCCCCCTGCACTTTCTATACTCCTCTAGGGCTTCCACTGTTTTTAGTGCTTTGTATCTGCCAAAAGCCTCCCTTTTTTTCCCTAATCCATTCTTGTATATCCCTTGACATTCAGGTTTCTTGGGCTTGTTGGTCCCACCCTTGACCTTTACGGGAACATGTTGGCATTGTACTCTATTTCCTTTCTGAAAGACTCCCACTGCTCTGATGTGGATTTTCCTACAAGGAGCTGATCCCAGTCCACTTTGGCCAGATCCTGCCTTATCATATTAAAATCAGCCTTCCCCCAATTTAGAACCTTTATTTCCAGTCCATCATTGTCCTTTTCCATGACCATCTTAAACTTCACCAAATTATGGTCACGGTCACCAAAATACTCTCCTACTAACTTCTACCACTTGCCCAGCTACATTTCCTAGAATTAGGTCCAGTACTGCCCCCTCTCATAGGACTTTCTACATGCTGGCTCAAAAAGCTCTCCTGGATGCACTTTAAGAATTTCGCACCCTCTAAGCCTTTCACACTCTGACTATCCCAGTTAATATTGGGGAAGTTGAAATCCTACTATTATTACCCTATTATTTCTACACCTGAGATTTGCCTACATATCTGTTCCTCTATCTCCCCCTGACTGTTTGGGGACCTATAGTACACTCCCAGCAAAGTGCTTGTCCCCTTTTTGTTTTAAGTTCTACCCATATGGCCTCATTAGAGGAACCTGCTAAGATATCATCCCTCCTTACAGCAGTAATTGACTCCTTGATTAATATTGCGACACCTCCTCCTCTTTTACACCCCCCTCTGTCTCGCCTGAAGATTCTATACCCTGGAATACTGAGCTGCCAGTCCTGCCCCTCCCTCAACCATGTCCCTGCCCCTCCCTCAACCATGTCTCTGTGATAGCAAATATCATACTCCCATGTGTTTATCAACATCTTCAATTCATCTGCCTTACTCGCAAGACTCCTTGCATTAAAATAAATGCCATCCAGCCTTGCCATACTCCCTTGTGCCATTACATATTTGCTCTGCTTTCCAGGCGGACTTGTTTTTCCTCTATTTGGCTGTGCATCACCCCCTACTATAGCTCCACTCCATATCCCATCCCCCTGCCAAGTTAGTTTAAACCCCCCCCCCCCCACAGCACTAGCAAACCTCCCCACAAGGATGTTGGTCCCGTTCCGGTTCAGGTGCAACCCGTCTGACTTGTACAGGTCCCACCTTCCCCAGAAGCAGACCCAGTGATCCAGGAAACTAAAGCCCTCCCTCCTGCACCAACTCTTTAGCCACACATTCATCTGCTCTATCCTCGTATTCCTATACTCACTAGCACGTGGCACCGGGAGTAATCCAGAGATTACAACCTTTGAGGTCCTGCTTTTTAATCTGCTACCTAGCTCCCTAAATTCTTGTTGCAGGACCTCATCTCTCTTGCTACCTATGTCGTTGGTACCAATGTGAACCACGACCTCTGACTGTTCGCCCTCCCCCTTCAGAATGTCCTGCAGCCATTCAGCGACAGCCTTGACCCTGGCACCAGGGAGGCAACATACCATCCTGGAGTCACATCTGCGGCCACAGAAACGTCTATCTGTTCCCTTATGATAGAATCCCCTATCACTATTGCTCTCCCACTCTTTTTCCTCCCCTCCTGTGCAGCTGAGCCACTCGTAGTGCCATGGACTTGGCTCTTGCTGCATTCCCGAGAAACCATCTCCCCAGCAGTATCCAAAATGGAAAATCTGTTGGAGAGGGAGATGGACCCAGGGGACTCCTGCACTACCTTCCTAGTTCTTTTACTCTGTCTGGTGGTCACCCATTTCCTGTCTGCCTGTGCACTCTTTACCTGCGGTCCACGAAGATCTGCTTCGCGGATGCTCCAGTGACTCCAGCCGCAGCTCCAGCTCCGAAACGCGGATTTCAAGTAGCTGCAGCTGGAGACACTTCCTGCACATGTGCATGCCCTGGACACCGAAAGTGTCCGACTTCCCACATAGCACAAGAGGAGCACTCCACACTGCTGAGCTGCCCTGCCATGTCCTACCCTTAATTTACTCCCTTTAAATTAAAGAATATTAAATACACTAGGGACCTTACGTCCCTGTAAATACTACTTACTCTAAACTAGAGACCTTACTTTTACTTCAACGACTGGACTGTAGAAATACTCACCAGGTCCTACTTACCAATCAGCTCCTTCCCTGGTTGTGACATCACTTTAGCGGTTTTGCAGTTGTTCTTTGACTGCTCCCACTCTGACCCGGACCCAACTCGCAGCACTCTAGTGTCGGGCCTCTTCTGCCGCGCTCTTTTTTGGCCGATCCGCCTTCAGGTCCCGCTGCCGCTCCCACACAGGTCCACCTCCTCCGGTCAGGCCTCCTCTGCAATGCTCCTTTTTGGCCGATCTGCCTTCTCAGGTCCCGCTGCCGCTCCCACACAGGTCCACCTCCTCTGTAACATGCCCGTCTCTGCCCCTGCCTCGGCTCATCTGCTGCTGAAACACTGCCATGCCTTTGTTACCTCTAGACTTGACTATTCCAAAAACTCATGGCCAGCCTCCCACATTCTACCCTACATAAACTTGGTCATCCAAAACTCGGCTGCCTGTATCCTAACTCACACCAAGTGCTGTTCACCTATTATTCCTGTACTTGCTGACCTACACTGGCTCCCAGTTAAGCAACACCTCGATTTTAAAATTCTCATTTGTTTTAAAATTCTCATCATTGTTTTCAAATCCCTCCATGGCCTCTCATCTCCTCCAGCCCCTCAACCACCCATCTCCCAACCAGAGATATCTGCACTCTAATTCTGGCCTCTTGAGCATCCCGGATTATAATCACAACCATTGGTGGCCGTGCCTTCAGTTGCCAAGGCCCCAAGCTCTGGAATTCTCTCCCTAAACCTCTCTACCTCCTTCAAGACACTCCTTAAAACCCACCTCTGACCAAGCTTTTTGTCATCTGCCCTAATATCTCACGTGTCTGTCAATTTATTTTGTTTTAGAAGACTCCTGTGAAGCACCTTGGGGCATTTTACAACATTAAAGGTGCTATATAAATGAAAGTTGTTGTAGTACCCAGATTCACAGCATAGCCCATTACACATTTTGGTGCCTTCAGATGGGTCATAGCTTTTCAGGTGCTTAACATTCATCTGGATCAGTGCCTGCCACAGTCACCACTATTCTTGACAATATAGTGAAGTGGCCAAGCAATCTGACCTCACCATTAGCCTTCAGGTCAGGTTAACTCAGGTCACCATCTTACAGATTAATACCACACGAACTGTACACCAAAAAACATGGAGCATACCACCCACTTTATCCCTCTGCCAGGAGTACCAGAAACAACCCCGTCAAATTAGTAATTTGGCAGCAATACCATTGGAGAGACAAGCCTCTTGGGAAGAGTTTGCCCACAGTGGATCTTGCATCAGGTCTGCTACTTTAGGGTCTCAGATTGACCTCAGCCCACCCTTACAGGTCAGGAATGTGCTTTCATTGTAGTTCCCCCACATCCTAGATGGCGACAGCCAGATTAGTGGTCCTGTTGTTGCTTCATCTGCTCCACAATATAAACAGGGCAGATTGAGCAGCAACAGAGCCAGGTTATATTATAAAAATGACTTCCAATGGAAGGTTCAATACAAGTGGGATATGAAAAGGCCCAATGTCCACAACAAGAGCAACATTATGTGCCAACACCATCCCCAAAGTTCCCCTTAAGGTGCGTGGGCACGTAGCCGCGCATCAATCAGGAGGTCCCATGCAGGCCGCTCAAGCTACTGCGCATGTGCAGCCATGCAACAAATTTAAAGGGATCTTGCATGAAAAAAAATCACCTCCAACTTTCCCCACACAATACCATTGTGGGAGCACCATTGCTACAAGGATTTCAGTGGTTCAAGGGGAAGGCCCATCACCACCTTCGTGGAAACTCCAGATAGTCAATAAATGAGTTGTACATCAGAATGCTGCCATGTCCTTGTGTAGACCAGAGGAAAAAAAACATGCTTCTCAAAAGGATGTTGAAAGTATATCAAAGATACAAATTCACCCAAGACTGGTGCTGAGCTAGAGATTTAATGACTTAAGTAATCAAATAAATCATAGCTGCCTGCACAACAATTACTCCAAAAAACTTGTTTATTTTAGAGGATCTTCATATTTGGTTTTGTTGGAGTTTAGCTTGCTGCTCAAAAAAGACATTTGATTGAAACTTCAAATATTTCCTGAAGTATTACAGCCAGTTCTACAGCATATGATTTATGAATTCAATGTAAAAATGTGGTATTCTAGCACAAACAGGGCTACAGAGGTGCAGTCTGAAGATTACATTTTCTTCCCTCAATTAACTGCAGATTGTAATGAAAGATCAATAAGCAACCATTTCTCCATTTCTCCTCCGTATTGTTGTTTAGTCAGCAACACAAAGGAGAAGCAGGTCGCTCTGCAGTGGTTTGTTTATTGGCGACCACAAGAACAACAGTAGCACTATTATGCAGGCATTAGGGCATTCACAGTTCCGGAGGACATGCTCAATTCTGAAGATCAATTTTGTAGTACAGTATAACCATGCAGTTAGCTATTGAAATTGATTTCTAATAGTTTCAAATATAAAGAATATTGTTGCAGTTTTATTGCAGGATTTTAAAAAAGTCCGATTCCACTAGATTCAGTGTTGAAGTTTTCTATTGTACAATTGTTCCCCATAACAGCTGCTTATTCAAGTAGATTAATTTTATCTGGCCCCAGGCCATCCTGCAGCTGTGGTATTGTGGCAATAGACTACTGTAAAGCTACTTTTCCCACAGCATTCCCAGAACAAACCAACAATGCTCAACAACCAAGTCTCCTCGCAAGCTGAATTTATAAACAATGGCATAGTAGTTGGTTTAAGCACCAAAATGCCCTACCAGAACAGTGAGCTGCAGGTTCATAAACCGAGGTCCGCAATGTCAGCCACAGCAGAGAAGGTTCCCAGCAGAGACCATGCTGTACCGCATAGGTCGGAAACAAAGGTTAGTTAACCCAAGCCTTCTAGACATTGCAGAAAGAACAGCTTTGGGACAGGCCAACTACTGGCCTTGTCTTCCTCAGCCAAAGACATGGTGAGGGCAAAAAAAGGTACCATTTTCAACTTAAAAAGTTGTTTATAAAGTGGAACATCTAGTATCTGCCATAATTGGCAAGACCCTTTTGTATAACAAAAGTTGGCAGGTAATCAAATCTGATACCGGAACCGAGAGGTTATAACCATCAAAAAAGACTGAACAGGCTGGGGCTCTTCTGCAGAAAAGAGATGGTTGAGAGGTGGCCTGATAGAGGTCAATGATGAACAGGTTCAATAGGGTAGATGTAGAGAAGATGTTTCCACTTTGGGTGGGAGGAAGAGAGTCCAAAATTAGGGGCCATAAATAAAGCAAATAAGGAATTCAGGAGTAATTCTTTAGTCAGAGTGGCTAGAATGTGGAAGTTACTACCACAGTAGTTGAGGTGAATAGCATAGATGTGTTTATCTAGCTTCCCCTTAAATGCATGAGGAAGAAAGGAATAGAAGGATAGGGTGTGATGAAGTAAGGTGGGAGGAGGCTCGTGTGGCACAAACACCAGCATAGACCTGTTGGGCCAAATGGTCTGTAAATTCTATGTAAAAACCCTACTTTTGGAAAAAGTGGTGATTTTTTTTTTTTTAAACCCTGTGGCACTGCAACCAACTGTGAAGACCTGGAGTACATATTAAACAGGAAAACCCAGGAAAGCAAACCCAACTTTAAAAGAACTTTGTTAATTGCAAGCTGCAGCATCTTTCAGTAGAAAAGTCATTGGCAGCACCTTCAAAAGTAGTGGATACAATAAAACTTAATTCAAATTTATTAAACAGGCACAGAATACATTGCAAGAGTATAAATACATATTGCAGTACATTACAGGAACTTGTCACATTGATAAATTACATGCTGGCAAGAACATCAAGTAGTTTGCGAGCTTTTTCCCCCATTGCAGTGGCAGAGGATGCTTTAATCACAAATTCTGAAATCTATTCAGTGCATGGAGGAATGTTAAGAAGCAGATGCCATTTAACATCAAGTGTGGGAAATGGGAATATGGCTATGAAAAATACAAGCCAATAGATTTAGTCAGCAAGACAGAGATTTGGAGGTACTTTTGGATAACTCACTGAAATCAGTGCATGACTGCAAGGAAGTATAGATAAATTGAACAGAAATGGGTTGGATGCAATAAATTCACAAGGGGAGAAAGACTCCAGCTCAAGAGGGAAGGTGAACAGGTCACACATCTGACAGTGTGGATATATATATGGAATACATTGACTACATTTACCAAGCTGTGTCGAGTATTTAAATTTGTTCACCTCTCCTTGCATCTCTGGCTACTTGTAGCACTTCAGGAGAGCTTAGTGAAAGCAGATTGCAAGCAAGTTCAAAATAGGATCAATAGATATTTGGCAGAAGTGATGGGGGGGGGGGGGTATGAAAACAGTGCATCATACTTCTGTAATTTAGTACCAGCTAGATGGAAAATAGTAGTCATTCCTATCCCCAAACAGTGCCATGCTCATATGATCTAGGCTTAAAAGGACAGTCATCTACCATTCTTCATGGGTACACAAGTGAATAGCAGTACATGAAGTTTGATGAATAAACCTAACCTTTACTGCTCAGCAAGTAGAGTGCCAAGCCATATATTCATCTGAAAGTAATTACAAGGATGAGGGACTTCAGTTATGTGGACAGCAACATTCCCCCTCTAAGGTGCGAGGCCACGCATCAATTCTGTTGCAGCTGGAAGAGATACAATGCATGCACGGCCGTGCAGCAAATTTAAAGGGACTATGCATGAAAAAAGGGCACATTGGTGGACAGACTAGAGAAGCTGGGATAGTTCTCCTTAGAGCAGAGAAGATTAAGGGGGATTTAATAGAGGGGTTTTGATTGCATTAAAGGAGAAACTGTTTCCACTGGAAGGTGGGGTCGGTAACCAGAGGACACAGGTGGAAGCAGATACAATAGTAGCTTTCAAAGGGGAATTAGATAAATACTTGCAAATCAAATTCCCTATCTTTTGGAAAGTGGCAATTTCTGCTGTAATATTCTATGATAGTAGTTTCAGGTAACAGTTAAGCATTAGATTTAGTAAATAAAAACAAGACTTGCATTTATGTAGCACCTTTCATGACCTCAGGTCATCCCAAAGCACTTTACAGCCAATGAAATACTTTTGAAGTGTAGATACTGTTGTAAGGTAGGAAATGCAGTGCCAATTTGCACACAAGCAGCTCCCACTAACAGCAATGTGATAGCGACCAGATCATCTGCTTTAGTAATGTTGATTGAGGGATAAATATTGGCCAGATCATTTCTATCCCCAAATAGTGCCGTGCTCATATGATCTAGGCTTAAAATGACAGCCATCTGCCATTCTTCATGGGTACAAATGAATGCATGAATTTAGTTGCTTGTATGACACTCCAACATTTTGTGCACATATTTGTGAAAGAGCAGAATGTAGCCAGTTACCAATAAACTTCCCAATAGAGACTAAAGATTAAAAATTCAAAAAACATCCTTGCACTATCAAATAAAAAGTTAGAAGATCTTTCATGTTTAATTCAGCAGATTAAACTTTAAGCATAGAGAAAGCAAGTTTCCAGGAACTTAACTTTATGGTCACGTTTGACTAGGCCTCACCTGGCTACACTGGTCAAATGCAGCCAGCTCTTACTTCGGTCAAAGAACGCTGGCCAGCCACTGGGACGTGCACTACTTGCACTGCAAGGAGGCACCAAACCTTACTAGGACTCCCATGCAGTTCAACTGAGATCAAGTCAGTGATACTCCATTGCAGCACTGACAGAATTCCACCAAGATTAGCAGCTCAAATAGACCAACCAATAGTCAAAACAGTGGAGCTCCTATCTGCCTAATCAGATTGGCCCAGTTGGTCGGGCATTGGAGCCAGGACAACCAAGAGAATCCTTGGCAACCTCGTCAGAGTAATCTAAAGACAATTGACAGTCAAGTGAGCACAGGAACAGACTGCAAATGGTCTTAGTTTACCCATAGACTAACTATACTACATTTTGGCATACAGTTCCACCTGCTCATCCATTCATACTCGAGCAAAAGGGATAAAACTAGGATTTAAAATTCCTCTAGTCCAACAGTTTGGAAAGTGTTGTATTATGCATCCTTTCAAAAAGCAGGCAACATGCTGAAAGCAGTTTGCAGTCACAGCAATTTGAAAAACAATTGTGAATTTTGGACAATTTTCAATGGGGTGGATTCCTGGTACCAAGTTAGTGAATCAAATGTTATTTTTTGAAAGGCATAATGTATTTTCCAATACTAGACCAGCATATTTATTTTTGCCATAGATGTGCATGTGGATTGTGTGAAGCATGCAATGTTTACCATAACCATGATATATGTAATAGTATTAAAATTCTAATCAGTGTTCCTTTACAGAAGGCAGCATCTGCAGATATTGTTGAACTAGTGCCAACTGCCTTCTAATAACTCACCCACGTGGCTAGTTTTCATGTGAGCCTAGACAAAATATTGGCAGGCTATTCAATTGTGGGGGCAGGGTGCATCATTACCTAGCTAGCAATGCTCCCTGAAATTTGTGTTTGGGCTATGCAGCCCCTTTAACAGGCTGTGCAGTTTTCTCAATGTAAAAGCTGGCTCACTAGCTGGAACATTGCTAGCTATCAATCAAATAGAAACTTTGGTCAAAGCTACCCCACCCAAGCCTAGCATTCACAGTCAACTGTAGTTTTCCAGACACCGCCCTACCCTAGTTCAACCAATTCAAAATAGACCAAGAGTCAATCTTCAGACATTCTTGCTCTATCTGGCGCAGGGTCACATCTGAGTAGATTTACTCACTGGACAGCTAATTTAAAAAAATTCAACTTCACTGGAAAATGCAAATTCTTGGGACACTAGAAATCACATTAGTGCAGCTTGCATTTCCTCAATTTTGAAGTGTGATTCATTAGATCTCAAATCACGCACAAAAAAAGTTAAGCATAGCCTAGAAATGAATATTTACTTCCAACTTTTCATCCTCCCCTGTCCAATTCCCCCCCCCCCCCCACTTTCTTTCCTTGGATTATGGTCCAAGGGTAGCCAATCACCTCTAATTGGCAAATGGCTATTTACATGACTATGGACAATGGCATTGGGAGGCTATTCAGCCTGGAGCTGAATCAGTAAAGTCTGACTGGTCATAACTAACATCCACATGCTTTTAGCAGGGGTCAGAAGTCAACAAGCAGGAGCAAAATCCCTGGCCAAAACACCCCTCTTCTTTTCCCCTGACCCACCCCTCCCCCAAATCTAAATGTAGCACTCATGCTACCCTGGTGAAAATCAGTTAACTCAGCACAGGCCATTTGGATTTTTCAAATTCACCCAACTTATGGGTTACATAGGCAGGAGTGTAACCTAGCAACAGGAGGAGGCCATTCAACCCCATGAGCCTGTTCCACCATTCAATTAGATCATGGCTGATCTGCATCTTAAATCCATCTACCTGCCTTGGTTCTGTAACCCTGAATACCATTTCCAAACAAAAATAAATCTCAGTTTTGAAATGTTCAATTAACCCCAGCTTCAACAGCTTTGAGAGTTTTCCAGATTTCCACTACCCTTTGTGTGAAGAAGTGCTTCCTGACATCATCCCTGAACAGCCTAGCTCTAATTTTAAGGTTATTCCCCCTTGTTCTGGACACTCACTAGAGGAAATGGTTTCTCTCTATCTACCAAATCCTTTAATCATTTTAAACCCCTCAGTTAGATCTCCCTCTTCTATATTCAAGGGAATACAAGCCTAGTCTATGCAATCTATCCTCAATTTAACCCTTTTAGCCCCAGTATCATTCTGGTGAATCTGCACTGCACCCCCTCCAAGGTCAATATATCCTTCATGGAGCTGCAGTGTCCAGGACTGAATGCAGTACGCCACATGGAGTCTAACCAGAACTCTGTACAGCTGTAACAACTTCCACCCCTTTGTAGTCTAGCCCTCGAGAAGGCCAACATTCCATTTGCCTTTAATAATTTTTTCCACACGTCCACTAGCTTTTAATTATTTCTTTCCTTGGACCTCAATTTCTCTGCTCATCCACAGTTCCTAGTTTCTCACCATTTAGAAAATACTTTGGTCCATCTTTCTTAGGTCCAAATTGGATGACCTCACACTCACACTGAACACCATCTGCCAGAGTTTTGCCCACTTAACTATCAATTTCCCTTTGCAACTTTATGCTCCCATCTACACTGTGTACACTACCACCTAACAGTGTCATCACCAAAGTTGGATACATGGCTCGCTATTCCTTCATCCAAGTCATTTATAAATATAGTGAAAAGCTGTGGTCCAGTACAGGTCCCTGGGGGACACCTCTAGTCACATCCTGCCAATTTGAATATGTACCCATTATCCCAACTGTCTCCTACCTCCCAACAATTCCCTAGCCAAACCAGTAGGTTGCCTCCAATTCCATGCTCTCATTTTTCTAAACAGTCTCTTATGTGAAACCTTGTCTAATGTCTTCTGGAAGTCTATATAACATCCATAATCACTTTCTTATCTACCACATTAGTTAACCCCCCAAAAAAAATAAACTAGGTTCTTTAGACATGACTTACCCATTACAAATCCATGCTGGCTCGCTGATCAACTAATTTGTCAAAATGCTTAGTCACTCTGTCCCCAATAACAGATTCCAGTAACATCTCCACAACAGATGTTAGACTATTAGGTCTATAATTTCCTAGTTTCTCTCTTATTGTTCTGCTCTCAGGTGGATGTAAAAGATCCCAAGGCACTATTCCAAAGAAGAGCAGGGGAGTTATCCCTGGTGTCCTGGCCAATATTTATCCCTCAATCAATATAAAAAGATTATCTGGTCATTATCGCATTGCAGTTTGTGGGAGCTTGCTGTGTAAACTGACTGCCGCATTTCCCACATTACAACAGTGACTACACTCCAAAGGTACTTCAGTGGCTGTAAAGCGCTTTGAGACATCTGGTGGTCATGAAAGGCGCTATATAAATGGAAGTCAGTCTTTCTTCAACAATTAGTGGAGTGACTGACATTCCAATTCAGGGGGACAATTCCAGAAATCGATTGAGTTTGAGAATCATGATTAACACAGCAACAATTTCCTCACCTACTACTTAATACCCCAAGGTGGAAACCATCAGGTCCTGGAGATTTGTCTATCTTTAACAATGTTAGTCTCCATCACTTTTTTTTTTAAATATAACTTTTATTGACTCTAGTTAGCTCCTCCCCTTGATTTATTTTTAGTTTTCCTTCCTCATCCTCTGGGAAGACCTATACAAAAGTAGCTATTTAGTAAGTCTGCCATTTCCTGACTTCCAACTCCAATATCACCAGTGTCTGTCATTAAGGGGCCTACATTATGCTTAGCCATCCTCTTTCTTTTAATATAGTTGTAAAAACCTTAGTGTTGTCCTTGATGTACTCAAGCTTTTTCCTCTTATTTCCCCCCCCCCCCCCCCCCCCCCCCCTGCAGCTCTTACCACTTTGCTGTTCTTTATATCTCTCCCAGTCCATGGGATCGCTACTGTTCTTTGCCAGTACTCAAGAGGTACAAGAAATAGCAATTTTTTGGGGGCTAGGCGATACCCAGATTGCTCATGTCCAGGTAAAGATTACCTAGCACCAGAAAATTATATATTTTTTTAAGCATTTGAGCCCCCACAGATGGCAAACTCCTGAATTTCTGTGTGTTAAGTTCCTCCGCAGCCCTCGTCGGTGGAAGAAAGGATAATTTTGGCTGGCGACTGATGATTAGATAAATAACCTTAAACCCGAGGGGGGGGGGGGGGGGGGACACACTAGATCCACAATAATCAGTTTAATAATTAATTTGTTACCTTGGCTCAGTTCATAACACCCTCATCTCAAGTCAGAAGGTTGTGGGTTCAAGGTCCACTTCAGGACATCAGTATATAATCTAGGCAGACTTAGTGTAATATTGAGTGCTGTATTGTCACAGGTACCAAGTAAAATTGTGCTGCATCCTACTGTACAGGTGTACAGTAAAACTATAGCAACACTCAAAAGGGATGGGGATGGGGATGACCATCTTGGCACTTATTAACTTCGCTCAACCAAAAACTGGTTATTCACTACATTTTCCATTTGTCGGAACTTGTGGTGTGCAAGCTGGCTGCCACATTTCCCCGTATAATAGTAACGACACATCAAAAATTAATTCATTGGATGTACAGACCTCGGGGACATTCCAAAGACAAAAAAGCTGCTATATAAAATGATGCAGTCCCCACAACTTACACCATGGGCAGCTGCCAGATCAGGCAAATGGCTAAACCTGGTCATTACCATACAATTACAAGGCGTTGCTTAAAACGTGCCAGCCATTTTGTTTAGTTCTGTACTTAGCGATTTAAAAGCTCCGCTGATTTGAAGCAAAGTCAGGTCTTTAAGCAGCTTCAATGATCTAGTTGTACTGTTAGCAACCACAGGACACAGTTGGAAAGTGGAGACCTCAGGCAGCTTCACTCAGATGGTTTTACCCTCAACTGTGTATAGCAGGCAAATCACATTATAGCGGGTGCTTTCGCACTAGTCAACGGGGACAGCAATTCCTTTTGAACTTCTGCTATTTCCACCCTAACGTCCCTCAGCAACCTAGGATGCGTCCCATCCAGACCATAAAAATGGTAACTTTTACTTCGAGCACTGCCAACCTTTTAAGTACCTCCTCTATCAATTTTTATCCTAGCCAATTTCACTTCTAACTCCTCCTTTACTGTGACACTGGCAGCATTTTCTTATTTTAAGACGACAAATGCAAAATACTCATTCAGTACCTCTGCCACACCCTCTGATCCACATGATATTCTTTTTGGTTCCTAATCCGCGCCACCCTTCCTTTAACTATCCTGTTACTATTTATATCAAACCCACTCCAGGACTTGAGCACAATACCGAGGAAATGCTGCATTGCCAGCTCTCAGAGGAGACAGTAAAATAAAGACCCATCCACCTGGTCAGGGACTAATGATCCAGGGACATGAGTTCAAATCCCACCACAGCAACAGAGAAATTTAAATTCAATTAAATAAATCTGGAATAAAAAAACACTAGTATCAGTATTTACAGACCAGGGAGTTGCCAGTGTCCAGGCCAACATTCCATGCCTAAAACTCCAGGACACACCCCACATATTCAACAACTAGCAGGGCAGGACGCCTCCATACTAGGAATAAAGTTATGCGCCACTAACACAAGAAACCTCAGGCATTTGTATGATTTTATTCAAGGAACACTCCACCTATGGAGACCTTACTTCCACTTCAATGTACATCCTACAGGATAACAGCAATCTTGCTTGGCATTTTTTTTAAAAAAATTCATTCACTGGATGCAGACATCACTGGCAAGGCCAGCATTTATTGCCCATCCCTAATTGCCCTCTTGGTGGTGAGCCATATTCTTGAATACAACCGAGTGGCTTGCTAGGCCATTTCAGAGGGCAGTGAAGAGTCAACCACATTGCTGTGGGTCTGGAGTCATAGGCCAGACCAGGTAAGGATGGCAGATTTCCTTCCCTAACAGACATTAGGGAACCAAATGGGTTTTTATGACAATCTGATAGTTTCATGGTCACTAGCTTTTTTAATTTCAGATTTATTTAATTGAATTTAAAATCCCCAGCTGCTGTAATTTGAACTCCGGTTGGATTACTAGTTTAGTAACAAAAGTAATATAACCACTGCGCTACCATACCACTACAGAATTTTTTAATACAACTTTCAATGCCCATTTAAAGAGGCATCTTATTGATCTATTGAAATATCAAGAGCACCCTTCTCTACATGAATGGAACACCAGCAAAAATTGTTTGGTCAGTGTGAATTTATAATGGATGGCTTCTTAATATAGGTTCTTGCATTTTACTCCTGATAAGATTCCTACAAACGTATGGTTTGCATTCAAAAAACACTCGGCGCATTACAGTACATGCAAGATTCATTTTGGGAATAGAAAAGAAATTGGATGGGGGGGGGGGGGGGGGGAAGAGAAGGCGGGCGGCTGCTGTTCCTTTAAGTCAAGCCAACAATAGAGGCGCAGACCTCCATCCAGCATTGCCGCGACCTGACACGCTTGGCGCCGTACGCATGCGCGGGCGGCCGAGCCGGTCCATGTGAAGGGAGTGTTGGGGGGTGGGTGGGTGAAGGGAGAGCGAATGACACCCGGGGGGGGGAAAGAGAGGCGACGCGCGACCGAAGGAAAAAAGGGGGAGCGCGACCGTAACCGGACAAAGAAGCGGGGCCTCCGGCTTCAACAGGCGGTGAGAACCAACCACCCGGGCGCGTAAAACCGACAAATAGCCGTTTTTAAAAAACAAACAGTTTATAGAGACTGACTGACTGGCGGCGGGCGGAGTTCGTGAGGCGCCGATCGCCCGCCCGGTGTTGTGCAACGACCGTCGCCATAGAGTCTTGAAAAGGCTCGGAAATAAAGGTGGGGGGAGGGGAGATCCCGGTCGCGGAGAGGGGTGCCGCTAAATATGCTTTACCTGCCAGCTGCCTGCGGAGTAAGAGTGCCGACTGCGGCTCTGTCATGTTCCCGGGCCGTGAAGCGCACAAAGGCAAATCTTTTTTTTTTTCTCTCCCCCCCCTCGCGATCCGCGCCCACACGCACCAGCTTTCCCCCCCCGGCTCGCTTTCTCCTCAAGTTTTATGTTCTCCGGCCTGCTCCGCGCGTGCGCACTGTGGCCGGCCCAATCTCTGCCCCGTGCACCCCAACGTGCTGGGGCCGCTCAGCCCGCCCCCTTTTCCCTTCCTTCCTTCCTTCGTGATTGGTTGCATTCCGGCCCCAGCGGCGCCCGGCTCCTGGCCATCGGGTTGGCTGTGCGCTGTGTCAGTCAAGCTGACGTCCTGGCCTGTGGGAGGTTTTTGCGTCAAGTGTGGTTGAGCCGGCCTCTTTTGCCTTGTGGCCCTGCTCTCCTTCCCCCCCTCCCCAAATTTGGTAGGAAATGCACAGCGAGCTGCAGATTGGCAGCCCAATTTGTTTCCTAAATTAATTGTCAAGTGCAGCGCCGAGTGTTGTTTTTGCACTGCTGCTGATGAAACACGATATCGTGGCGATGAGTATGTATTGGGAAGCACTTGGATGTTAACATCTTGGTGCCTTATTACTATTAGCCCAATAATAACAGCTGAAAAGCTTCCCATGTGTCTTCTATAAAAAGCATTGACATCCTGTTAGTAAACAGGCTGACGAAGTGGCATTATTTACTTGACTTTCATGCATTATCCTTGCCTTTCAAACTGGAGCAACACTCTGGAAAGAGTTGATTGGGGACATTGGCATCTTAAAGTAAGAAAGACTTGCATTTCTCAACCTCAGGACATCACAAAGCGTTTTACAGCCAATGAAGTACTTTTGAAGTGTAGTCACTGTTGTAATGTAGGAAACGCGACAGCCAATTTGTGCACAGCAAGCTCCCATGAGCATACAATCTGTTTTTGTTATGTTGATTGCTCTTCTTCAAAATAGTGCTATAGGCTCTTGTACGCCCACCTGAGAGGGCAGACGGGGCCTCGGTTTAATGTCTCATCCGAAAGACGGCACCTCTGACAGCGCAGCACCCCCTCAGCACTGCACTGGAGTATCAGCCTAGATTTATGTGCTGAAGTCTCTGGGGTGGGACTTGAACCCACAACCATTCTGATTCAGAGGCAAGAGTGCCACCCACTGATCCACAACTGACATCTTACCCAATGAAGGGACAAACCCATGCCAAAAAATAAATTGGTGGGGCACGTCCCCCTCAACCCCACAGTGGTTACGCCTGTGCTTGCAAGTATAAAGCAGCAATAAAGGCTGGGGTAGCATTAGTGTTGCCAACCCTTCAGGACTATACTGGAGTCTCCAGGAATTAATCTGCAGGATACTGCTGCAAACAACCTAGGAGAAAAATTATAGGAGCATTAAGAAAACATTGTTTTTTTCATCTTTGAACACTTTCATTTATTAGAAACATAGAACATAGAAAAATAGGAGCAGGAGTAGGCCATTCGGCCCTTCGAGCCAGCTCCGCCATTCAATATGATCATGGCTGATCCTCTATCTCAATACCATATTCCCGCTCTCTCCCCATACCCCTTGATGCCTTTTGTGTCTAGAAATCTATCTATCTCCTTCTTAAAAATATTCAGTGACTTGGCCTCCACAGCCTTCTGTGGTAGAGATTTCCACAGGTTCACCACCCTCTGAGTGAAGAAATTTCTCCTCATCTCAGTCCTAAATGTCCTACCCCATATCCTGAGACTGTGACCCCCTCGTTCTAGACCCCCCAGCCAGGGGAAATTAGTTATACAGATATTGGAGATGGCTAAAAAGGCTGTTTGACTAAAAGCCAAACAGGCAAGCATCATGCAGTCAGATAATGAAGAGTCTATTTGCTTTCCAGTTGGCAAGTTGGTGTGCTATGAGGATTGACGTGTCAGGCAACCAATGACTGGAGTTTGGGGGCGGAGCAGTTGAAGGAGGGGGAGGGGGTCATGTGATGAAACCTCCTGGAATATGCCCAACCAGTGTCGGCAACCCAAGGTGGCATGGTTTCTGACGAAGTTATGACGAGTTCATGAGTTCTGACGAAGGGTCATCGACCTGAAACGTTAACTCTGTTTCTCTTTCCACAGATGCTGCCTGACCTGCTGAGTATTTCCAGCATTTTCTGTTTTTATTTCAGATTTCCAGCATCTGCAGTATTTTGCTTTTGTATGGCATGGTTTCTATGCAGGTTTCCCCAAACTGCCCCTGCAGTGAGTTTCTGATCTCGGTCCAGCTGTAAGAGATTGGCGCTTCAGCAAGGGAAAGGAAAGCACATTTACACCTCTTAGTATTTAGCATTAGAATTGCATTGATAAAGATCTTGAAATATGTCTCCTGCTTATACTCCTACCAAACGATTAGTAAATGCAAGAAGGCCTAAAAGAAGGCAAGCATGCCTTTTTTATAATCAGAGAATAGGAAGACGTGTCTTAGAGTGCATCACATACAATGAATTACTTTGGAGTGCAGTCACTAAGCAAACAAGGCAGTAATTTTGCACACAGGAAAGTTCCATTAAACAACAATCTATTTTTAATGGAGGTGCCGTGTTGGGCCAGGGCATCTCTCTGTTCTTCAGATCTTTAATGCCTTCTCTAACCACTAGAATAGGTCCATTAATATTTAATCCAAAGATGGAATCTCTGATTCTCAGCACTGCATCAGTACTGTACTGGAATGTCAGCCTAGATTAGGTGCATAGGTCCTGGAGTGGGGCTTGTTCTCAAAGCCTTCTGACCCATAGGCGAGAGTGCTACAAACAGAGCCAAGCAGACTCTGGCAGGGGGAGGAAAGTAATTTTGTGACACAATGTGGAATAGCAAATAATAGGGCTGATTCAGGGGAGCAGGTGCATAGCACTCTTCTGCATTTAGTGAATGAAAGTGCGTAAGCTCATTTCTTGCCTTCATTTCATTAATGCCCCAGATTCGATGCAACATTATTTAAATAAACACCACAAGCCTGCAGTATTTGTAGCACATTTGCTCTTTTTTCTTGGAATGAGAGCTATGGAAGCTCTATGGTTGAGGGAGATTTCTTTGTATGTTTTTATGGGAATGTTTACAGTTTCATTTTAGTATAGATTTTTAGTAAACATTTTTTACATATTCCTATCATTTTTATTAATAGTTCTTTCAAAGCCTTTTTGGTGGGCTAATTTTTTTTTTACTCTTTAAGTTAAATTTGTTCTTAAGGCACCTCAAATACAGTATTTCATGACTGAAGTGGTACAGGATGAAAGAAGGCATGGCAGGGAGACCAGCAGGCACCACACCATATCTGCAGACCGTGGCACACCTACCTGCCAATGAGTGAAGACAACTGATTCAGCATGCTAATGGTCAGCAGGGCAGAGCTTTGCCATCGGCAGCAAAGACACCTACCGCCAACCTGCAACATGCACTGTTAATGTTAGCCAAGATCGGTTTGCCCTCAACTGTTATGCCTGTGGCTCATTTCCACTGCCCACACAAACAGGTGACTAATGCATCAGTCAATACGGCCATTGCTTTCATCTGTTTTCTCAGTTAATGGCATGGCTGCTCACTGTCACTGTACTGGTGCAATCCCAAAGTACACGTTCTGAGTAACTACCAAATCACTGATGATTGCCACATGCTATTGTTTTTTTTTCTTCCTTTCTCTCTTGGCTGTCAATCCTCCCATATACAACCCTTGTAAAGGCCGAAAAATTGAACTATTTTTGATCTTTTAAAAAGACTCCAAGATCTTTATCACCACAGACAGCCACTTGCCCTAAAGAGACTGCGTCCCTTTAATTTTGACTAGCAGCCCTTTTTGTGGTTCAGATGGACATCTAAAGATTCACGTAGCACAACTTGTGATATTCTACAGGGTCCTTTCACCTCAGTTCCTGTGTGAGGCTCAAACTGTAGGTGAAGTATATTTAAACTCTATTCTTGAGCTGGCCTTGGAGCATTTGGCGAGGCCAGCTCATCACTCTGCTGGTACCTACCTCGTGCAGTGGTCCAGGATCACTGAATCAGCCCTAATAAATCCTGAGACTATGGGCTTCTAATATGCTGTGTCCCTTTGTTGAAAGAAAGGGAATAAGCTTATTATGTCACCCTTTGCTCAGCGGTAGCAGTCAGAAAGTTGTCGATTTCCAGCCCCAGTCCAGAAACTTGAGCACATAATCTAGGTCTTTCAGATGAGACGTTAAACAGAGGCCCCATCTGCCCTCTCAGCTGGACATAAAATATCCTACGGCACTATTCAAAGAAAAGCAGGTGTCTCTCAGTGTCCAGGCCAATATTTATCCCTCAACCAATGCCTAAAACAGATTATCTGGTCATTATCACATTGCTGTTTGTGGGAGCTTGCTGTGCACAATTTGGCTGCTGCAGTTCCTACTTTACAACAGTGACTACACTTCAAAAGTACTTCATTGACTGTAAAGCGCTTTGGGACGTCCTGAGGTCGTGAAAGGTACTATATAAATGCAAGTCTTTTTTATTTAGTACCAGCTATATAAACACAGTTATAACGCTTGAGTGAATGAACGAACAATTGAATGAATGATTGAATGAACAATGACAGTAGGACTGGCGTAAAACAGGTTTTCTTGGTTTATTGGAATAAATGTTATTTGTAGCATTTAATTGGATTATGATGGTGTTATGTGTTTGTACACTGGTGTTGAAATGGTTTTTGTTTTATGTGGAGTTAACTTTGAGATTTATTATTTTAAATCTAAAAAGTTGTGTGGTATTGTTTAAGGGTATTTGTACTGTAAATATTATTGATTATTTGTAAAATTAATCATTGCATTTATATTAACTATAAGGCTGTTTTTAAGGCTTTATTTTTTACTGTGATGGATGAATGTAATGGATTTACTATGTAATGGATTTACTATGTAATTGATGATTTGTACAGGTATTATTGTTTTTGAATAAAAATATTTAAACACAGTTATAGGCTCGGCACTGCCATACAATGTGTTGGAGGCTGCTGTAAAGCAGTAGATCAGGTTCAGATCTATGATACCACACCCACTGAGTTACTTATCTCAACCATTGCAGCCAATTCACAAGTAGGAAGTGAAAGCTGGTCAATTAATCACCCTAGGCTGCTCTTACCTCCTAGCAGCTACTTATAGAGCATCATTGGCTGAAGACTGGTATAGCTTCTCTTCCTAACCTTTCAACTCCGGGTGTGGCATAGTGCAAGGAAATCAAAGAAGAGGAAGTGGGAAACCAATAGTTGTAAGCGATTAGCAAGCTATGTTACAGGTAGTGGATCGTGTCTACTTCCAATGAAGTGCCGGCGAGGGCCTATTAAACAAAAAAAAATTGGAAAAACTGCTGTTGATCTTGGTCAGACCACATCTAAAAGTGTTTTGTGACGACATGTACATCCAGTTTTGATCAGTAAGTAGGAACCTAAAACCTTCCGCTCGCTGAAGCAGTCTCAACTATCACCATCACGCCCAATGCTTGAGGGTAATCCAGCCACCAATCTTGAATCTCTATGTTATGACCAATTCATACGCTCCCTCTGCATCTGAAGCAGGCTCATGCAAATAATTTATTCCAAGCCAACAACAAGGAATAGACAAAGATAGAATTGGACTTCCTATATTATTCCCTGCAGAATACTGTATTCCCGGGACAGCTGTTTTTTTTTACATTTCAGCTTTTATTTTAATATTAATTCTCGGATGAGAGCATCGCTGGCAAGAACACATTGCTCATCTCCAGTTGCCCTGAGAAGGTGATAGTGGTGCAGCGGTTTGAGACAACTAAGTGGCTTGCTAGGCCGCTCCAGAGAGCAGTAAAGCGTCTACCGTGTTGGTGAGGGACTGGAGTCACATAGAGGCCAGACCGGGTAAGGACAACACATTTTCTTCCTTAAAGGACATCAGTGAACCAGTTGGGTTTTTACGACAATCTGACAGCTTCATGGTCACTTTTTCTGAGACCAGAGCCTAGAAATTCATTTGAGCCCATCAACGGCTAAATGGATAAGCCCGAAGCGCACATAATATTGGGCCTCGGGCCTCATTATCATCGACTGGTGAGCTTAGGAAACCTAATGGGTGTCCCCAGGCAGCTCGCCGGAGAAGAGGACTCGAAACTCGGGCTGCTGCAAATCTGGCAGCGGCCATCAGGTAATTCCTTAAAGGGGACCCGGAGAAACATAGAAACATAGAAAATAGGTACAGGAGTAGACCATTCGGTCCTTCGAGCCTGCACCGCCATTCAATGCGTTCATGGCTGAACATGCTACCTCAGTACCCCATTCCTGCTTTCTCGCCATACCCCTTGATCCCCTTAGTTGTGAGTGTTATATCTAACTCCCTTTTGAATATATTTAGCGAACTGGCCTCAACAACCTTCTGTGGAAGAGAATTCCATAGATTCACCACTCTCTGGGTGAAGAAGTTCCTCCTCAGCTCAGTCCTAAATGGCTTCCCCTTAATCCTTAGACTGTGACCCCTGGTTCTAGTTTTCCCTACCATTGGGAACATTCTGCCCGCATCTAATTTGTCTAAACCAGTCAGGATTTTAAATGTCTCTATAAGATCCCCCCTCATTCTTCTGAACTCCAGAGGATACAAGTTCAGTTGACCCAATCTTTCTTGATATGTCAGTCCGGCCATCCCAGGAATCAATCTAGTGAACCTTCGCTGCACTCCCTCAATAGCAAGAATGTCCTTCCTTAAGTTAGGAGACCAAAACTGCGCACAATACTCCAGGTGTGGCCTCACCAAGGCCCTGTACAACTGTAGCATCACCTCCCTACTCCTGTACTCAAATCCCCTTGCTATGAAGGCCATCATTCCGTTTGCTTTCTTGACTGCCTGCTGCACTTGCATTCCCACCTTCAGTGACTGATGTACCATGACGCCCAGGTCTCGTTGCACGTCCCCTTTCCCTAATCTGCCACCATTCAGGTAATAGTCCGCCTCTCTATTTTCACCACCAAAGTGGATAACCTCACATTTATCCACATTGTACTTCATCTGCCATACATTTGCCCATTCACCCAACCTGTCCAAGTCACTCTGTAGCCTCCTAGCATCCTCCTCATTGTTCACACTGCCTCCCAATTTAGTGTCATCCGCAAATTTGGAGATATTACATTTAATCCCTTCGTCCAAATCATTAATATATAATGTAAACAGCTGGGGTCCCAGCACCGAACCCTGCGGTACCCCGCTGGTCACTGCCTGCCATTCTGAAAAGTACCCATTTACTCCTACTCTTTGTTTCCTGTGTGCCAACCAGTTCTCAATCCACGTCAACACATTACCCCCAATCCCATGTGCTTTAACTTTGCTCACCAATCTCTTGTGTGGGACCTTGTCGAAGGCCTTCTGAAAGTCCAAATACACCACATCTACTGGTTCCCCCCTGTCCACCCTATTGGAAAC
This sequence comes from Squalus acanthias, assembly GCA_030390025.1. Lineage (NCBI taxonomy): Eukaryota > Metazoa > Chordata > Chondrichthyes > Squaliformes > Squalidae > Squalus > Squalus acanthias. Next base: position 43,130,115 of record CM059448.1, on the reverse strand, counting down.
ATCCTCAAAAAATTCCAGAAGATTTGTCAAGCATGATTTCCCTTTCACAAATCCATGCTGACTTGGACCTATCATGTCGCCACTTTCCAAATGGTCTGTTATGACATCTTTAATAATTGCTTCCATCATTTTACCCACGACCGATGTCAGGCTGACCGGTCTATAATTCCCTGCTTTCTCCCTCCCTCCTTTTTTAAAAAGAGGGGTTACATTGGCCATCCTCCACTCCATCGGAACTGATCCAGAGTCTAAGGAATGTTGGAAAATGATCGTCAATGCATCCACTATTTCCAAGGCCACCTCCTTAAGTACTCTGGGATGCAGACCATCAGGCCCCGGGGATTTTTCAGCCTTCAGTCCCATCAATTTCCCCAATACCTTTTCCCGACTAATAAGGATTTCCCTCAGCTCCTCCCTCTTACCAGATCCTCTGACCCCTTTTATTTCCGGCAGGTTGTGTGTGTCCTCCACAGTAAACACCGAACCAAAGTACTTGTTCAATTGATCTGCCATTTCCTTGTTCCCCATTACGACTTCCCCTGTTTCCGACTGCAGGGGACCTACGTTTGTTTTTACTAACCTCTTTCTTTTTACATATTTATAGAAGCTTTTGCAGTCCATTTTAATGTTCTCTGCAAGCTTCCTTTCATATTTTATTTTCCCTGCCCTAATCAAACCCTTCGTCCTCCTCTGCTGAGTTTTGAAGTTCTCCCAGTCCCCGGGTTTGCTGCTACTTCTGGCCAATTTGTATGCAACTTCCTTGGTTTTAATACTATCCCTGATTTCCCTTGTTAGCCATGGTTGAGCCACCTTCCCTTTTTTATTTTTACGCCAGACCGGGATGTACAATTGTTGTAGTTCATCCATGCGATCTCTAAATGTCTGCCATTGCCCTTCCACTGATAGCCCCTTAAATATCGCTTGCCAATTTAACCTCGCCAATTCACGCCTCATACCCTCAAAGTTGCCCTTATTTAAGTTCTGGACCATGGTCTCTGACTTAACTGTTTCCTTCTCCATCCTAATGTAGAACTCCACCATACTATGGTCACTCTTCCCCAGGGGGCCTCGTACCACAAGATTGCTGATTAGTCCCTCCTCATTACACAACACCCAGTCCAGGATGGCCTCCCCTCGAGTTGGTTCCTCAACATATTGGTTTAGGAAACCATCCCTTAAACACTCCAGGAAATCCTCCTCCACCGTATTGCTTCCAGTTTGAGTAGCCCAATCTATATGCATATTAAAGTCACCCATGATAACTGCCGTGCCTTTTTTGCACGCACCTCTGATTTCCTGTTTCATACCCTCCCCCACCTCACTACTGCTGTTTGGAGGTCTGTACACAACTCCCACTAACGTTTTCTGCCCTTTGGTGTTCTGCAGCTCAACCCATATTGATTCCACATCCTCCAAGCTGATGTCCTTCCTAGCTATTGCATTAATCTCCTCTTTAACCAGCAATGCTACCCCACCCCCTTTTCCTTTTATTCTATCCTTTCTGAATGTTGAATACCCCTGGATGTTCAGTTCCCAGCCTTGATTGTTCTGGAGCCACGTCTCTGTAATCCCAATCACATCGTGTCCGTTAACATCTATTTGCACAGTCAATTCATCCACCTTATTACGGATACTCCTTGCATTAAGACACAGAGCCTTTAGGCTTGTTTTATTAACATCCTTTGTCCTTTTAGACTTATGATTTAGTATGGCCCTTTGTGTTTCTTGCCTTTGTTTACTCGGCCTTCCCCTATTGTTTCTCACCCTTCTAACATTTGTTTCTGACTGCATATTACTTCCCCCTGTTTCGCTACATAGGTTCCCATTCCCCTGCCATATTAGTTTAAATCCTCCCGAACTGCTTTAGCAAATATTACCCCGAGGACATCGGTTCCAGTCCTGCCCACAAGGGGGGGGGCGACCGAGAGAGGGGCATCAGTGGGGATCGGGAGGGTGGGTAATGATGGCCAAGATCATGAGGGAGGGTGGCGGTGGTGATCGGGGAGGGTGACGCCGGTGATCGGGCTGGGTGGGAGGTCGCGATCGGCGTGGGGGGGAGTGGTGGCCGGCAAGGGGCCACATACTTTTAATGTGGTGCACTGGTGCTCCTCCCAGCTCCACGTTCAACAACAACAACAATTTACATTTATATAGCGCCTTTAATGTAGTAAAACGCCCCAAGATGGTTCACAGTAGCGATATTAAAAACAAAATTTTAAACCGAGCCATATATATATATACATATATTCAGGTAAGTACATTATAAAACCTTACCTTTTAAGGACCACCTGTTAGGCCACATGTAGACCACATTTTCCTAAACGCAGCTGGCTCAGCAATGCTAATTTTGCAAGGCTCCACTTACAGCACAGATCCTCTCAGTACAGGCTGTGGATTACTGATTCAGGCACAGAGCTGCACTTGCCCGATTCACAGTGCTGCCTATTTTCTGAGTTTATGTTGCTGTGCAGAACAAGCCGCATTAAACCTCTCAAATCCATACAAATCTCACAGTTTGGCAGTGGCCTCCTCTTCTAAAGTGCTGCTTGCCCACATAAAACAAGCACAAGACTGAAAGTGTTGTACTGTTCAGAGTTGGTTTGAACTTTGTTTTTTGGCTTACTATTTCGCTTCTATCTGTGTTTTCTTTGGCACATTGTGGTTTGCTGCGGTTGAGGGCTGATTTTTCGCATTGCAACACTTATCACTTATTTGCAATTCATTTTTCTACAATAGTCTTGCTTCCACCTGTTATAAGAACATAAGAAGTAAGAGAAGGAGTCGGCCATACGGTCCCTCGAGCCTGCTCTGCCATTCAAAAAGATCATGGCTGATCATCGACCTCAACTCCACTTTCCCGCCCGATCTCCATATCCCTTGATTCCCCATGAGTCCAAAAATCTATCAATCTCAGCCTTGAATATACTCAAAGACTCAGCATTCAGAGCCCTCTGGGCAGAGAATTCCAAAGATTCACAACCCTCTGAGTGAAGAAATTCCTCCTCATCTCAGTCTTAAATGGCCGACCCCTTATCCTGAGACTATACCCCCTAGTTCTAGACACTCCAGCCAGGGGAAACAACCTCTCAGCATCTACCCTGTCAATCCCCTTCAGAATCTTGTATGTTTCAATGAGATCATCTCTCATTCTTCTAAACTCCAGAGAGTATAGGCCCATTCTACACAATCTCTCATCATAGGACAGCCCTCTCATCCCAGGAATCAATCTGGTGAACCTTCGTTGCACCGCCTCCAAGGCAAGTATATCCTTCCTTAGATAAGGAGACCAGAACTGTGCACAGTACTCCAGGTGTGGTCTCACCAAGGCCATGTACAATTGTAGCAAGACTTCCTTACTCTTATACTCCAACCCCCTTGCAATAAAGGCCAACATGCCATTTGCCTTCCTTATTGCTTGCTGTACCTGCATGCTAGCTTTCTGTGTTTCTTGCACGAGGACACCCAAATCTCTCTGAACACCAACATTTGAAAGTTTCTCACCATTTAAAAAATATTCTGTTTTTCTATTCCTACCAAAGTGAATAACCTCACATTTCCCTACATTATACTCCATCTGCCACCTTACTGCCCACTCACTTAGTCTATCTATATCCCTTTGCAGACTCTTTGTGTTCTCCTCAAAGCTTACTGTCCCACCTAGCTTTGTATCGTCAGCAAACTTGGATACATTACACTCGGTCCCTTCATCTCGGTCATTAATATAGATTGTAAATAGCTGAGGCCCCAACACCGATCCTTGTGGCACCTCACTAGTTACAGCCTGCCAACCTGAAAAAGATCCGTTTATCCCTACTCTCTGTTTTCTGTCTGTTAACCAATCCTCTATCCATGCTACTATATTACCCCCAACCCCATGAGCCCTAATCTTGTGTAATAATCTTTTATGTGGCACCTTATCGAATGCCTTTTGGAAATCCAAATATACTACATCCACTGGTTCCCCTTTATCTACCCTGCTAGTTACATCCTCAAAAAACTCTAATAAATTTGTCAAACATGATTTCCCTTTCATAAAACCATGTTGACTCTGCCTAATCATGTTATGATTTTCTAAGTGACTTGATACCACTTCCTTAACAATGGATTCCAGCATTTTCCCGATGACTGATGTCAGGCTAACTGGCCTGTAGTTCCCTGTTTTTTCTCTCCCTCCTTTCTTGAATAGCAGTGTTACATTTGCAACCTTCCAATCCGCTGGGACCTCCAGAATCTAGGGAATTTTGGAAGATCAAAACCAATGCATCCACTATCTCTTCAGCCACCTCTTTTAGAACCCAAGGATGTAGGCCGTCAGGCCCAGGGGATTTGTCGGTTTTTAGTCCCATTAGTTTCTCTAGTACTTTTTCTCTACTTATATTAATTACGTTAAGTTCCTCACCCTCATTAGACCCTTGGTTCCCCACCATTTTTGGTATGCTTTTTGTGTCTTCTACTGTGAAGACAGATACAAAATATTTGTTTAACGTTACTGCCATTTCCTTATTCCCCATAATAATTTCTCCTGTCTCAGCCGCTAAGGGACCAACGTTTACTTTTGCTATTCTTTTCCTTTTTACATACTTGTAGAAACTCTTACAATCTGCTTTTATATTTCTTGCTAGTTTTTTCTCATATTCTATCTTTTCCCTTTTTATCAATTTTTTTGGTCAACCTTTGCTGGTTTCTGAAACTCTCCCAGTCCTCAGGCTTAATATTATTCTTTGCAACATTATAAGCTTCTTCTTTCAATCTAATGCCATCTTTAACTTCTTTAGTTAGCCACGGTTAGATCACTTTTCCCGTGGAGTTTTTGTTTCTCAATGGAATGTATTTTTGTTGAGAATTATGAAATATTTCTTTAAATGCTAGCCACTGCTTATCTACCGCCATACCTTTTAATCTATTTTTCCAATCTACCTTAGCCAACTCGCCCCTCATACCTATGTAATTGGCTTTATTTAAGTTTAAGACTCTAGTTTCGGACTTAGGCAAATCACTCTCAGAATTAATGTAAAATTCTAATATATTATGATCACTCTGCCCCAGAGGATTCTTTACTATGAGATTGCTAATTAACCCTGTCTCATTACACAATACAAGATCTAAAATAGCCTGTTCCCTGGTTGGTTCCATGACATATTGTTCTAAGAAACTGTCCCGAATGCATTCCATGAACTCGTCCTCCACACTTGGAGGAAGCAAATTTTTTTGGAGGTTTGAATAGTGCTCCTTGATTTGGAGGAGGAAGAGGGAACAAGAAAGAGAGGTGGAACGATACCTTGGGTGTTATGTACACAACCATGGTTACAATGGAACCCACATGTACAGACCCAGACAGTCCTTCCTGGGCAGAGGAGACTTATCTTCGGCACTTCCACTTCACAAAGGAGACTATCACAGAGCCAAAACAGCTCTTCCCATTAGCATTAAACTTTTACGCCACTGGATTCTTTCATGTCATCACCGGCAACGTATCCAAAATCAATCAGTCAGCTGTCTACAGATACATCGAGCAAGTGATGGAGGTCTTACTTGGAAGGGGTAACTTTCGTCACTTTCCCTGAGGAAAGAAGGCATCAGCTAGACAAGGCACAGAATCTTGACTAAGTGACATGGTTCCTATGCAGGGCATCATAGAAGGCAGCCATGTGGCCCAGGCACTCACACCAACCCCATGACCCACATGAATGGAAAGCTCTTGCTTTCTATTAATATCCAGGTGGTGTTGAACTGTAGGCATGTCATCATGCAAGTCAATGCACAATATCTTGGGTGACACCCATGATACTTCCATTTTGAGACAATCCACCTTGCCAGGATTATTGGAAGAAACAGGAAGACTGGACAGATGACTTCTAGGAGACCAGGACCATTCTCTACCAAGAGGGTAATAATGAGCCTATATAAAACTGCAGTAAAAACTCAATTAGAGTACTGCGTGCAGTATTGGGGTCCATGCGAGAGGAAGGCTATTGAGAATTTAGAGAGGGCACAATGCAGATTCACTATGATGCTTCCTGGTATGAGGGAATTCAAATGCAAAGCAATCCTTGAAAAATTGAGGCTTTTTTCATCAGTTTACGGGGTGATATGGTAAAACTATGAAAGGATAGGACAGGATAGAAGCAGACCATTTCCATTAGTTGAGGGGTAAAGAATAAGGGGCCATAGATACAATTACATTGAATTTATGGCATTCAACAGGCCATTCGGCCCCACTATGCTGGTGTTTATGCTCCACGTGAGCCTCCTCCCACTTCATAAGAACATAAGAAATAGAAGCAGGAGTCGGCCATTTGACCCTTCGAGCCTGCTCCGCCATTCAATAAGATCATGACTGATCTTCTACCTCATCTCCACTTTCCTGCACTATCCCCATATCCCTTGATTCCCTTAATATTCAAAAATCTACCGATCTCTATCTTGAATATACTCAGCGACTGAGCCTCCACAGCCCGCTGGGGTAGAGAATTCCAAAGATTCACCACCCTCTGAGTGAACAAATTTCTCCTCATCTCAGTCCTGAATGGCCGACCCCTTATTCTGAGACTGTGACCCCTGGTTCTAGACTCCCCAGCCAAGGGAAACATCCTCACTGCATCTACCCCGTCAAGTCCTGTAAGAATTTTGTATGTTTCAATGAGATCACCTCTCACTCTTCTAAACTCTACAGACTATAGGCCTAGTCTACTCAATCTCTCCTCATTGGACAATCCCCCCATCCCAGGAACCAGTCTGGTGAACCTTCGTTGCACTCCCTCAATGGCAAGTATATCCTTCCTTAGGTAAGGAGACCAAAACTGTACACAATACTCCAGGTGTGGTCTCACCAGGGCCCTATATAATTGCAGTAAGACGTCTTTACTCTTATACTCAAATCCTCTTGTAATAAAGGCCAACATACCATTTGCTTTCCTAATTGCTTGCTGTACCTGCATGTTAACTTTCAGTGATTCTTGTACAAGGACACCCAGGTCCCTCTGAACACCAACATTTCCCAATCTCTCACCATTTAAAAAATACTCTGCTTTTCTATTTTCCCTACCAAAGTGGATAACTTCACATTTCTCCACATTATGTTCCATTTGCCATGTTCTTGCCCACCCACTTAGCCTGTCTATATCCCCTTGAAGCCTCCTTGCATCCTCCTCACAACTTACATTCCCACCCAGCTTTGTATCATCAGCAAATTTGGATATATTACATTTGGGCCCCTCATCCAAATCATTGATGTAGATTGTGAATAGCTGAGGCCCAAGCACTGATCCTTGCGGTACCCCACTAGTTACAGCCTGCCAACCCGAAAATGACCCGTTTATTCCTACTCTCTGTTTTCTGTCCGTTAACCAATCCTCAATCCATGCGAGTATATCACCCCCCAATCCCATGAGCCCTAATTTTGTTTAATAACCTCTTGTGTGGCACCTTATCGAATACCTTCTGAAAATCCAAATACACTACATCCACTGGTTCCCCTTATCTATTCTGCTAGTTACAACCTCAAAAAATTCGAACAGATTCGTCAAACACGATTTCCCTTTCATAAATCCGTGTTGACTCTGCCCAATCCTATTATTATTTTCTAAGTGTCCTGTTACCACGTCCTTAATAATAGATTCTAGCATTTTCCCTACTACTGATGTCAGGCTAACTGGTCTGTAGTTCCCCGTTTTCTCTCTTCCCTCCTTAAATAATGGGGTTACATTTGCCACCTTTCAATCTGTGGGAACCGTTCTAGAATCTGTGGAATTTTGGAAAATGACAACCAATGCATCCACTATCTCTATAGCCACCTCTTTCAAAACCCTAGGATGCAGGCCATTAGGTCCAGGGGATTTATCGGCTTTCAGTCCCATTAATTTCTCCACCCTATAAACTATTAACTTCCCCCTATAAACATCTCTTTCTATTCCTTTCTCCCTCAAGTACTTATCTAGCTTCCCCTTAAATACATACAAGATTAAATGTAAGAGATTTAGAACAGAGGGGAGGCGAAACATCTTTACACAGAGAGTTGTAAGATGTGGAATGTTGAGGTAGAGAGTATCCCAACAATCAGGAATAGATTGGATAGGTGGATGAAAGAAAAGGGGGTGAAGGGATATGGGAACAGGGTGGGTGAATGTGATTAGAGCTATTGCTCACGTGGAGGGTAAACACCGACACAGACTGGTTGGGCCGAATGGCCTTTTTCTGTGTTGTAGCACAGGAAATATAGGAATATAAGATCAGGAGGAGGCCATTCAGCTCCTCGAGGCTGTTCCGCCATTCAGCTAGATCATGGCTGATCTGTAGCTTAACTCCATCTACCCGCCTTGGTTCCGTAACCCTTAATACCCTTGCCTAACAAAAATCTATCAATCTCAGTTTTGACATTTTCAATTGACCCATCCTCAACAGCTTTTTGGGGGAGAGTTCCAGATTTCCACTACTCTTTGTGTGAAGAAGTGCTTCCTGACATCACCCCTGAACGGCCTGGCTCTAATTTTAAGGTTATGCCCCCTTGTTCTGGACTCCCCCACCAGAGGAAATAGTTTCTCTCTCTCTACCCTATCAAGTTCCTTAATCATCTTAAACACCTCAATCAGTTCGCCCCTAATCTTCTATATTTAAGGGACTACAGCCTAGTCTATGCAACCTGTCCTCATAATTTAACCCTTTTAGTCCCGGTACCATTCTGGGGAATCTGCGCTGCACTCCCTCCAAGGCCAATATATCCTTCCTGAGGTGCGGTGCCCAGAACTGAATGCAGTTACTCCAGATAGAGTCTAACCAGAGCTCTGTACAGCTGTAACATAACTTCCAACCCTTTGTAACTGTTGAGCCCTGGCCCATATCCCCTATGTGAAACCCTACAACACCAGTAGAATGCAAATACAACGTACTGAATGTTTTATGAATCTCTCACACACTGCTGCACTTCTATAGATTTTCCAACAGAGGCGTAATCAGACAAAAATGACTAGATCTTACAGTTTACAGCATGAACCTGCACTGTTGTGATCAGGTGAGTCTGATAGCCTCAGTGTATTGTTCTGATAATCACTTTCCCACAAGCCATGGATAGAGTCTCTGTGATGCCTCTGTGATCAAATATCCTGCCAATGCTCACTGAACAATGAACAATTGGGCAAGGTGCCAGCTAGGAGTCATTGCCCTCAGAAAAGGAAAAGAAAAACTGTCTTTTACATATGCTTCTAGTATAAAATAAATAGCTTTATTACTTTAATATTCAGCTATTAATGATAAAATAGGCACTAAAAAAATCCAAACAATTCTGCTTACCTGTTGTCTCTTTTCCTTCCCGATTCTCCCACTCTTTAGGGAATTTTCTCAGTGTCCTTACTAACACTTCTTCCTTCAACCAACACAACCAGAAATAGATTAACTCGTCATTCATCTCACTGCTGTTTGTGGGATCTTACTGTGCTCAAAAAGGCTTTCAACTTTGTCTCCATAAGAACAG
>CM059448.1:42242216-42415619 GCA_030390025.1 Squalus acanthias | reverse complement strand
CACACTCACACTCACACACACACACTCACACACACACACTCACTCACTCACACTCACACACACACACACTCACACTCACACACGCACTCACACTCACACTCTCACACACACACTCACACTCACACACACACTCACACTCACACTCACACACTCACACACACACACACACACTCACACTCACACTCACACACTCACACACTCACACTCACAGACACACTCACACACACACTCACACTCACACTCACACACACACACTCACACACACACACTCACTCACTCACACTCACACACACACACACTCACACACACACACACACACACTCACACTCTCGCACTCACACTCACACTCACACACACACTCACACTCACACTCACACTCACACTCTCACACTCACACTCACACTCACACACACACTCACACTCACACTCACACTCACACTCACACTCACTCTCACACTCACACACTCACTCACACTCACACACTCACTCACTCACTCACACTCACACACACTCACACACTCACACACTCACTCACACACACACTCACACTCACACACTCACAGACACACTCACACTCACACACTCACACACACACACACACACTCACACTCACACTCACACACTCACACACTCACACTCACAGACACACTCACACACACACTCACACTCACACTCACACACACACACTCACACACACACACTCACTCACTCACACTCACACACACACACACTCACACTCACACACGCACTCACACTCACACTCTCACACACACACTCACACTCACACACACACTCACACTCACACTCACACTCACACTCTCACACTCACACTCACACTCACACACACACTCACACTCACACTCACACTCACTCACACTCACACTCACACTCACACTCACACTCACACCCACACTCACACTCACACTCACACTCATATATCCAAGGCTCGATGCCCACCATGTTTGGGCTGCAGCAAGTAGCTGCTGCTGAAGCTCAATACTTGTAACTGGTGGAACCACCATTCATGGCATTGTGTGTGTCCACGCTGAGAACAAGGGAATGGTGGCACAGCACTCAACACATTCTATGATGAGCTGTGCTGCTCACCATTCTACTCATAAGGAACTCCTGGTACCTGCTGTCCTCATAGGGCTCAGACCCATGCTTGTCAGTTGTCTAATGACCAACGAGTGACTCTCTTCCTTGAGGGGGAAGTGGGGTTTCATGAGGTCACAGTGGCTCCAAGGATGATGTGCTTGGTGAAGGATGTTAGGAACCAAGTCAACCTTCGGTAGGCTTGCTAATCCGATACCTGACCCAACCACTCCTAGATAATGCCAATAATGGATCAGAATTCTACTCATTTGATTCCAATGGTGGTAACCTTGCAAGTGAATACCCTAACAGGTAGCATAGGCAACATTGAACAAGTAGTGAGAAGCTTGTCAGTCCTCTGCACTGGGAGGCAATGTGGGTTAGTTGGTTAAACCTCAGCAGTAACCCTGGGTACACTTGGGTGTCTCTAAACACTGGCTCTGAAACCTGTGTCTCTGGACTTGGGTAAGTGCAGTTTGCCTAGACAGGGAGAGAATTCACACTCAATATCGAGCACAAAAGAAAGTCCAGAGGTGTAGATTTCTCAGTTGTTTGATTTGGAGTCTCTTAAACACGGCTCCATGCATGACCAAAAAAAGTCATATCACGTGTCTCACAAATGTCTAATAGTGCGTCAGATACAAGGAATTTATTTTCAATGCAGTCACTGTTGCAATGTGGCAGCTATTTTGTGCCCAGCAAGATGCCACAAGCAGCAATGAGATGAATGACCAGTCAATTAATTTTTGGTGGTGTTGATTGCGAGAAGAATGTTTTTTATTTATTCATTCATGGGATCTGGCCGTCGTTGGCAAGGCCAGCATTTATTGCCCATCCCTAATTGCCCTTGAGAAGGTGGTGGTGAGCCGCCTTCTTGAACCGCTGCAGTCCGTGTGGTGAAGGTGCTCCCACAGTGCTGTTAGGGAGGGAGTTCCAGGATTTTCACCCAGCGACGATGAAGGAACGGTGATATATTTCCAAGTCAGGATGGTGTGTGACTTGGAGGGGAACTTGGAGGTGGTGGTGTTTCCATGCGTCTACTGCCCTTGTCCTTCAAGGTGGAAGAGGTCACGGGTTTGGAAGGTGCTGCCGAAGAAGCCTTGGCGAGTTGCTGCAGTGCATCTTGTAGATGGTACACACTGCAGCCACGGTAAGCCGGTGGTGGAGGGAGTGAATGTTTAAGGTTGTAGAGGGGGTGCCAATGAAGCAGGCTGCTTTGTCCTGTATGGTGTCGAGCTTCTTGAGTGTTGTTGGAGCTGCACTCATCCAGGCAAGTGGAGAGTATTCCATCACATTCCTTACTTGTGCCTTGTAGATGGTGGAAAGGCTTTGGGGAGTCAGGAGGTGAGACACTCGCCGCAGAATACCCTGACCTGCTCTTGTTGCCACAGTATTTATGTGGCTGGTCCAGTTAAGTTTCTGGTCAATGGTGACCCCTAGGATGTTGATGGTGGGGGATTCGGCGATGGTAATGCAGCTGAATGTCAAGGGGTGGTGGTTAGACTCTCGCTTGTTGGAGATAGTCATTGCCTGGCACTTGTGTGGCGCAAATGTTGCCCAAGACACCAGGAGAACTTCCTTCCCTTCAATAATGCCATGGGATTTTTTATTTTATTTAGATAATCAAAAAGATATATCCACCTTTTGAAGTCACTCCACAATGACTACCTATGAAGGAATACATTGGCGCATTGGATGATATTTGGCATGTAGCTTGCTGCATGTCCGTAACTCTACCAACAATTCCAATGCATTTTAGACTCATTAATATCTGTCTGAGCCACCAGATGAAATATAGAAGCATAGAAGATAGGAGCAGGAGTAGGCCATTCGGCCCCTCGAGCCTGTTCCGCCATTTAATGAGATCATGGCTGATCATCCAAATTCAGTACCCTGTCCCTGCTTTCTCCCCATTTCCCTTGATCCCTTTAGCCTTAAGAAATATATCCAACTCCTTCTTGAATATATTTAATGAATTGGCCTCAACTGCCTTGTGTGGTAGAGAATTCCACAGGTTCCACCACTCTCTGGGTGAAGAAATTCCTCCTCATCTCAGTCCGAAATAGCTTACCCCTTATCCTTAGACTGTGACCCCCGGTTCTGGACTCCCCCGCCATTGGGAACATCCTTCCTGCATCTAGTCTGTCTAGTCCTGTTAGAATTTTATAAGTTTCAATGAAATCCCCTCTCATTCTTCTAAACTCTAGCGAATATAAGCCTAATCGACCCAATCTCTTTTTATACATCATTCCTGCCATCCCAGGTATCAGTCTGGTGAATCTTCGCTGCACTCCCTCCATGGCAAGAACATCCTTCCTCAGATAAGGCGACCAAAACTGCACACAATACTCAAGGTGTGGTCTCACCAAGGCCCTGTACAACTGCAGCAAGACATCCTTGCTCCTGTACTCGAATCCTCTCGCTATGAAGGCCAACATACCATTTGCCTTCTTAACCGCCTGCTGCATCTGCATGCTTACCTTCAGCGACTGGTGCACAAGGACACCCAGGTCTCGTTGCACTTCCACTTTTCCTAATCTATTGCCATTCAGATAATAATCTGTCTTCCTGTTTTTGACACCAAAGTGGATAACCTCGCATTTATCCACATTATACTGCATCTGCCATGCATCTGCCCAATCACCCAACCTGTCCAAATCATACTGGAGTTTCTCTGCATCCTCCTCACAGCACACACGCCCACCCAGCTTTGTGTCGTCTGCAAACTTGGAGATATTACATCTAGTTCCCTCGTCTAGATCATTAATATATATTGTGAATAGCTGGGGTCCTAGCACCGATCCCTGCCGTACCCCACTAGTCACTGCCTGCCACTCGGAAAAAGACCTGTTTATTCCAACTCTTTGCTTCCTGTCTGCCAACCAGTTCTCTATCCAAGTCAGTACCTTACCCCCAATCCAATGTGCTTTAACTTTGCACGCTAATCTCTTATGCTGGACCTTATCGAAAGCCTTCTGAAAGTCCAAATACACCACATCCACTGGTTCTCCCTTATATATTCTAGCAGTTACATCCTCAAAAAATTCCAGTAGATTAGTCAAGCATGATTTACCTTTTGTAAAACCATGTTGACTTTGTCCGATCCTGTCACTGTTTTCCAAGTGCTCTGCTATTACATCTTTTATAATGAACTCTAGCATTTTCCCCACTACCGATATCAGGCTTACCAGTCTGTAATTCCCCGCTTTCTCTCTACCACCTTTTTTAAATAGTGGGGTAACATTAGCTACCCTCCAATCCATGGGAACTGTTCCAGAGTCTATAGAATTTTGGAAGATGACCAGCAATGCATCTACTATTTCTAGGGCCCCTTCCTTAAGTACCCTAGAATGTAGATTATCAAGCCCTGGGGATTTATCGGCCTTCAATCCCATCAATTTCCCTAACACCATTTCCCTACAAATACTGATTTCATTCAATTCCTCCCTCTCATTAGACCCTATGTTCCCCGACATCTCTGGGAAGTTATTTGTGTCCTCCTTTGTGAAGACAGAACCAAAGTATGTATTTAATTGGTCTGCCATTTCTTTGTTCCCCATTATAAATTCTATAAAGCCTAAGGCCGGATTCTCTTCCATGAACCCGCCCAAAATCAGGTGAGAAAGCAGCTGATAATGAGGGAAAATTCAGATGGTGAGGCCTCCTGCTGCTTCACGGCCCGACCTGTGTGTCCTTCCCCCGCTGGGGTCACTGCTGGCCCTCCCTGCCCATTACATGTAAATGGTAGTGGGAGGGTGGGTATGGGTCCCCAGTGGAGTTCCATTCCAACCGCCTGTGTTACCGTCAATTCTCAAGGCCTCCACAGTGGTAGGCACGGGGAAACAGTGGTAACGACCATGAATGCCTCAGGTGGACGTCTGGTTGGATCTTCGGGTCACTTCTGCCACTTTGACAACATCCTGGCTGTTCCAGTACAGCACTGGCGGTCCCGCCATGTCAGTGGGCGGGCAGACATCTTACTCCTCCAGAACAACACCGCTGCGAGGAGGATCCCAGCTCTAATGTCTCCTTCAAAGGAGCACCTCCGACAGTGCAGCACTCCCTCAGTACCGCACTGAAGTGTCAGCCTGGATTATGGGCAGAGCTTGAACCCACAACCTTCTGAGACAGAGCTGTGATTACCGCCACCTAAGATGTGTACCTTGAAGGCTACAAAAGCAAAATACTGCAGATGCTGGAAATCTGAAATAAAAACAGAAAATGCTGGAAATACTCAGCAGGTCAGGCAGCATCTGTGGAGCGAGAAACAGAGTTAACGTTGCAGGTCGATGACCCTTCGTCAGAACTGGAAAAAGGTCATCGACCTGAAACGTTAACTCTGTTTCTCGCTCCACAGATGTTGCCTGACCTGCTGAGTATTTCCAGCATTTGCTGTTTTTATACCTTGAAGTCTATCTGGCTTGACTCCAGAAACAGACGCCAGCAGAGAGGTCCTGTCAATAAAAGAAGGAACTTACATTTGTGCACCGTTTACAACCTCAGGACGTCCCAAAGCACTTCACAGCCAATGAAGTACTTACTGATGTGTAGTCACTGTTGTAATGTAGGAAATGCGGCAGCCAATTTGCACACAGCAAGGTCCCACCAACAGTAATGTGATAATGACCGGATAATCTGTTTTTAGTGATGTTGGTTGAGGGATAAATATTGGCCAGGATGCTGGGGGAAACTCCTCTTCTTCGAATAATGCCATCCACCTGAGAGGACAGACTTGGTTTAATGTCTGCATCTGAAAGATGGCACCTTCAACAATGTAATACTCCCTCAGCACAGCACTGGAGTGGAGTGCAGCTTAGATTTTGTGTTCAAGTCTTTGGAGTGGGACTTGAACCCACAACCATTCTGATTTGACAGAAGCGAGAGTGCGACCAACTGAGTCATGGCTGACACCAATCCATGCCAACAGTGACATCAGTCTCACTATGAAGAAAATACACTTGTGATGGACTTGGTTCCAAATTTGAACTTTCAGGGGTAAAAATTCACTTGGTTGCGCCACCCGTTAGCGCCTTAAGAGGGCGCTAATGGGGCGCAAAGCCGCTAACGCCCGGGCGCAGCGATGTTTGCGCCGCTCGAGAACTTAACTTGAGATTGTGCGGCGGCGCTAAAACTTACCGCTGCGACCACCTGCGCGCGCAGATTGTGACATCATTCCATGGTGCAACGCCCTTGGGGCGCCCCGTAGCGGAAATTGAGTGGCGCCCCCTGCCTTACCGCCTGGCGCTTCCAACGACCAGAAGACTGGAACTCTATCAATCGCTGTGGGGCTGGGGGGGGGGCGCTATTTAAAGGGGGCCTCTTCCTGTCTTTTATTGTTGGTGGCATTTTTGAACTACGCATTCTGAGAGAGAGAGGGAGTGACTTCTGGAGAGATTCAACGTTGTGTGAAGGAGTTTTGGGTACTGAGCAGCACTTTGCAGGTTCATTTTGATTTGCCATTCCTTGTATCGATTTAGCAGAGACCGTGGGAGCTGCACTCTGAGCTCTTTGCCTGGTGCTCTCCATTGTTCTTTCCAGCACATTTGATGTGCAAGTCTCTCCAGGCCGAGATTCAAGGCAGCAATGAACAGGATGTGGATGGAAAGCAAGATTAACCATCCCCTTTAAGAACTGGCCCGTGCCATTGTGTGTGTGTTCCATTGCTGACTGACATTACATGAGCTTCGCCAGCGCTCCGAGTTAGCGCCTCACTGCTCGGCCTTTGCGCCTTAAGAGAGGTGTGCAGCGCCTGCTTTAGCGCTCCACTCACCTCCCGGGGCGGTAAAAGTGAAGTTTCCCGTCAGTGCCGATAATTAGCGCCAGGCGCTAATATTTGCGTCCGGACGATATTTGCGCCCCAAATGGGGCGCGACCTAATTTCTACCCCTCAGTTTCTTGTTTTGGAAACGGTGCCTGATATAAATAGCTCTTTGATAGGCTCAATCTAGCACTTCCTGTCTAAATGGACAGTTTTTCTAGAGTCTCAGGTACAAAGAATTTTCAGACTGAGTGCTGGTTTGTGGAAAGAAAACTGGTTTAGAAATAGTGCGAAGAGAATTTAAGATGGAAGTGTTATGAATCTCTGCTAAATTCTCTCCTGAGAATGTAACTCTAGATAAAATATGGTGAGGCATTGATTGGTAGTGAACCAGACCTGTTTCCATTCCTGAACCCAAATGACTGTGCCAATGGGCTCCTTAAAGTTGCAGATTATTTTTTGACACTTTCACTCACCTAACCATTAGCGAAACAATACTCACCCCACACAAAACTTGAGTGCTGGAAGTACAAAGCAGTCATCATCTGAGAGAGGTAAGGCAGGTAAATATACTGGAGTTTCCACAGCGAGTTACCCTGCTCTATTCTGTGGGAATGTAGATAAGATGTGCTGCAGCCCTTCATGGGCCCAAAGTTAATACTCGACCTCAGGACACAAGACCCCCCTCTCCTTCCCCCTCCCGAAGGTATTTCTGTCCAATGTAGGCTTGTATTCTCTTGAGTATAGAAGATTAAGAGAAGAACCGATTGAGGTGTTTAAGATGATTGAAGGATTTGATAGGTTAGATAGAGAGAAACTAATTTCCTCTGGTGGGGGGAAGTCCAGAACAAGGGGGCATAACCTTAAAATTAGAGCTAGGCCGTTCAGGGGTGATGTCAGGAAGCGCTTCTTCACACAACGGGGAGTGGAAATCTGGAACTCTCCCCCCCCTCAAAAAGCTGTTGAGGCTGGGGGTCAATTGAAAATTTCAAAACTGAGATCGATAGATTTTTGTCAGGCAAGGGTATTAAGGGTTACGGAACCAAGGCGGGTAGATGGAGTTTAAGATACAGATCAGCCATGATCTAATTGAAGGGCTCGAGGGTCTGAATGGCCTCCTCCTGTTCCTATGTAGGGGTGCCAATTCTGGTTGGACATATTCCTGGAGGTTTTCAACCCATGGCCTCCCACCTCCAACTGCCCCGCCCCTACACTCCTGCCATTGGTCGCCCGACTCGTCCATCCTTGGACATTGGAACCGGTTCTGGGGGAGGTGGGACCAGTACAAACGGGACGGTCTGCACCTGGGCAGGGCCGGGACCGATGTCCTAGGGGGAGTGTTTGCTAGTGCTGTTGGGGAGGGTTTAAACTAAAGTGGCAGAGGGTTGGGAACCTGAGCAGGGAGACAGAGGAAAGGGAAACAAGGATAAAAGCAAAAGACAGGAAGGAGAAAAACAAAAGTAGAAGGCAAAGAACTCAACGGTTTAAATCAAACATGGTCACAGTAAATAATAATTCATATAGGTCTGAGAGCGTTAAAAAAACAAGCCTGAAGGCTTTGTGTCTTAATGCAAGGAGCATTCGGAACAAGGTGGATGAATTAGCTGCACAAATAGAGGTAAATGAATACGGTTTGATTGGGATTACAGAAACATGGCTCCAGGGTGGCCAAGGCTGGGAACTCAACATCCAGGGCTATTCAATATTTAGGAAAGATAGGCAACAAAGAAAGGGAGGTGGGGTAGCATTGCTGATTAAAGAGGGGATTAACACAATTGAAAGGAAGGATATTAGCTCTGATGATACGGAATCTGTATGGGTAGAACTGAGAAATAACAAGGGGCAGAAAACGTTAGTGGGAGTGGTATATAGACCTCCAAACAGTAATACGGAGGTTGGGGACGGCATTAAAAGGGAAATTAGAGAAGCATGCAGTAAGGGCACAGCAGTCATCATAGGTGACTTTAATTTACATATAGATTGGGCTAACCAAATTAGTAAAAATACTGTGGAGGAGGAATTCCTAGAATGTTTACAGGATGGTTTTCTGGAACAATATGTTGAGGAACCAACCAGAGATCAGGCCATCTTAGACTGGGTATTATGTAACGAGAAAGGATTAATTAGCAATCTTGTTGTACGAGGCCCCTTGGGTCAGAGTGATCATAATATGATAGAATTCTTCATTAGGATGGAGAGTGAAGTAGTTGAATCAGAGACTAGGGTCCTGAATTTAAATAAAGGACACTACGATGGTATGAGGCGCGAATTGGGTAGGATTGATTGGGGAATGTCACTCAAAGGGTTGACGGTGGATACGCAATGGCAAACATTCAAAGACTGCATGGATAAACTACAGAATTTGTTCATCCCAGTGTAGCATAAGAATAAAACAAAAAGTGTGACTCAACCGTGGCTAACAAGGGAAATTAGGGATAGCATAAGATCCAAGGAGAGGGCATATAAATTGGCCAGAAAAAGCGGTAACCCTGAGGATTGGGAGCAGTTTAAGATTCAACAAAGGAGGACAAAGGGATTAATTAAGAAGGGGAAAATAGAATATGAAAGTAAGCTTGCAGGGAACATAAAAACTGACTGTAAGAGCTTTTATAGATATGTGAAGAGAAAAAGATTAGTGAAATCAGGTGTAGGTCCCTTGCAGTCAGAAGCGGGGGAAGTTATAATGGGGAACAAAGAAATGGCTGACCAATTAAATGCATATTTTGGTTCTGTCTTCACAAAGGATGTCACAAATAACCTCCCAGAGATGTTGGAGAACATAGGGTCTGATGAAAGGGAGGAACTGAAAGAAATCAGTATTTGCAGGGAAATGGTGTTAGGGAAATTGACGGGATTGAAGGCCGATAAATCCCCAGGGCCTGATAATCTACATCCTAGGGTACTTAAGGAAGTGGCCCTAGAAATAGTAGATGCATTGCTGATCATCTTCCAACATTCGATGGAATCTGGAACTGTACCCATGGATTGGAGGGTAGCTAATGTTACCCCACTATTCAAAAAGGGTGGTAGAGAGAAAGCGGGGAATTACAGACTGGTAAGCCTGACATTGGTAGTGGGGAAAATGCTAGAGTCCATTATAAAGGATGTAATAGCTGAGCACTTGAAAAACAGTGACAGGATCGGACAAAGTCAACATGGATTTACAAAAGGTAAATCGTGCTTGACTAATCTACTGGAATTTTTTGAGGATGTAACTGGGAAAATAGATAAGGGAGAACCAGTAGATGTGGTGTATTTGGACTTTCAAAAGGCTTTCGATAAGGTCCCGCATAAGAGATTAGCGTGTAAAGTTAAGGCACATGGGATTGGGGGCAAGGTATTGGCTTGGATAGAGAACTGGTTGGCGGACAGAAAGCAGAGAGTAGGAATTAATGGGTCTTTTTCCGAATGGCAGGCAGTGACTAGTGGGGTACCGCAGGGATCAGTCCATGGACCCCAGCTATTCACAATATACATTAATGATCTAGATAAGGGAACTAAATGTAATATCTCCAAGTTTGCAGATGACACAAAGCTGGGTGGGCGTGTGTGCTGTGAGGAGGATACCGAGAAACTCCAGGATGATTTGGACAGGTTGGGTGAGTGGGCAGAAGTGTGGCAGATGCAATATAACGTGGATAAATGCGAGGTTATCCACTTTGGTGTCAAAAACAGAAAGGCAGACTATTATCTGAATGGCAATAGATTAGAAGGGGAAGTGCAACGAGACCTGGGTGTCCTTGTGCACCAGTCGCTGAAGGTAAGCATGCAGGTGCAGCAGGCGGTGAAGAAGGCAAATGGTATGTTGGCCTTCATAGCGAGAGGGTTTGAGTATAGGAACAGGGATGTCCTGCTGCAGTTGTACAGGGCCTTGGTGAGACCACACCTTGAGTACTGTGTGCAGTTTTGGTCGCCTTATCTGAGGAAGGATGTTCTTGCCATAGAAGGAGTTCAGCGAAGATTCACAAGGCTGATACCTGGGATGGCAGGAATGACATATGAGGAGAGATTGGGTCGATTGGGCTTATACTCGCTGGAGTATAGAAGAATGAGAGGGGATCTCATCGAAACATATAAAATTCTGACAGGTCTGGACAAACTAGATGCAGGAAGAATGTTCCCGATGGTCGGAGAGTCCAGAACCAGGGGTCATAATCTAAGGATAAGGGGTAAGCCATTTAGGACAGAAATGAGGAAGAATTTCTTCACCCAGAGAGTGGTGAACCTGTGGAATTCTCTACCACAGAAGGTAGTTGAGGCCAAGTCATTAAATATATTGAAGAATGAGTTAGATATATTTCTTAAAGCTAAAGGTATCAAGGGATATGGGGAGAAGGCAGGTACAGGGTACTGAGTTTGGATGATCAGCCATGATCTCATCGAATGGCGGAGCAGGCTCGAGGGGCCGAATAGCCTACTCCTGCTCCTATCTTCTATGTTTCTATGTTTCTATCCTCACAAGGCAGCACCATCCCACGGCCAATTGGGAACAAACAGGCTCTTAATTACCCAATTGGATGATGATTGACTGTCAGTCAACAGCCTTTTCCCCCATCTCCAATATTTTTATAACTAATAAAGGAGTGTTCAAAGAAAATTAAAAGACAATTTTTTTTTTAACTGGTACCAAGTCCTTTTCACTGACCTACATTGGCTCCCCCTTAAGCAACACCTCAATTTTAAAATTCTTATCCTTGTTTTTAAATCCCTCCATGGCCTCGCCCCTCCCTATCTCTGTAATTTCCTTCAGCCCCACAAACCCCCCCCCCCCCCCACCGAGATATCTGCGCTCCTCTAATTCTGGCCTTTTGAGCATCCCTGATTATAATCGCTCCACCATTGGTGACCGTGCCTTCTGTTGCCTAGGCCCTAAGCTCTGGAACTCCCTCCCTAAACCTTCATCGTCGCTGGGTCAAAATCCTGGAACTCCCTCCCTGACAGCACTGTGGGAGTACCTTCACCACGCGGACTGCAGTGGTTCAAGAAGGCGCCTCACCACCACCTTCTCGGGCAACTAGGAATGGGCAATAAATGCTGGGCTTGCCAGCGACGTCCACATCCCATAAACGAATTTTAAAAAACCTCTCTGCCTCTCTCCTCCTTTAAGACGCTCCTTAAAACCTACCTCTTTGACCAAGCTTTTGGTCATCAGTCCCAATATCTCCTTATGTGGCTCGGTGTTGAATTTTGTTTGAATATGCTCGTGTGAAGTACCTTGGGAGGTTTTACCAAGTTAAAGGCGCTATATAATGCAAGATGTTGTTGTAATGCCTCCTATGATTTTTCTCTCGGTTGCTTACAGCAATGTCCGGGAGATGAATTCCTGGAGACTCCTGGAGGGTTGGCATCCCTAGTCCGAAGCGATTAATGAAGTGAAGTTCACCAAAGCGAAGAGCTTTGAGTGACAGAGACTCACCAGGGAGCGGATGTGGTGCGGGAGTCCTGTTCAACAGCGGAAACTGCAGCTCGAACGGTTTTTTATTTCCCCTTCACATTCAGACTCTTCCCCCACCCCGAGATCGGAGGCACGATGAGAGCCCGTGGAAGGAGCCCCTGAGATTGCAGCCGGTAAGGAGCCCTCCTGACCCAGAGCCTGCTCCCTCCCCAACACCTGCTCAATCTGACACCCTCTCGCTGTCGCCATTTCCAACTGTGTTCTCCAAGGAAGTTGTTGCATTCAATGGTTATTAATTTAATGAACACCGCCCAAAAATTCCAATCTGGGCGGACTTCTAAAAAGCTACTCAACTAATGTAATATTTAAAGTAGAAATCAAACCAGTAACAGTAGTTTATGGGTGAAATATTAAGTGTGTGGCCCAGAGGGCAACATTAAATCTTGTAATCTGTGAAATCGAATGCTTCGCCCGCACCAACTGTTCAACTTGACGATCGCAGCCCGCGAGTTGTCTCCCGGTGACAGCCTGCCTGGTCCGGCAATACCGCTGCTCCAGGTCCCGATCCAGATCCAACTCCAGTTCCCGATCCAGATCCAACTCCAGGTCCCGATCCAACTCCAGGTCCCGATCCAGATCCAACTCCAGGTCCCGATCCAGATCCAACTCCAGGTCCAGATCCAACTCCAGGTCCAGATCCAGATCCAACTCCAGATCCAGATCCAACTCCAGGTCCAGATCCAGATCCAACTCCAGATCCAGATCCAACTCCAGGACCGGTCCAGATCTAGACCGGATCTGGATTAGAATCTAGATTCTAGATCCAGATCCAAATGTAGGTCCAGGTCCAAATCCAGGTGATCTCGATCCAAGTCCAAATCCCAACTGCAGATGACTGTCTAAGAAAAGAAAGCCAGCAGAAGGGTCTAATTCTGGCAATAACCGGGAGATACCGATTGGCTTTAGCTCTCCGCCTGGGTCTTGTACTGGGCGAGAATCCCAACATCAAATAATGATGAACATATTCTCCGACAGCCCGGAGCCGGGGCTGGGGTTTCACCGAGTGCCAGGATTGGATTCAGGCAATGCCAAGCGTAAATTTATTAGACACAGAAGGAGTTTCATTGGCTGATCGTTCCGAGAAACTTGGGGGCATTCTGCCCTAGAAGAGTTAGGAGGAAGGGCAGCAGCGGGACGTGGCGATGTCGATCCGGACTCGCTGGTCCTCTGTGGGGAGGTGGAGAAGGGGCAGTGGGACTGTGCATTCTGTGCCGAGTCGGCAGCTTTATTTCTCGGCATTCTTGAGCCAAGGCGGGTCCCGATAGCACCGGGCTAACTCTAGCCTGAGCACTGTGGGCTGCCCCAGCTCCATCAGTCTGTCATTGCCTTTAATCTTAAACAAGGTCCCCTCGGTGACCAAAGAGGCCAGCAGCAGAGAGACAGTAAGACATATTGTTCAGGTGTTGAGTGCAGGATGTCTCTTGCTGTGTCAGCAGGATCGCTGTTCAATGTAATCTCCTCGAATCCATTTGCAAGTTGCAGTTCAGTTTCCCGCTGATTCAGAGATTTCAATCCTTTTTTTTACATTTTCCGAAACGTATTATGTGAAAAAAAACAATTCTCTGGATGAAGCTGGTGCATTTAAAGGTTGAGGCATGTTTTGCGGTTCTCGGGTCTGTCAAGTGCCGCTCAAAATCGGCCATTAAAAAAAATAAACACAGCTCCCTGTGCTTGAAGGGTGACCAGTCTCACTCTTTCTGCCCACCAGTCTCACTTCCAACAGTTCCCGAGTGTTGCTGGCTCCATCAATGAAGGGAATGTGATCCGAATCGACAGAGCCAAGGCTGCAGCAGTTAGGAACAGGAGGAGGCCACTCAGCCCCTCCAACCTGTTCCACCATTCAATTATGATGTGGAGATGCCGGCGTTGGACTGGGGTGGACAAAAATGAGAAGTCGCACAACACCAGGTTATAGTCCAACAGATTTATTTAATTTTACAAGCTTTCGAAGCAGTTCGCTCCTTCGTCAGGTAAGTTAGCAATGAGAGAATCTCCCAGAATTCACAATTTAAACCCAGACAAAATCTATTCACATTATTCCCTACAACAAAGAGCACAGCCAAGACAATGAGATGTGTCCCTGGACACATCTCATTGTCTTGGCTGTGCTCTTTGTTGTAGGGAATAATGTGAATAGATTTTGTCTGGGTTTAAATTGTGAATTCTGGGAGATTCTCTCATTGCTAACTTACCTGACGAAGGAGCGAACTGCTTCGAAAGCTTGTAAAATTAAATAAATCTGTTGGACTATAACCTGGTGTTGTGCGACTTCTCATTTTTGACCATTCAATTAGATCACGGAGGATCTCTACCTCAACCGCCTTTGCTCCATATCCCTAGAACCTAACAAAAAGAAATATTGGGAACTTTGTATTCATTTCTAACATATATTTAATGTTTTTTTTGTGCCAAGCCCCAAGGAGGCTTTTGAGGTTGTGGGGGCTCTTTATGTCACTTGGCATTAACATCACGTCACGCGTGCCCCCCCGCCCCCCCACCCTCGCTCATTTTCAGTGATTATTGATACAGATTTGGGTGCAGTGCCTCTGGTTAGTATTCATCCTCTTTGCCTTGATAACTACAAGTTGCCCAAGAATTATTCTTCTGTAAGTGTCCAAGTAGAAGTGAAAAAAAATATGCAGTGCTCCAGATTTTAAAAAAAATTGTTCTCGATGTGGGCGACACTGGCAAACCAGTATTTATTGCCCCATCCCTAGGTACCCCGAGGGAAGGCGTTAAAAGTCAACCATGCATTGTGGGACTGAAGTCAGATGTAGACCAGACCAGGTAGAGGTGGCAGCTTCCCTTCCTTGAAGGGCATTATTGAACTATTTGGGGTTTTACGATAATTTGGCAATTTTCATGGTCAATTTTTGGAGCCAGCCACAAATTATCAGCTTGGTTGAATTCAATTCCACCTTTTGGCATCATGCCATGGTAGGGGTTGAATTTGGGGCCTCTGGTTTCGCTGGTCCAGCACAAGGCTCCTGTACCCGAATTGCTCTGGGACTCAGGAAGGGAAGGAAAGGAAGGCCAGTATTTATATTGCGCTTGATCATGTCTGTCAGAAATGTCGGCAAGTCCTTTATCAGGGACGGATGGGAGCTACAGGGCACATGGCCAGTGATCCCACCCCGTGTTCGCCCAGGCAATGCTGCGAGCAACACTGGAGGCTCGACAGCTTCTGGCGCCAAACCCTACCCGCCCCCGCTCTCATGAAAACTTCCACGGTGCCGTCTGTAGTGACCTGCGATTCATTTTTTTCTTCCTCATCCTCCTCCATTGCCTCTGCAGGTCAGTCACTTCTCTTGCGAAGTGGATATAACTTACTGTTTTGTAGGGTGCCATTTTCTGCTATGTCGCGTTAATGTAAGTGTGCTGGTTAAACAGAGAATGTAGAGAATGTAGATTGCCTCTGATTAAATGTAGAACAGCAAATCACCAATTCTAAACATACAGGGTAGTGTCTTTAAAGCTCTCGCCTCGAGGCTGGGTAACAGTTGCTCCCTTAACGCTCAGTATGCGGGGGGGGGGGGGAGGTGGGTAGGGTGTGACGGGGTCCCGAATGGTTTTAGTGCCCAAGGCCTCAAGAATTCTTAATCCTGCTCTGCCCTTCACCTACAGTGAATTAGTTTGAAGTGCGCTAACTTATGTGGGCAAAGCATTTTGTGCCCAGCAAGATCCCACAAGACAGCAATGAGATAAATGACCAGTTAGGAACATGGGAATTGTTAGATGAGAAAACACCATGGTCCATCTAATTTGCTTTTTACCATCCTGCTTATCACATGATACACCAAAATCAAACAAAGAACAAATTAATTTTTTTTTGCAGTATCTGAATTGACTAATTCGGAACAAGAGGGCACAATCTTAAGATTAGAGCTCGGCCATTTAGGAATGAAATCAGTAAGCACTTTTTCACACCAAAGGTAGTGGAAATCTGGAACTCTCCAGAAGGCTGTGGATGCTGGCGGACAACTGGAGCTTTCAAGACTGAGATTGATAGATTTTTGTTGGATAAGGGTTTCCAGGGATATGGAGAAAAGGTGACTAGATGGAGGTGGGGGTGCCGATTAGCCATAATCTAATTGAATGGCGGAATAGGCTCGTGGGGCTGAATGGCACACACTGCGGTTCTTATGTAGGCCTGAAGATTTAACAGAAATTCTCTAGAATTTTTTATGGGTGTTACAAAAGAATAAAGAAAGCAACTTTGAAAGACTTTGGATGCTGAAGGTGCTGTTGTATTTAGAGCAGGTTGGTGTGGTGCAGAGAGTCAGTAGACAATGCCCTTAAATAAAAGCACCACATCCTATAGCAGGGTTCAGTGTGGAAGGGGAAAACCCCTCAAATCTTGTGCGTTATGGGGATGGGGCAACCAAGGCGACAGCAAGTCAAAACTGTGAAAATGACCCTTACGCCCCAGTGAAATGGGAGATATATCTGTGGAACTCCGGTTTCTTCAGTTATGTGGGGAGACTAGAGAAGCTGGGGTTGTTCTCCTTAGAGAAGAGACGGTTAATGAGAGATTTAATAGAGGAGTTTAAAATTATGAGGGCTTTTGATAGAGTAGATAGGGAGAAACTGTTTCCAACTGGCAGGAGGGTCAGTAACCAGAGGACACAGATTTAAGATAATTGGCAAAAGAACCAGAGGGGAAATGAGGAGAATTTTTTTTTACACAACGAGTTGTTGTGATCTGGAATGTGCTGCCTGAAAGGGCGGTGGAAGCAGATTCAATAGTAACTTTCAAAAATGAATTGGATAAATACTCGAAGGGGAGAAATGGGCTCTGGGGAAAGGACAGGGGAGTGGGACTAACTGGATAGCTGTTTCAAAGAGCTGGCCCAGGCACGACAGGCCGAATGGCTTTCTTTGTGCGGTATGATTTTATGATTCTTTTGAAATCCAAAAGCTTTACTACCAATGTTCTAAATTCTTTAGACCAAGTTACTGGGTTAGAGTTGTTCACTGACCCAACATCCACAGCCTTTTGGGGGCGAGCTCCAGATTTCCACTACCCTTTGTGTGAAAAAAGTGCTTCTTGATTTCACTCGAGAACGGCCTGGCTCTAATTTTAAGGTTATGCTCCCTTGTTCTGGATGAGATCAGGTTACCAAAATGCCGTGGTGTATAGAACCCAATCAAAAAAGTAGGGTGGTGCGTGACAAAGCTTTATTCTTGAGTTTGAGAAAACTCGAATACTGTCTCACGCTCAAAAGGTCAAATCATTCTGGCACTCTGATTTTTTGTAAAGATTTGTAAGATGCTGCTCCGATAATACATAATTTTAGTAATAGTGTGCAGAATGAGCTCTTCCTGTTCTTTAAGTTGCATTTTACCATTAATACAGACCATAATATTTAACGTGCCTGCCAATATTCACAATAATTGTACTATAAAGACTTCCACTCTATTGAAATTTGTAGCAAGTATACAGAGTTAAACTGATTGCTACTTATCTAAACTAGTTGTTGGTTTCTAAAGTGAGTAATGGTCCCAATTATTTATTGAGTTTACGATAAGGCTGGTAAATGTGAGAATGGTGCCTATGTGGCTTTTGATTCCTTTTGCCCTCACAGGAAGGTTTTTGTCATCGTATTAAGTGTTTTCCTGCAATGGAAGCTTTTGCTCTCTGATGAAGTTACAGGGCTGAGAAACGAGAGGTGAACTTTTAGTTTGTGAGAAAATAAATTTCCAATGCAGATCTGTCGTAAAATGAGATTTCCCCTCCCCAAAATAATCCATGATAAATGCAACATGGGATACATGCCAGCAGAGAGGATTAACACATGGGCCAAGAGAAGATTAACACATGGGCCCACAGAGAAGATTAACACATGGGCCCACAGAGAAGATTAACACATGGGCCCACAGAGAAGATTAACACATGGGCCAAGAGAAGATTAACACATGGGCCCACAGAGAAGATTAACACATGGGCCCACAGATAGGGTCGCCAACTCTGGACGTATTCCGGAGGCTTCATCACATGACCTCCAGCCTCCAACTGCCCCGCCCCCACACTCCCGCCATTGGTCGCCTGACACGTCCATCCTCGCGAAGCACCGCCTCCCCACGGCCAATTGGAAACCAAACAGACGCTTTGTTAACCAATTGGTTGATTCTTGACTGTCAGTCAATCAGCCTTTTCCCATCTCCAATGTTATTATAACTAATAAACAAAAGTGTTCAAAGAAAATGAAAACACACGATGATTCTGATGCCCGTTGATTATTCCCCCGGGTTTTCTCGCAGCAGTGCCCAGGATTACGGGAGCGTCCAGGACAATCCTGGAGGGTTGGCGACCCGACCTCGAGGGCACAAGCCAAGGGGCCCAGCCAAATCGGGGTTTCTTCAGGGGCATTTTGCAAATATATGTAATTTAAGCGCAATATATTGCGATATGATTTGCTTTCTTATTAATGCAGTGGGCCAACATTCTGCGGACCTATTTCTTCATGCATTTTAGTGTAGGTGTGTGTGTTCCTGGATTGGGAGATGGTGGGGGTTTTGCAGGAGAGCTAAGGCCCCCCAAAATTCTTAATCACTGCTCTGCTTACCATCTAAATGGAACCAGGGCGTGGGAAATACCAGGGAACGCGGGAGCTCCATCCTACAGAATCAGCTGGTGTGATCACCCTGAGAAACGCCTCAAACCCGCCTGCCCCGTCCCCATATAGAAGGCGGGCTGGTCAGAACAATAAAGGAGAGCTTTCAAACTCTGTAGCAATTGGGGGGGGGGAGGGGAGGGTTGGGGGTGGGTAGGGGAGAGGTGAAGTGGAGTTGGGGTGGGGAGGGGTGGAGTTGGGGTGGGGAGGGGAGTGGTTGGGAGTGGGTAGGGGAGGGGTGGGTAGGGGAGAGGTGGAGTGGAGTTGGGGAGGGGTGGGTAGGGGAGAGGTGGAGTGGAGTTGGGGTGGGGAGGGGTGGAGTTGGGGTGGGGAGGGGAGTGGTTGGGAGTGGGTAGGGGAGGGGTGGGTAGGGGAGAGGTGGAGTGGAGTTGGGGAGGGGTGGGGAGGGGAGAGGTGGAGTGGAGTTGGGGAGGGGTGGGGAGGGGAGAGGTGGAGTGGAGTTGGGGTGGGGAGGGGTGGAGTTGGGGTGGGGAGGGGAGTGGTTGGGAGTGGGTAGGGGAGGGGTGGGTAGGGGAGAGGTGGAGTGGAGTTGGGGACGGGTGGGGAGGGGAGAGGTGGAGTGGAGTTGGGGTGGGGAGGGGTGGAGTTGGGGTGGGGAGGGGAGTGGTTGAGTTGGAGGGTGGAGTTGGGGTGGGGACGGGTGGTGTTGGGTGGAGAGGGGTGGAGTAGGAGGGTGGAGTTGGGGTGGGGAGGGGTGGAGTTGGGGTGGGGAGGATGGAGTTGGGGGGTTGGAGTTGGGGTGGGGAGGGGTGGAGTTGGAGGGTGGAGTTGGGGTGGGGAGGGGTGGAGTTGGGGGGGTTGGAGTTGGGGTGGGGAGGGGTGGAGTTGGGGTGGGGAGGGGTGGAGTTGGGGTGGGGAGGGGTGGAGTTGGGGGGGTTGGAGTTGGGGTGGGGAGGGGTGGAGTTGGGGGGTAGGAGTTGGGGTGGGGAGGGGTGGAGTTGGAGGGTGGAGTTGGGGTGGGGAGGGGTGGAGTTGGGGGGGTTGGAGTTGGGGTGGGGAGGGGTGGAGTTGGGGTGGGGAGGGATGGAGTTGGGGTGGGGAGGGGTGGAGTGGGTAGGGGAGGGGTGGAGTTGGGGTGGGGAGGGGTGGAGTTGGAGGGTGGAATTGGGGGGTTGGAGTTGGGGTGGGGAGGGGTGGAGTTGGAGGGTGGAGTTGGGGGGTTGGAGTTGGGGTGGGGAGGGGTGGTGTTGGCGGGGAATGGGTGACATTAGGGAGGGCAGAGTGGTGGACTCGGGGTGGACTCGGAGCTAGTTGGGGGCGAAGAGTGGTATTTGAGGTGGGGGGAGGCCCAGCATTCCTTTCTACTTGAACCTGAGCCGGCGATCCTCTCTCCAGCCCCCCAAGCACACCGCCCTCTGAGCTGGTGCAGCCTTGCTCGCACGTTCAGTGTTCCTGGTTCAGCTATCGATGGAAAGCACCGTGTGAAGGGGACATGAGCAGATTGAACTTGATATACAAACGAGTGTTAAATCTTTTTGACATTTCTTCTCAGTAATTTGTTTTAAAAATCAGCAATTACTGAATATTAGAATTGTAATTGTCTCAGGAGGGGTCGGAGGGCCACTGTGTGGATAATTATATCGCCAACCCGCCGATGTCAGAATCAAATTCCATTTTGTGTATTGCCTGGCTGGTGGTTGGGGGGCTGATGATGTGTAAATGTCACGCCACGATAGTATAGGACAGCTGGCCGTTTCCTGTCCTTCCGTTTCATAGGTTTGTATATTGTGTAACGGGTGATTTATGATCCGAACAAACGAAAATGATGGGTAGGAAAAGACCAGCTGGTCCATCAAGCCTGCCCCACATTCATGATGGCCGGAGGACCATGACTAGACACTTCCTCCCACCCTGCTCTCCCCTTTCCCCCGCAGACATGTAATCTCCTGGGAGAGACACAAAAATAATGCTCTGGATGATACTATTGATATCCCTCAATGGGTGGAGCAGAGTAGGTGAGATATGACCAACACTGAGGAATGGCTGTGGTTGGGGAAATCTCTTATCACACCCTTAGAGATGTGCTTAACATTGAATTGGTTGTAAGAACATTACACCAAATGTCTTTTTCCCCACAGTGCTTTGAATATCCTCTTATACCATATAGTTTTTAAAGTTTCAGAGCTTGGATAATTGCAAAATCGGATTCTGGAATGAAAAATAGTTTGTGACTGGAAAATGATGGAGTCAGAACCTGGGGAGGCGACCCATTATTACAGGGATGTCATTAATCAACCTGAATCAGTACCTAGTGGTGGGGGTGGGGGCCGGGGTGCGTTGACCCATCATTACTGGGGTGACATAATTCAACATGAGTCAGACCTCACCCGGATTGGGTCATAGAATTTTACAGTACAGAAGGGAGGCCATCCAGCCCATTGCGCATGTGTTGGGTTTCTGAAAGAGCTCTCCATTTAGTCACATTTCCCCATCTCTTTCCCCATCTCTTTCCCCACATGCTTTTTAATTTTTTTCTTTTTCAAATATTTAACCACTTCCCTTTTAAAAGCTGCTTTGGATTCTGATGACACCTTTGTTTCTGGTCAGGCATTCTGTGTCCTATCAAACCACTGCATGAAAAAAAAATTCTGCTACCTCACCCTTCGATCTTTTGCTGAAGATCCTGAAATATCCTTTAGCTGCCAACCTGCCGATCAGTGAGAACAGTTTTTCCCGATTCGCTTTATCAAAACCTTTCCTAATCTAAACGCCTCTATCAGCTCTCCTCTTAAACTTCCTTGTTCAAATAAAGGAACTTCAGTTTCTTGAGTCTCCCCATAACTAAAGCCTCTCGTCCCTGGTATCATCTTAGTGAATCTCTTCTGCACCCTCTCAATGGCTTTGACATTCTTCCTAAAGTGGGGCTCCCAAAACTAGACAAGGTACTCTAACTGTAGTCTAACCAACAATTTGTGTAGGCTTATCTCTGCTTTTGTGCTCCATACATTTATTTATGAAACTTAAAGCCCCGATTTTAACGTAACCCATCTACCAACCTATACCCGATTCACACCTCGCCTGATTTTACTCTCCATTGACTCGAACCTGCCCCGTTCTCGCTCGGCAGGTTCAGTTAAAATCGGGCTTTAGATTCCATATGCTTTCTTTATCAACTTGTTCTCTCACTTCTGAAGATTTGTGTGTCTGAGCCCCTAAGTCTCTAGAGTCTCTAGAGATCAAGAGTCTCTCTGCCTCTTTTAAAGTTTTCCCATTCATTTTATATTTCCATATTCTTCCTCCCAAAATGTATCACCTCGCATTTCTCCGCCTTAAATTTTCATCTGATGCCTATCTTCCAAACGCATGCTTTGACCTGGCTGGTAGGGAGAGCCCCATATGTCTCCAGATGTGAAGCCAACTATAATTCACGGAAACTTTTATTCACTTTCCGTTATACAGCCTGCCTCGCTAGCGGAGATATTCAACACCTTGTGTCTCTGGTCCACGTGTTACTTCAATTTTACTGTAGAAAATGGAAGCATTCTAAAATGGAAGCGTTCGAAAGTGTTCTTTATTTGAATAAGCACAGATGTCCGACACCAGTTACCGAAAGGTCTCATTGTTTCTGGCTCTGTTACCTCTCATTATCATTGCCCAGAATGAGTTTCAGTACATTTATTTTAAATTCCTCTACAGTTTTCTTCCCTCCTCTGCTGAAGGCACCAGCTCACAAGGTACAGAGTTCCACGTGCGCTAACCTCTGTGACCATGCCTGAGCCTATACTGTGAATGTCAGCAAGCTATTTCACTGTGGGAGTATTGCAACCAAGCCCAGTTCTGCTTCCTCCCCCCTTAACACACGCACAGACAGACGGGCACACGTGCACACACACAAAGACACACACACACTTCCCAACAGAAGTTACTGAGCAGTGATCAAGAGTGAGACCACTAGTTGAGTTCCCCTCCCTCACCCCCCTTCCTCTCTGATCCACGGTTCCTGAGGTAAAAGGCTCCCACCATTACAGGTTGCGACTGAAACCTCATACAGACCAGGGATTGAACATATAACCCTAATGGTCAGAGTGACACTAACCAGGGCCATTGCTTACTGAGCCTTCAGAGAGCTCCTGTGAGTTCTTAACAGTGAATATTATTCAGCTGGATTAAAAAATTGTGCAGAGCATTAAATCATATCTGAATATGAAGCAAAGGCGGATAAATGGAGTTGAGGTTTAAATCAGCCATCATCTAATTGAATGGCGGAACAGGTTTGAGGGGCTGAATGGCCTATTTAAACATTTTTTATCTTGGGACCTGGGCATTGCTAGCAAGGCTAGCATTTATTGCCCATCCCGAGTTGACCTTGAGAAGGTGGTGGTGAGCCACCTTCTTGAACCGCTGCAGTCCGCGTGGTGAAGGTACTCCCACAGTACTGTTAGGTAGGGAGGTCCAGGATTTTGACCCAGCGACGTTGAAGGAACGGCGATATATTTCCAAGTCAAGATAGTGTGTGACTTGGAGGGGAACTTGGAGGGGGTGGTGTTCCCATGCATCTGCTGCCCTTGTCCTTCTAGATGGTAGAGGTCGCAGGTTTGGGAGGTGCTGTCAAAGAAGCCTTGGCAAGTTGCTACAGTGCATCTTGTCGATGTTACACACTGCAGCCACGGTACGCCGGTGGTGCAGGGAGTGGATGTTTAAGGAGGTCAATGGGGTGCCGATCCCTAAGCCTTGGCTCTACTCACCTGCACCTTGGCTCTTTGACCTTGATAAATGAGACGTGTCCCAATGGGACTCCAAATTGGACAAGCAGATGTCCTACACGTATGGATATCTCAGTAACTTGGTTTGGAGACTCTTAAACATGGAATTAATTTCCGTATGTGTCAGACCACTGACTCACCAGAAAAGATGATTATTTTCAGGTTGATTTTTGGCCTAGTGATTTTTTATCATTTTACATAATGGGTTGATGTTTTTTATAGGCTTTATTTTTCACAAAGTTTATGATTGATTCAAAAAAAAGTCATAGAAATTGTACCACATTATAAAAAGAGTGAAGTTCACAACAGTAAAAGGTTAAAAAATAGTTTAAATACCAGAGACAAGGTCAAAGGCAGGGAATTAGGAGGAAGAAGAAAACGTAAGTGTAGTCATCAATTGAAATATATCACCAGGGAGGCCTTGGGTATAAATGGGAAATGAGGTGTGATTCTGTAGAGAGAAGGAATTGAGAGAGATAATGAGAAGGTGGGTGGCATTTCAGATCAGTCAAACATATACTGCATGAATGGTGTCGAAATAACCATGGATGAAATTGAAAAGAGACCTAGGAGTCTTAGACTCAACATGTCCAATCAATGCCGAGCAGCAATCAACAAAGCCAATAGAATGTTGAATTATGCAGTAGAATACACGCCAGAGGAAGTCATGATCAGAGTGTACAGGGCTCCAGTCAGAC
This sequence comes from Squalus acanthias, assembly GCA_030390025.1. Lineage (NCBI taxonomy): Eukaryota > Metazoa > Chordata > Chondrichthyes > Squaliformes > Squalidae > Squalus > Squalus acanthias. The sequence goes on along the minus strand of CM059448.1, from coordinate 42,391,275 downwards.
CACACCTTGAGCACTGTGTCTACTTCTAGTTGCCAAGACTCAAGGGAAAGTGTTGGAGGCATTCCAGAGAAGAGCCACGAGTCTGAATTATGAGGAAAGGCTGGAGAAACTCGGGGTCTTCAGCTTGATAGGAGACATCCAAGAGGTGATCTTCCAGAACTCTGTAAGATAGTTAACGGCATGTAAAAACTAAATGCAGAAAATAATTGGGGTCACAGGTTCCAACTAGTAAAGGAAGTTGTAGGATTTATATCAAACTTCTTCTTGCCACAGAGAGATAGCAATACATGGAGTCAACTCCCAGATAGAGAAGAGGAGGTGAAAACCCTGGAATAAAAGCAGAAAATGCTGGAAATACTCAGCAGGCCAGGCTCTGTGGTGAGAGAAACAGAGTTAACGTTTCAGGTCGATGATCTTTCGTCAGAACTGGAAAAAGTTAGAGATGTAACAGGTTTTAAACAGGGAAAGGTGGGAGGGGAGGAAAGAACAAAAGGGAAGGTCTGTGATAGGCTGGAAGGCAGGAGAGATTAAATGACAAAAGGGATGATGGTGCAAGGCAAAAGGAGATGGTAATGGGACAAGTAAAGAAACAAAAGCTGGGTCTTGAGGAGGTGTAAATTTGAATGTCAGAATCATCAGCAACGGTCCGAAAAAATGGGTGCAGAGGTTATGATCTGAAATTGTTGAACTCAACGTTGAGTCCGGAAGCCAGTAAAGTGCCTAATTGAAAAAAAACCCTGGAATCATTTAAGAATCAGTTGGATGTTGCAATGGGGGAAGGAGTCTTTCTGGGTGGATGAAGGGCCTTTCTCACCTGTAATTATCTTGTGACCTGGTACAGAGGGGCAAGGCTTGTCTCCTAGAAATCTTTACGCCCTTATATAGGGAGCAGTCACCGTAGGAACATTCAAACGGTTAACAAATTGTGAATGTTTAACAGCCTCGGCCTTCAATGTTCCGTTAATGCTCCTGTGCCTTTTGAACTCCAGGTACCGGAATGAATCAAGTGGAGCTGTGGTGGGGCGTTCTCTCCATTCTTCCACTTGGGATCCTAATAATGCTCTGTACCAGATGTAGACTATTTGGGAGTCGCAGTAAGTAGCCATTTTCTTGTCTTCAGCTGGAGGCTTGTGGTGGTCTTTGTGCGAGTGGGAGACTCTCCAAAGCACAGGCAGCGGTTGGCTTTGTTTTCTGAATGTGCTCCTCTTTATTTTGCTCCATGTGGTTGTTCTCCCAGCGATGGTTGTGCTGAAACGGTTTTATCCAACCCTGACACTAACTGAGTGCTAAACATCCATTGCAATATTGTAAAGCATGCGAAATATCATAAAAACAATCAGTAACATTCCTTTCCAACGCAGAATATAAAGTAGAATCAGAGAAATGTGCGAAGATTCACAATGTTCCTAACTTAGAGCAGCTCCAGAATGCTTCTTAGAATTTTCTGTTCAGAAGTTTTTAATGCCCTGTTAATACATGTTAGATAAGTCATTAGTTTTAGATATACATCTGGTGAACGGTGCATCTGCAGTAAAATTCTGCTGCGCTCTTCAATTCTCACGTTGTAGGTCAAGCGTGTAAATGTCATCGAAATTGAGAGGTGGGAGCTCTAAAAATAATGCAAGATGCAAAGTGAAATAAAACTGATGCGGGTTCTGTTGCAACGATTTTAATTTTTTTAATGAAACCTACTTCATGGGTTCAGTCGACAGCAAAATACAGCAGTACAATCAAACACGTTCTGAGAAACCATCTGTTTCAGTAAGTTTCTGAAAACAGTGAGCTTGGCTTCGCTTTCAGGAGTTGGCTGATGTTTGAAGTATGTCGCTGTGCTCCTGTGAAACTAGGGCTGGGCACCACAGGCTCTTCTGCTGAAAGTTGACGTGGAACCTGAGCACAGTGGGCGGGGGGGGCACGGGGAGGGGGGTGGTGATCTGAGGTGTGTCGGGAACCTGCAGTGTATTAACCCCTGGAGGACTGCAGGGTTCATTGTTGCTTCATTTCCAAAATGAGTGCAAGATTTTAACGTGTAGATTTTTCCCTTCAGCACTTGCCGTTGATGGAGATGGAGATGTCTCCCACGTGCTTTGCGGCTTGTCTGTATCCTGTTGTGCAGTACTGAAGAACGAACTTGCATTTCTATAGCGCCTTTCACGACCTCAGGATGTCCCAAAGCACTTTACAGCCAATGAAGTACCTTTTTTAAAGTGTTGTCACTGTTGTAATGTAGGAAATGCAGCAGCCAATTTGCACACAGCAAGGTCCCACAAACAGCAATGTGATAATGACCAGATAATCTGTTTTTAGTGTCTTGGTCAAGGGATAAATATCAGCCAGGACTCTCCTGCTCTTCTTCAAAATAGTGCCACGGGATCTTTTATGTTCACCTGAAAGGGCAGACGGGGCCTCGGTTTAACGTCTCAACCGAAAGACGGCACCTCCGACAGTGCAGCACTCCCTCAGCACCGCACTGACCTATCAGCCTAGATTTTGTGCTCAAGTCTCTGGAATGGGATTTGACCTTCTGACTCAGGCAACTGTGCTACTTACTGAGCGACGGCTACACGTCATGCCCTCCTGAGAAAATAGTAATGAACCAGCACCTGTCTCTGCCTCTTGGGATGCATTACTGGCCCTTGCTCACCTATATTTTTCTGATGTTATTTTGGAATCTATTGCTTGATACAATAGAAGGTTTAACATTTCAAGATGGTGACGCAGTCATAAACCACAAGAACAAACCTGAGCGGCTTGTCAATCATCTGAACCCTGAAATTGATCACTGTCCATAATCCATTGCCACCCAGCCACATAGAATATAATGAGAAGTATTGACAGTGTTAAGTTCCCTATTCACTATTCTCCTTATAATACGTGGATGTCATTTAAAGGAATATTAAATGCTTCACGCTCAAGAATTCAGACGCACAATATAAAAATTATTGATAAATAAAATAAAGTTAGTTTTGCTAACTTTTTCGCAATATATTTGGGCCTGCCATTTTCACTGTATTTTTGAAACTCATACGTGAAAATGTGGGATAAAAACAGACAATTCTGGAAATACTCAGCAGGTCAGGCAGCATCTGTGGAGAGAGAAACAGAGTTAACGTTTCAGGCCGGTGACCTTTCGTAAGAAAATGTGGGGTTTGATTAGCAAACCTCAGCTCCCAGCGCACTCACTGTTCAGCAGATATCGCAAACAATGCTTTTATTCGTGACAGCTGTCTAGAACTAGCAAGCAGGGCTACAGGCCGGAAAGATGAACCAAGAGCCAGAGACTCAAAACCATTTATAGAAACTCCACCACTCACTGTAACAACCAGACTTCCATCATTAAATTCCCGTTTCAGTTTAAAACTAGCTGTGTCCTAACTCGCACCAAGTCCCGTTCACCCATCACTCCAGTGCTCGCTGACCTACATTGGCTCCTGGGGGTCCACCAATGCCTCAAAAATGTTACTCTTTTCCTCCTTGTGTTCAATCCCTCCGTGGCCGCGCCCTCCCAATCTCTGTTAGCTCCCCCGGCCCTTTAACCCTCTGAGATCTCTGCACTCCTCCAATTCTGGCCTCTTGCATATCCCTGACTTCCTTCGCCACATCATTGGCGGCCGTGCCTTCAGCTGCCTGGGCCCTAAGCTCTGGAATTCCCTCCCTAAACCTCTCCACCTCGCTACCTCTCTCTCCTCCTTTAAGATGCTCCTTAAAACCTACCTCTTTGACCAAGCTTTTGGTCACCTGTCCTAATATCTCCTTCTTCGGTTCGGTTTAAATTTTTCTCTGATTACGCTCCTGTGAAGCGCCTTGGGACGTTTTACTACGTTAAATGCGCTACATAAATACAAGTTGTTATTTACAGCTCAGTAATAGACCAGGCGATCTGAGTTTTTGTAGCAGTAATGATTTGTTATTCTAACCTTTTAAAGAAATTTATCAGCCTTGGATTCTAACATGATTTCAATGGGGCATTTGATATTTTCACTGCGAAATATTCTTGATTGTTCTGCAGTCTTTAACGGTGGGAGATGTGTGATTATTGAGCAATGATAAACAAACTACGCACAGCCACCTCTTTCAAGAGCAACATCTCGCTTAGTGATGCCAGTAACAATTTCCAGCATACCCACGATTATCACTAAAATCGCTTTGAAGAGCTTGAGCGAGTTGTGGCTTTTGGCTTCAAAAAGTTAGCGCACAGATGATATTGCTTTTGAAACCTCAGTTCTTAATAAGAGTGACCTTTACTGAAAATCGGCAAAGAGACGGCCATAAACTTCAGGTGATTTGTTGGTGAGCTTTCCAGTGACTCATAAAAGAGTATTTCTTTCATTGTTTCTAAACTTAGGTGAAGGGCCAAAGCCTATAGCGCAGAACACGACACGACACAGTCGAAAGGATCAGGAGAGAGGATGCGGTAAATTAGCAAGTGGTGATAAGCTTTTTCTTGATAATTCTTTAGACTGGAGGAGGAAGGGGTTCCACACTTTCAATGGGGAACTGCATCAATTGGCAGTCTTTCTCTCTTCCTCCAGAGGCAGCAGTGCAGGGGCTGAACAGTTGCTATCTATTTTAAAGAAAGAAAGAAAGACTTGCATTTATATAGCGCCTTTCACAACCTCAGGACTTCCCAAAGCGCTTTACAGCCAATGAAGTATTTTTGAAGTGTAGTCACTGTTGTAATGTAGGAAACGCGGCAGTTAATTTGCCCACAGTAAGCTCCCACACACAGCAATGTGATGCATGACCAGATAATCTGTTTGTTAGTAATATTGCTTAAGGGATTATTATTGGCCATGACACTGGGGAGAACTCGCCTGCTCTTTTTCGACTAAATAGTGCAATGGGATCTTTTACATTCACCTGAGAGGGCAGACGGTGCCTCAGTTTAATGTCTCATCTGAAAGCTGTAGACTGCAGGAAGATATCAATGGACTGGTCAGGTGGGCAGAACAGTGGCAAATGGAATTCAATCTGGAGAAGTGTGAGGTAATGCATTTAGGGAGGGCTAACAAGGCAAGGGAATACACAATAAATGGTAGGATACTGAGAAGTGCAGAGGATCAGAAGGACCTTGGAGTGCATGTCCACAGATCCCTGAAGGTAGCAGGACAGGTAGATAAGGTGGTTAAGAAGGCATATGGGATACTTGCCTTTATTAGCCGAGGCATAGAATATAAGAGCAGGGAGGTTATGCTTGAACTGTATACAACACTAGTTAGGCCGCAGCTAGAATACTGCGTGCAGTTCTGGTCACCACATTACAGGAAGGATGTGAATGAACTAGAGGGGGTGCAGAGGAGATTGACAAGGATGTTGCCTGGGCTGGGGAATTTTAGCTATGAGGAAAGATTGGATAGGCTGGGGTTGTTTTCTTTGGAACAGAGGAGGCTGAGGGGAGACCTAATTGAGGTGTATAAAATTATGAGGGGCCTAGATAGAGTGAATAGGAAGGACCTATTTCCCTTAGCAGAAGGGTCAATAACCAGGGGGCATAGATTTAAAGTAATTGGTCGGGGGATTTGAGGATAAATCTTTTCACCCAGATGGGTGGTGGCGGTCTGGAACTGTAGGGTGGTAGAAGCAGAGACCCTCATCACATTTCAAAAATACTTGGATATGCACTTGAAGTGCCATATCCTACAAGGCTACAGACCAAGTGCTTGAAAGTGGGATTAGGGTGGATAGCTCTTTGTCGGTCGGCACGGACAAGATGGGCCAAATTCTATGATCTGAAAAACAGCACCTCTGACAGTGCAGCACTCTCTCAGTACTGCACTGGAGTGCTAGCCTGGATTTTGGGCTGAAGTCTCATGGAGTGGGACTTGAAACCCACGACCTTCTGACTCTGAGGCAAGTGTGAAACCAACTGAGCCACGGCTGACATGACTTATTTACTCCTATTGGGGAGGGGGCTGAATTGCTCAGCACATCTGTCGATACCAATAATGTGGCTTTTGCATTGTTGGGAGCTATGGACCTCCCAGACAGCAGGAAGGGTTTCACCTTCAAAACTGAAAGTCGGGTTTGTGCATTGATTTTGTGTTGGAAGATCTTCCCTGCAATGTAACTGGGAATGATTCACCGGCACCAAGACCTTCAGTATGGGACCGAACATTTAGAGCTAGTCTGTAATATAAAGGGAGTGGAGACAGCCTAAGTTAGCTGACTACAAGTGCCAGTCCAATCCAGGACCTGAGTATATAATCCACGAATACGTTTCAGCAGGCAGTACTGAGGGAGCACAAAGTTGTTGGAGGTGTTGACTTTTGGATGATATGTTAACCCAAGGCCCAGTCTACCTGTTCAAGTGGATGCAAGATAGCCAGTAGCACTATTGGAAGAAGAGCAGAGAAGTTCTCCCCGGTGTCCTGACCAATATTTATCCCTCTACCAATATCAGTAAAAACAGATTATCTGGTCATTATCTTATTGCTGTTTGTGGGATCTTGCTGTGTGCAAATTAGCTGCTGTGTTTCCTACATTACAACAGTGTCTACACTTCAAAAGTACTTCATTGGTTGTAAAGCTCTTTGGGATGTCCTTTTGTTTTAATTCGTTCTTGGGATGTAGGCGTCGCTGCCAAGGCCAGCATTTATTGCCCATCCCTAATTGCCCTTGAGAAGGTGGTGGTGAGCCGCCTTCTTGAACCGCTGCAGTCCGTGTGGTGAAGGTACTCCCACAGTGCTGTTAGGGAGGGAGTTCCAGGATTTTGACCTAGCGATGATGAAGGAACAGCAATATACTTCCAAGTCAGGATGGTGTGTGACTTGGAGGGGAACTTGGAGGTGGTGGTGTTCCCATGCGTCTGCTGCCCTTGTCCTTCTAGGTGGAAGAGGTCGCGGGTTTGGGAGGTGTTGCTGAAGAAGCCTTGGCGAGTTGCTGCAGTGCATCTTGTAGATGGTACACACTGCAGCCACGGTACGCCAGTGGTGCAGGTAGTGAATGTTTAAGGTGGTGGATGGGGTGCCAATCAAGCGGGCTGGTTTGTCTTGGATGGTGTCGAGCTCCTTGAGTGTTGTTGGAGCTGCACTCATCCAGGCAAGTGGAGAGTATTCCATCACACTCCTTGTGCCTTGTAGATGGTGGAAAGACTTTGGGGGAGTCAGGAGGTGAGACACCTGAGGTTGTGAAGGCGCTATATAAATGCAACTCTTTATTTATCTCACTGCTGTTTGTGGAACATTGCGGTGTGCAAATTGGCAGTGCATTTGCCTACATTACAACAGGAATTACAGTTCAAAAAAATTCATTGGTTGTGTAATGCTGAGGATGTCCTGAGGACGTGAAAGGCACTATATAAATGCAAGTTCTTTCATCCTTTACATTATCCCTAGTTGATAAATTGGTAAAATAATTTCTGCGCACTCGCTTTGTTTAACTCAGATTTCTTCACCGAGTTTTGCACGCGCAATATTGAAATAACAACCACTTAGCCACCGATATCTGCTCCAAACAAAATCTAATGATTCATTTAGGGACAAGTGAGCTGTTAATCCCACACGCGCGGACAGATTTTAGTGCTTCGTTTACTGATCTGAATTCAGAATTATATCTGAAGGTGTCAGCCGTGGCTCAGTGGTAGCACTCTCCCCTCTGAGTCAGAATGTTACGGGTTCACGTCTCGCTCCATACGCTTGAGTGCATAATCAAGGCCGACATGGGTGTGCCATCTTTTGGATGAGATGTTTAGCCAAGGCCGTGTTTGCCCTCTGAAATATCCCATGGAACTATTTCGAAGAAGAGCAGGGGAGTTATCCCCGGTGTCCTGGCCAATATTTATCCCTCAACCAACGTGACAAAAACAGATTATTTGGTCATTTATCTTACTGCTGTTTGTGAGATCTTGCTTTGCACAAATTGGTTGCCACATTTTCCTACGTTAGAACAGTGACTACACTTCAATGGTTGTAACGCGTTTTGGGATGTCTTAAGGTCATGAAAGTCGCTATATAAGTGCAAGTTCTTTCATTCTTTATACATTTTTTTACTCATTCTCGGGATGTGGGCGTCGCTGGCAAGGCCGGCATTTATTGCCCATCCCTAGTTGCCCTTGAGAAGGTGGTGGTAGGCCTTCTTCTTGAACCGCTGCAGTCTGTGTGGTGAAGGTACTCCCACAGTGCTGTTAGGGAGGGAGTTCCAGGATTTTGACCCAGCGACAATGAAGGATCGGCGATATACTTCCAAGTCAGGATGGTGTGTGACTGGGAGGGGATCTTGGAGGTGGTGTTCCCATGCACCTGTTGCCCTTCTCCATCTAGGTGGTAGAGGCCACGGGTTTGGCAAAGTTTAACCAGCCGTATTGGGTGTTGTGTTTCGCAGAGGAGGTGTTGCAGACTTCCTTTCTGGACTTTCCACTCGCAGTCGCTTTGATTGCGTGATATTTATCCGTGAGCATTTTTAAGTCATGTTAACGTTTAATTCCAATCTTGGTGTCCATCTTAAGTAAACGGAGATTAATAGTCTATGATCAGCAAGAGAGGAACTGGTTTTCAGGTTAAAGATAGAATTGTTGTTTATGGCTGAAATCAGGAATTCGGATGAAATCTGAATGAAATTGCATTTCAGAAACCTCCAATGAGATAATTGTAGAATTGTACGTGTTTCATTGGGGCAGAAATTCGACTGTTGTCGGGTGAGTACGCACTGTGTACTCACCCATGGACGGAACGAAAGTGCCGGTTTCTTGCATGCACTGCGCATGCGCGGGAAACCGGCACTTCCGTTCCCCTGAGGAAAGGGGTTCAGAGGTCGAACGCGCACACCGGAGGGCCAGCGCGTTCGCCTCGCACTTCGGATTTTTTTACAGGTTCCTCCGTGAAGGTAAGCACGGAGAAGATACACTTTTAAAAAGGATGCGCAAGGCCTTCTTTTAACAAGGTAAGTGTTGATTTTATTAAAATGTAAACATTTTTTTCATAGATTTATCTTTTTTAATTACTTTAAAGAAAGGTAAGTTTAGTTTTAGCCCCGTTAAAAAATGTAATTAATTTTTTCAAAAATTTAAATTTTTGTTCAAAATAGTTAATTAATGTAATTTATAGTTATTTTAAAAATGTGATGTTTTTAAAAAAATTTATTTGTAGTTTTAGGGATGTTTTGGGGCCGATCTGTATTCATACATTTGGCAGGTCTTCCTGTCAAATCTATGAATGAAAGATGGTCTGCTGCCATTGGCTCTCCATGGCCCACGTGATCCCAGGGGACGCATCGCACTAACTGCGCCCCTGGGATACACAAGCACTGCGCGCCGGCAGCTGCAGGAGGCCCAGGAGCCGAAGTCCCCGTGGGCCCAGAGGTCAACGGCAGGCGTGGTAGGTAGGTGCGCGCGCGATCCTTGCACCCGCGGGAAGCCAGGGAGCCGAATTTCTGGCCCAATATTATCTCTCAAATTCTGCCCTCAGACTCCCAGGAAAATGCCCTGAGCTGTCTGGTTTCTTGTTTTCAGCAGATGCATTGGGGTGCTTAAAGAAATACTAATATTACAGTAAAACAGATGATCTGGTCATTATCTCAGTGCTGTTTGTGGGAGCTTGCTGTGTACAAATATTGACAGCTATACTTCCCTTATATTACAACAGTGGCTACACTTCATAAGTGCTTAATTGGTAGCGCTTTGGGACACCCTGGGGAAGTGAACGGGGCTATATAAGTGCAAGTCTTTCTTTTGTTCTTATTTTAATTTTAAATTGATGTTCTTCCCACTTAGTCTACCCATTCTTATCCTATTCCCATTTCTGATCTTGTTCCTGCTTCTTCCTGGCTCTCACCAACGATTTTGGAAGCAACAAGCTGAAGGGTGTGTTTTTAATTGGCTCAGAACCAACTCCCGCACACCTTTCTCTGTTCAATTGAAAATAAACAGGCAAAAATTGACACAATCCGTGTGTGTAGAAATTCACCGAAACAGGAAGGGCTGCTGACATGAATAAAGTCGTAGGCAGTCCGCACAGTAAGGTCACACCCACACGAGTGCACGTTAAAGGTTAACGGAACCCCGCGAAAGACCAGAATAAAGAAAGATTTTAAATATAGCCAGCTGCACTGCTTCGTGAATTGTCTTAATTGTCGCCCAGTCCTGAATGTTAAATGGGTGTCGGGTGCACATTAACAGCCTCAGTCCTGCCCTCTAGATGCTTCCTGTGTTTTAAAGCTGCTGGTGGGAGGCCATCTTGGAGCAGGTATCTCAAGGACAAAATTCTTGTCATTTGTGTCATTGCTGTTTGTGGGAGCTTGCTGGGGAATTATACCCCTTTGTGTAGGATACCCTCTCTACGGACATCAGGGCTGTGGGGATACTGCTGCCCCGCCCTCTTTATCCAGGGATTTCACGTTACTCCATGTGATGATGACACTGGAGGGGTTCCTATATGAACAGAGAGAAGTTCCTCCTGCTAGTATTTACAATGGGGGGCAAATTGCCTGCCACATTTCCTACATTGCAACAGTGACTATACTTTCAAAGCACTTCATTGGCGGTGAAGCATTTTGGGGACATCCTGAGGATATGAAAGGCAATATAGGAATGCCAGTTCCTTCTTTTGTTATTTTAACTTTGATCTTTCCCCCACTTACTCTAAGAGTACAAAACAGGCACAATGGGCCGAATGGGCTCCTCCTGTGCTGAAATTTCAATTATTCTGTGAAGGTGGGATATCCCATTTTGGACTTTGGTTGACTTTCTGTTCCCCCCCCCCCATTGTAAATACTAGCAGGAGGAACTTCTCTCTGTTCATATAGGAACCCCTCCAGTGTCATCATTACATGGAGTAACATGAAATCCCTGGATAAAGAGGGCGGGGCAGCAGCATCCCCACAGCCCTGATGTCCCGCAGAGAGGGTATCCTACACAAAGGGGTATAATTCCCCAGGCAATCACTGGGTAGTGCGTCCGTGTAAATATTTCTTTATTACTGTAGTTGTTAACCTGTTCAAGATGAAATTGAGCAGCATTGAAACAGTGCAGGAGATGGAGCTGTCTGCCCGCAGCCTGTTTCTGACCAGCAGTCTGGGCATCTATTTACACATTTGTCAAATGCTGGGATACAATGGTGCGCGTCATGCCGAAATGTGAAATTGCGATGCGAGAATGCCATTGTACTGCTCACCTGCAGCGCTGCTGCTCCCCCCTGGTCTCCCTCCCCAGGCTTATGGGCAGAGGCTCAGAAACTCCAGGGTCCGGGAGGCCGTACAGCGGGAGGATCTCCGGGGTGCAATTTGGAGCCAATCCTGACAGAAACATAGAAAAATAGGAGCAGGAGTCGGCCATTCGGCCCTTCGAGCCTGCTCCGCCATTCAATATGATCATGGCTGATCCTCTATCTCAATACCATATTCCCGCTCTCTCCCCATACCCCTTGATGCCTTTTGTGTCTAGAAATCTATCTATCTCCTTCTTAAATATATTCAGTGACTTGGCCGGGTTTCCGCCCCATTTATGTTTCTCCTCAAATTCCAATGAGGGGATGGGGCGGGGGGGGGAGTGGGTGTTTTTTTTTGCTCTCCCCCCTTGGGAGAGTTCACAGGACGTTGCAGCAATTCTGCCAATTAGGCCGCTCTAGAACGCAATACTGGACCTAATTCTAGGGAATGTAGCCGGGCAAGTGGTAGAAGTGTTAGTAGGAGAGCATTTTGGTGACAGTGACCATAATTCGGTGAGATTTAAGGTAGTCATGGAAAAGGACAAAGATGGACCGGAAATAAAGGTTCTAAATTGGGGGAAGGCCGATTTTAATATGATAAGGCAGGATCTGGCCAAAGTGGACTGGGATCAGCTGCTTGTAGGAAAATCCACATCAGAGCAGTGGGAGTCTTTCAGAAAGGAAATAGAGAGAGTACAACGCCAACATGTTCCCGTAAAGGTCAAGGGTGGGACCAACAAGCCCAGGGAACCCTGGATGTCAAGAGATATACGAGAATGGATTAGGAAAAAAAGGGAGGCTTTTGGCAGATACAAAGGACTAAAAACAGTGGAAGCCCTAGAGGAGTATAGAAAGTGCAGGGGGGTACTTAAAAAAGAAATTAGGAGAGCGAAGAGGGGGCATGAAATAACACTGGCGGGCAAAATAAAGGAAAATCCCAAGGCGTTTTATAAGTATATTAAGGGCAAGAGGATAACCAGGTACTAGGGACCAAAGTGGCAATCTGTGTGTCGAACCAGAAGATGTAGGTGAGGTTTTAAATTAATATTTTGCATCTGTGTTCACTATGGAAAAGGACAATGTAGGCATAGAAATCAGGCAGGGTGATTGTGATATACTTGAACAAATTAGTATTGAGAGGGAGGAGGTACTAGCGGTTTTAGCGGGCTTAAAAGTGGATAAATCCCCAGGCCCAGACGAGATGTATCCCAGGCTGCTATGAGAGGCAAGGGAGGAGATTGCAGGGGCTCTGACACAAATTTTCAGAACCTCTCTGGCCACAGGGGAGATGCCAGAGGACTGGAGAACAGCTAACGTAGTACCATTATTCAAGAAGGGTAGTAGGGATAAACCAGGGAATTACAGGCCAGTGAGCCTAACATCAGTGGTAGGGAAATTATTGGAAAAAATTCTGAGGGACAGAATTAGTCTCCACTTGGAGAGGCAAGGATTAATCAAGGATAGTCAGCATGGCTTTGTCAGGGGGAGATCATGTCTGACCAATTTGATTGAATTTTTCGAGGGGGTCACTAGGTGTGTGGATGAGGGTAGTGCAGTTGATGTGGTCTACATGGACTTCAGTAAGGCTTTTGACAAAGTCCCGCATGGGAGACTGGTCAAGAAGGTAAGAGCCCATGGGATCCAGGGCAACTTGGCACATTGGATCCAAAATTGGCTTAGTGGCAGGAGGCAGAGGGTGATGGTCGAAGGTTGTTTTTGTGACTGGAAGCCTGTGTCCAGTGGTGTACCGCAGGGATCGGTGCTGGGTCCTTTGCTGTTTGTAGTGTACATTAATGATTTAGATATGAATGTAGGAGGTATGATCAGTAAGTTCGCAGATGACACAAAAATTGGTGGGGTGGTAAATAGCGAGGAGGAAATCCTCAGGCTACAGGACGATATAGATGGGTTGGTCAGATGGGCAGAACAGTGGCAAATGGAATTTAACCCTGAAAAGTGTGAGGTGATGCATTTTTGTGCGGACTAACAAGGCAAGGGAATACACAATGAATGGTAGGACCCTAGGAACGACAGAGGATCAGAGGGACCTTGGTGTGCATGTACATAGATCCCTGAAGGCAGCAGGACAGGTAGATAAGGTGGTTAAAAAGGCATATGGGATACTTGCCTTCATTAGCCGAGGCATAGAATATAAGAGCAGGGAGGTTATGATGGAACTGTACAAAATGCTAGTTAGGCCACAGCTGGAATACTGTGTGCAGTTCTAGTCGCCACACTATAGGAAGGATGTGATTGCATTGGAGAGGGTGCAGAGGAGATTCACCAGGATGTTACCTGGGCTGCAGCGCTTCAGCTATGAAGAGAGACTGGACAGGCTGGGGTTGTTTTCCTTAGAGCAGAGAAGGCTGAGGGGGGACCTGATTGAGGTGTACAAAATTATGAGGGGCATAGATAGGGTAGATAGAAAGGAACTTTTCCCCTTAGTAGAGGGGTCAATAACCAGGGGGCATAGTTTCAAGGTAAGGGGCAGGAGGTTTAGAGGGCATTTGAGGAAAAACCTTTTCACCCAGAGGGTGGTTGGAATCTGGAACTCACTGCCTGAAAGGGTGGTAGAGGCAGGAACCCTCACAACATTAAAGAAGCATTTAGATGAGCACTTGAAACACCATAGCATACAAGGCTACGGACCAAGTGCTGGAAAATGGGATTAGAATAGACAGGGGTTGATGGCCGGTGCGGACACGATGGGCCGAAGGGCCTCTTTCTGTGCTGTATAACTCTGTGACTCTATGAGAATAGACAGTGCTTGATGGCCGGCGCGGACACGATGGGCCGAAGGGCCTCTTTCTGTGCTGCATAACTATGACTCTATGACTAATCTAGAGTTGAGGGCCTACCTAAGGCCTCGGCACTAAATTAGAAAAAAGGTCATTGATCCCAGCGGGGCTCAAATGACCTTCTCCATTCGTCCCGTTTAATCCCTGCGGGGGTAAGAAGGCTGTAATTTACCTCAATCCATTGACCCTTCAAAGTCCACTTCAATCCCATTGGAGCAAGGCCAAGTGACTGCCATATAATTGCATTACTCGTCATCAATGCGTCTGCCAATTTGATTTTTATCTTGCTTTTTTCCTTGTTGAAAAGAGGAGAGAGGACAAGGAAATCGGGGACCATTGATTAGGTGATGCCAAGATTGAATTTGTATGGGAAGGGAAAATCCTCTGACTCCAGCCTCTTGTTCACTCCCACCTTCCATTTGCCTTTCAGCCACCCGAGTGCTCTCCTAAGAACATAGGAAATAGGAGCAGGAGTAGGCCATTTGGCCCTTTGAGCCTGCTCCGCCATTCAATAAGATTGACATGAATCTTGTCATTCATGTGGAAATGACTTATGAAATAATACTGGGCGGCCTGCTGGTGGCGCTGTCCAGGGAGAGTATAAATACTCGGGCACGGGCCCAGCTTGCGCGGGACATTCTTAACAGGAACCAGTGAAGGACACAACTCGACCTCCATGTTGTAAAACAGTTGATTAAAGCTTTGTTTAACGCTTAGACCAAGTGCCTACTTACGTCAAAGATCATGGCTGATCTTCTACCTCAACTCCACCTTCCCACACTATCCCCATATCCCTTGATTCCCTTCGTTCCCAAAAATTTATCGACCTCTGTCTTGAATATACTCAATGACTGAGCATCCACAGCCCTCTGGGGTAGAGAATTCCAAAGATTCACAACCCTCTGTGTGAAGAAATTTCTCCTCATCTCAGTTCTAAATGGCCGACCCCTTATCCTGTGACTGTGACACCGTGTTCTAGACTCCCCAGCCAGGGGGAACATTTTCCCAGCATTAACCTTGTCAAGCCCCTTAAGAATTTTATATGTTTCAATTAGATCACCTCTCATTCTTCTAAGCGCTAAGAAATATAGGCCTAGTCTATTCAATAGTCCCCTGCCTCTCCTCTGGCATTCCCTGCCTCTCCCCTGGGATTCCCTGCCTCTCCTCTGGGATTCCCTGCCTCTCCTCTGGGATTCCCTGCCTCTCCTCTGGGATTCCCTGCCTCTGCTCTGGGATTCCCTGCCTCTACTCTGGGATTCCCTGCCTCTCCTCTGGGATTCCCTGCCTCTCCTCTGGGATTCCCTGCCTCTGCTCTGGGATTCCCTGTCTCTGCTCTGGGATTCCCTGCCTCTACTCTGGGATTCCCTGCCTCTCCTCTGGGATTCCCTGCCTCTGCTCTGGGATTCCCTGTCTCTGCTCTGGGATTCCCTGCCTCTACTCTGGGATTCCCTGCCTCTGCTCTGGGATTCCCTGTCTCTGCTCTGGGATTCCCTGCCTCTACTCTGGGATTCCCTGCCTCTCCTCTGGGATTCCCTGCCTCTCCTCTGGCATTTCCTGCCTATCCACTTCTCTCCCCTTTAAAAACCTCTTCCAAATCCATCTCTTTTGGTCACCTGTCCCAAGCTCTCCTCTACTGGCTCGGTGTCTGTATTCCACATGCTTATTCTGTGAAATACCTTGGGTTTTTATTTTTCACCTTAAAGGTTTCATAGAAATGGACCTTCCCGTGCAAGCGCAGGAGATGCATCACCTGCCCTTTTACCTCCTCCCTTCCCACTGTCCAGGGCCCCAAACACCCCTTCCAGGTGAAACAGCGATTTACTTGTACTTCTTGCAATTTAATATACTGTATTCGCTGCTCACGATGCGGTCTCCTCTACATTGGGGAGACCAAACGCAGATTGGGTGACCACTTTGCGGAACACCTCCGTTCAGTCCGTAAGGGTAACCCTGAGCTTCCGGTCCCTGTCACTTTAATTCTCCGCTTCACTCCCACTCTGATCTCTCTGTCCTCGGCCTATTGCATTGTTCCAATGAAGGTCAACGTAAGCTCGAGGAACAGCACCTCATCTTTCGATTAGGCACTTTACAGCCTTCCGGACTTAACATCGAGTTCAACAATTTCAGACAATAATCCCTGCCCCCATTTTTCATGCTGTATGATTTTGCCATTCCCATTTGCAACATTTTATCTTTCCTCCCACTTACATAAGCACAGTATGTTCTTTCAACTCCTTCCTCCCCTCCTAAACCCCACCCTGTCTCTGCTCCTGCTTAATATCTGTTACATCTCCAGCTTTTTCCAGTTCTGATGAAGGGTCCCAGACCTGAAACGTTAACTCTGTTTCTCTCTCCACGGATGCTGCCTGGCCTGCTGAGTATTTCCAGCATTTTCTGTTGTTATTTCAGATTTCCAGCATCTGCAGTATTTTGCTATCGTCATAGAAGTGTTGCTACTGTTGAAAGTGAGATAAGTAAGGAGTAATTTTGAAGGCCTTGGAAAGAATGACTTCAAATAACAGAATATATAGTGAGACTGAGAGAGAGAGAGGATAGAGCCTGGAGATGGGACAAGGGCAGATGGTCCCTCTCTGTCAGGGGACATGCTGAATGTAATAGAGCCACCTGGTGGACTACTGATGTATAATAATAATAAAGCCATATGCAGTACAGTTCTTACCGGAAGCCATGTTGTGCTGTTGTATATATATGCTGTGTCTCAAGATAGCACAGAATTGGCGATGAGGATGGGATTGCGGATTCCCGAGCTGAAATTTTTGTTGGAGGATAATCCTGTCAACTGACGGAGGGATTGTTAGAGGTTCTTCGTTTTGCAGAAAAACTTAAAAATCCGAGGTAAATTTCGAGCACACATGGCTAAACTGTCGACGTTGCCAGAGTCCAGATGGCCGCGCCTATGTGGGAATAATAGGGCGTTTAGGTGAGTTTCATTGCGACCGAGAGACTTTCGGAGCATATGTGGAGCGGCTAGAAATGTTTTTCACCGCGAATAGTATTGTCGAAGTTCCCGATGATGTAAACCGTAACCGGACGGTTTTAGAAATGAAACAGGCTATTATTTTGACTGAAGCAGGCCCTGAGGTGTATGAAACCCTGAAAAATTTGCTTGTTCCCGCCAAGCCGAAGGACACGCCACTGAAGGAGATCCTAACCAAGTTATGATGCGGAGATGTCGGTGTTGGACTGGGGTGGACAAAAATGAGAAGTTGCACAACACCAGGTTATAGTCCAACAGTTTTATTTGAAATTACGAGCTTTCGGAGCTCTGCTCCTTCGTCAGGTACAGTGTACAGTGTACCTGACGAAGGAGCAGCACTCTGAAAGCTCGTAATTTCAAATAAAACTGTTGGACTATAACCTGGTGTTGTGCAACTTCTCATTTCTAACCAAGTTCGAACAGCACTACAGTCCTGAACCCCTGGAAATTGCTGAAAGTTATCGTTTTGGAACACGTGATCAATTAAATAACGAGGCTATCAGTGAGTACATTGTAGCTTTAAAAAAGCTATCCATTCACTGTCATTTCGAAAACTTTCAGGACCGAGCTTTGCGTGACCGCTTTGTTTGTGGGTTGAAAATGAACGTATCAGAAGTACGTTGTTGACAACCCCTAACTTGACTTTTGACTTAGCTTGTCAGACAGCTATGTCGATGGATATGACCAACCGATACTCCCGAGAGTTCCGTGCCATTTCCAGTCGTCAGACAACCGAGGTGAATCGGCTGCAGGCTAAAAGTAAAAGTCAGTTGGGCCCCAAGGCCTCAGCAACTGGCCAAGGTAACAGTGCTATCGGTGCCTGGGACAACACATCTCTCAAAGCTGTCCATATGTGAAGGCAGAGTGTTTCTACTGCAAGAAAACTGGACATCTTGCGAAGGCGTGCCAACAGAAGAGTAAACCGACTGGCAATGCTAGAAGTAGAAATCGGCAGACACTACATACCGTTGAAGAGAAGCAGCAGGACGAGGAGTTTCTGGAGATTCACGTCATCAGGAGCACGAAGGTATCTAACAGCGATTTGCGAGGTATCGTCATCCAAGTAGATGTCGCAGGAACCAGGATACCCATGGAAATCGACACTGGTGCATCTGTGAGCGTAGTACCGGAATCACTATATCGCGACAAGTTACGTGATTATCGACTAGAGAAATCGAAGGTAGAGCTGTGAGGCTACTCAGGAGAGCAAATCCCTGTAGTAGGAAGTGTTACCATACCAGTGAAATACAAGGATCAGTGTCAGAGCTTGCCTCTCATAGTACTGGCTAGAGACAAGCCTGCCTTGATAGGTAGAAATTGGTTGGGATCACTGAAGCTGGATTGGAATGAGATTTTTCATGTGGAAGTGAAATTTGCATTGAAAGATGATGTCATCAAGCAGTATCCGAAGGTGTTCAGCGAAACGGGCAGTCCGATCCAAGACTTCAAGGCGAGTGTCAGAGTACAGAAGGACACAAGACCAGTTTACTGCAAGCCACGTCCCGTACCATACGCACTCAAGGAGAAAGTTGAGCAAGAACTCAAAAGACTAGAAACTGAGGATATTATCTCTAAGGTAGATCTGAGTAATTGGGCTACACCCATTGTTGTTGTACCTAAGTCAGATGGTAAGGTAAGATTGAGTAAGATAACCGTAAACCAGGTTCTAGAGTGTAATCTACCCAATACGTTGCCAAATGTGGAAGATTTGTTCACAACGCTGACAGGTGGCCAGATCTTTTCGAAGTTAGAGCTAACAAACGCCTACCTACAACTTGAGTTAGATGAAGAGTCCAAGTTATGCTTGACTATAAATACTCACCGAGGCCTATATCAATTCAATAGGCTACCATTTGTAGTGTCTTCTGCCCCCGACATATTCCAGGGGGTGATGAACCAAATTTTGCAAGGGATTGAAGGGGTAGTGTGTTATTTGGATGACATACTCATTTCAGCACCAAACAGGCAAATCCATGATGAGGTGTTGAATGAAGTGCTCAAACGGCTAGAGAAGCACAGAGTACGAGTGACAGCTCACAAGTGTGAGTTGTTTCAAAACTCAGTGGCGTACTTAGGGCACAGAGTAGACAAAGATGATTTACATCCAACCAAGGGAAAGCTGGACGCAATCAGAAATGCACCCACTCCCAAGAATGTCTCTGAACTTTGATCATTTTTGGGTCTTTTGAATTATTACGGAAAGTTCCTCCCAAACTTGGCTACATTGTTACATCCACTGAATGAGCTGTTGAGAAAACAAGTTCCTTGGAAGTGGTCATAAGAATGCGACACAGCATTCAAAGAGTGTAAAAGCCATGTTAGTTCACTATGATGTATCTAAGGAGATCAAGGTAGCGTGTGACGCCTCTCCGTACAGAGTTGGGGCAGTGATCTCATGTACTAGATAGTGGGGAGGAGAGACCAATTGCTTTTGCTTCACGCACTCTCAGTGCCAGTGAGCAGAATTATGCGCAGATCGAAAGGGCAGCTTTGTCATTGATTTTTGGGGTCAAGAGGTTTCACAAATACTTGTTTGGTCGTAAGTTTACCATAGTTACTGACCATAAGTCCCTGACAGCAATCCTCCATAGAGAAAGGATCTTAGCTCAGAAAATCAAGAAGTAGAATCAGTTTGGGTGGAGCTAAGAAACAGCAAGGGGCAGAAAACATTAGTGGGAGTTGTTTATAGGCCCCCAAACAGTAGTTGTAATGTAGGGCAGAGTATAAATTAGGAAATTAGAGGTGCATGTAACAAGGGTAATACAGTAATCATGAGGGATTTTAATCTACATATAGACTGGGCAAACCAAATTTCCAGTAATAGTGTGGAGGACGAATTAATGGAAAGTATGCAAGCAAGATAGTTTTCTAGATCAGTATGTTGAGGAACCAACTAGGAAACAGGCTATTTTAGATCTAGTATTGTGCAATGAGAAAGGGTTAATTAATAACCTTGTAATAAAGGGGCCTTTAGGG
Organism: Squalus acanthias; assembly: GCA_030390025.1. Lineage (NCBI taxonomy): Eukaryota > Metazoa > Chordata > Chondrichthyes > Squaliformes > Squalidae > Squalus > Squalus acanthias. The sequence goes on along the minus strand of CM059448.1, from coordinate 42,371,365 downwards.
AAGAGTGACCATAATATGATAGAATTTTATATTGAGTTTGAAACTAGGGTCTTAAATCTAAACAAAGCAAACTACGTAGGTATGAGGAGCGAGTTGGCTAAGGTAGATTGGGAAACTACATTAAAAGGTATGATGGTAGAGAAGCAATGGCTAGCATTTAAAGAATTAATACATAATTTACAACAAATATACATTCCTTTAAGGCACAGAAACCCCACAGGAAAAGTGGTTCAACCGTGGCTAACAAGAGAAGTTAAAGATAGTATTAGATCAAAGGAAGAGGCTTATAATGTTGCCAAAAAGAGTCGTAAGCCTGAGGATTGGGAGGATTTTAGAATTCAGCAAAGGAGGACCAAGAAATTGATAAAGAAAGGGAATATAGAATATGAGAGTAAACTAGTGCGAGATATAAAAACAGACTGTATAAGTTTCTATGGTATGTAAAAAGGAAAAGATTAGCGAAAGTAAATATGGGTCCCTTACAGGCTGAGACAGGAGAAATTATAATGGGAAATAAGGAAATGGCAGAGAAATTAAACAAATACTTTGGGCTGGATTTTGTGAATGGAGATGAGTTGGAGGCGGGACTGCTGCTTGTCAGGTCTCAGTCCCACCTCCATCATCTTCTGGCCAACCAGCGGGATTTTCCCCTGATTGACCTTGTTAAGCCTGCCCTGCGGGCTCAGCAGGCCAATTAGGGGGAAGTCACTGACAGAGCACGTCAACGTCTGACGTGCCATCTGTCAAGATTTCTTGAAAGAAGAAATGTCAGCGTTTGACAGCTTTGTGAAGCTGTCAAACACTGACATTCTGTGTAGTTTGATGAGCCCTTGTGTTCAGGACTCATCAAACCTTTGTACTTTGTAGATTTCAGATGACTATTGGTTCGGAGGATCCAACAGCCAGTCTGTGAAATCTACAACGGAAGATGTCGGGACTCCGGATCCAGCGCGGCTGAAGGCTGTAGGCAGAAACAAAGGTAAGTGAACATTTTATAACACTTTACACTCACCTCACATACTTACCACTCTACACTTGCACCCATCACTCACCTCTACATCTCACTTTCAGACCCCTCCCACCCCCGCAGACCTCCTACTCGACTCCTCCACCCCGGCGGGGTTCTCCAAGGTCGGGAAGCCTGCACTTGAAAAGGTAAAATGGGACTAATCCTTTTTTCTGCCTGTTAACTACCTGTTAACAGGCAGTTAAAAGGATTTAATCCCTTTCTCGCCTCGAGGAGATGGGACCCGGGTCAGGACGGCTTCCTGCCTCCTGGCAAAAGGGCACGGAGGCGGGATGGGGCGGGTTTGCCATCCTCCCCCACTTTCTGCAACTTTACCGGCAGTCCCGCCTCCATACCCGCCTCCTCGGGGCTGGCAAAATCCAGCCCTTTGTGTTTGTCTTCACGGAAGAAGATGCAAAAAACATCCCGGAAATAGTGGAGAACCAAGGGTATAGCAAGAATGAGGAACTAAAAGAAATTAGTATTAGTAAAATAATAGTACTGGAGAAATTAATGGGACTGAAAGCCGATAAATCCCCTGGACCTGATGGCCTACATCCTAGGGGTTTGAAAGAGGTGGCTATAGAGATAGTGGATGCATTGGTTATCATCTTCCAAAATTCCATAGATTCTAGAACGGTTCCCGCGGATCGGAAGGTAGCAAATATAACCCCACTATTTAAGAAAGGAGGGAGAGCGAAAACGGGGAACTACAGACCAGTTAGCCTGACATCAGTAGTAGGGAAAATTATTAAGGATGTGGCAATCATAGAAGATAGGAGCAGGAGTAGGCCATTCGGCCCCTCTAGCCTGCTCCGCCATTCAATGCGATCATGACTGATCATCCAAATTCAGTACCCTGTCCCTGCTTTCTCCCCATATCCCTTGATCCCTTTAGCCTTAAGAAATATATCCAACTCCTTCTTGAATCTATTTAATGAATTGGCCTCTACTGCCTTCTGTGGCAGAGAATTCCACAGGTTCACCACTCTCTGGGTGAAGAAATTCCTCCTCATTTCTGTCCTAAATGGCTTACCCCTTATCCTTAGACTGTGACCCCTGGTTCTGGACTCCCCGACCATCGGGAACATCCTTCCTGCATCTAGTTTGTCCTGTCCTGTCAGAATTTTATAAGTTTCAATGAGATCCCCTCTCATTCTTCTAAACTCCAGCGAGTATAAGCCCAATCGACCCAATCTCTCTTCATACGTCATTCCTGCCATCCCAGGTATCAGCCTTGTGAATCTTTGCTGAACTCCTTCCGTGGCAAGAACATCCTTCCTCAGATAAGGCGACCAAAACTGCACACAGTACTCAAGGTGTGGTCTCACCAAGGCCCTGTACAACTGCAGCAAGACATCCTTGTTCCTGTACTCAAACCCTCTTGCTATGAAAGCCAACATACCATTTGTCTTCTTAACCGCCTGCTGCACCTGCATGCTTACCTTCAGTGACTGATGCACAAGGACACCCAGGTCTCGTTGCACTTCCCCTTCTCCCAATCTATTGCCATTCAGATAATAATCTGCCTTTCTGTTTTTGCCACCAAAGTAGATAACCTCGCATTTATCCACGTTATATTGCATCTGCCACGCTTCTGCCCAATCACCCAACCTGTCCAAATCATCCTGGAGTTTCTCGGCATCCTCCTCGCAGCACACACGCCCACCCAGTTTTGTGTCGTCTGCAAACTTGGAGATATTACATCTAGTTCCCTTGTCGAGATCATTAATATATATTGTGAATAGCTGGGGTCCAAGGACCGATCCCTGCGGTACCCCACTAGTCACTGCCTGCCACTCGGAAAAAGACCCGTTTATTGCAACTCTTTGCTTTCTGTCTGCCAACCAGTTCTCTATCCAAGTCAATACCTTGCCCCCAATCCCATGTGCCTTAACTTTACACGCTAATCTCTTATGCGGGACCTTACCAAAAGCCTTTTGGAAGTCCAAATACACCACATTCACTGGTTCTTCCTTATCTATTTTAACAGTTACATCCTCAAAAAATTCCAGTAGATTAGTCAAGCATGATTTACCTTTTGTAAATCCATGTTGACTTTATCCGATCCTGTCACTGTTTTTCAAGTGCTCAGCTATTACATCCTTTATAATGGACTCTTGCATTTTCCCCACTACCGATGTCAGGCTTACCGGTCTGTAATTCCCCGTTTTCTCTCTACCACCCTTTTTGAATAGTGGGGTAACATTAGCTACCCTCCAATCCATGGGTACTGTTCCAGATTCCATCGAATGTTGGAAGATGATCAGCAATGCATCTACTATTTCTAGGGCCACTTCCTTAAGTACCCTAGGATGTAGATTATCAGGCCCTGGGGATTTATCGGCCTTCAATCCCTTCAATTTCCCTAATACCATTTCCCTGCAAATACTGATTTCTTAGGGCACTTAGAAAATAATAATAGGATTGGGCAGAGTCAACATGGATTTATGAAAGGGAAATCATGTTTGATGAATCTGTCAGAGTTATTTGAGGTTGTAACTAACAGAATAGATAGGTTATTAAACAAAATTAGGGCTCATGGGATTGGGGGTAATATACTAGCATGGACTGAGGATTGGTTAACGGACAGAAAACAGAGAGTAGGAATAAACGAGTCATTTTCGGGTTGGCAGGCTGTAACTAGTGGGGTACCACAAGGATCAGTGCTTGGGCCTCGGCTATTCACAATCTATAGCAATGATTTGGATGAGGGAACCAAATGTAATATATCCAAGTTTGCTGATGATACAAAGCTGGCTGGGAATGTAAGTTGTGAGGAGGATGCAAAGAGACTTCAAGGCGATTTAGACAAGCTAGGGGAGTGGGCAAGAACATGGCAAATGGAATATAATGTGGAGAAATGTGAAATTATCCACTTTGGTAGGAAAAATAGAAAAGCAAAGTATTTTTTAAATGGTGAGAGATTGGGAAATGTTGGTGTTCAGAGGGACCTGGGTATCCTTGTACACGAATCACTGAAAGTTAACATGCAGGTACAGCAAGCAATTAAGAAAGCAAATGGTATGTTGTCCTTTATTACAAGAGGATTTGTATATAAGAGTAAAGACGTCTTACTGCAATTATATAGGGCCCTGGTGAGACCACAGCTGGAGTATTGTGTGCAGTTTTGGTCTCCTTACCTAAGGAAGGATATACTTGCCATAGAGGGAGTGCAACGAAGGTTCACCAGACTGATTCCTGGGATGGGGGGATTGTCCTATGAGGAGAGATTGAGTAGACTAGGCCTATATTCTCTGGAGTTTAGAAGAATGAGAGGTGATCTCATTGAAACATACAAAGTTCTTACAGGGCTTGACAGGGTAGATGCAGGGAGGATGTTTCCCCTGGCTGGGGAGTCTAGACCAGGGGTCACAGTCTCAGAATAAGGGGTCGGCCATTTAGGACTGAGATGAGGAGAAATTTCTTCACTCAGAGGGTGATGAATCTTTGGAATTCTCTACCCCAGAGGGCTGTGGATGCTTAGTCATTGAGTATATTCAAGACAGAGAGTGATAGATTTTTGAATATTAAGGGAATCAAGGGATATGGGGATAGTGCAGGAAAGTGGAGTTGAGGTAGAAGATCAGCCATGATCTTATTGAATGGTGGAGCAGGCTCGAGGGGCCAAATGGCCTTCTCCTGCTCTTATATCTTATGCTCTAGCCACTGCTGCTAGCAAAAGGACGAGGGGTTTAACTAGATGGCTGAAGGCACGGCCATAAATGGTGGAGCGAAGGAAGTGGGGGATGCACAAGAGGTCAGAGTTGAAGGAATGCAGAGTTCATGTAGGGTTGTAGAGCTTGAGGAGGTTACAGAGATAAGGAGGGGCGAGGTCATTGATGGATTTGAACACTAGGATGAGAATTTTAAAATGGAGGTGTTGGATCAGGAGCCAATGGAGGTCAGCGAGCACGGGGGTGATGGGTGAACGGGACTTGGTGAGAGTTAAGATACGGGCAGTAGAGTTTTGGATGAGGTCAACTTTATGGAGGGTGGAAGATGGAAGACCAGCCAGTAAAGGATTAGAATAGTCGAGTCTGGAGGTAACAAAGACACGAATGAGGGTTTCAGCAGCAGATGGGCTGAGGCAGGGGTGGAGACGGGCGATATTACGGAGGTGGAATACTACAGAGCGACCGTCTAGTAGAAGTTGTGTTGCAGCGTGCAAAGCATCATCTGCAACTCGAGCTCAATGTAGAAGCAGCTGTGACCACACTGCAGCATCGAGTTGTTCCAGGACCTGACTTGTGCTGAGAACTCCCTAACAAGGCTGCAGTACCCCTTTAAGAAGCGCTCACTGCCTCTTTCTGTGCCAGGTCTTCGGGGTGAAGCACTTGCAGCACGAGCTCAGGAACCGACGGAGATGAAGCCATTGTTGTGTGATGGAACGCAGTAGCTGAGGCCTGTGCAGGAATTCCCATCGACTCACAAGCCAGTTTCTGTCGGATATGCAAAGCAGCCACACGATAAGGCTTAAAACACAGAAGTGGTAAAAGATTCAGACAGAAAAAATATGTTGTACCCGAAACAGGGCTGCACAAAGTAAATTTTAAAAGCAAGTCCAGGAAGAAGCTAAAATAAAATAAAATTACTCGAGGAGTGGAAGATTCCTGGATCATAGAAAACGGGGGGAAAACTCAAAGCAGTAAGTCGGCAATGAAGGCAGTGGATAAAGTGAGCAAGAGAAGAGGTGGAGGAGCTCTCAATGGAAGGAGAGCCACGGGTTTGGCAAAGGAAGAAGAGATCGTGCGATGAGATAGTCCGTCTCATGCCTGTAACACTTCCAAAGTTGTACAATGTCTTTGGGGAGCCCTTCTACTGGTAGCTGCATTCACATCACAATGGGTTAGCAGATTAAACTGACCACTAAACTGCACTAACCACCACTTCCTGTGTAGCTTAAACTGTGGGAGTATTTCACCATCGGCAAGCACTGACATTTTCTACTTCAGCTTACTTACTTTTTGAAATGCAGTCACTGTTTTGCAGGCAAATGCGGCAGCACATTTGTGCACAGCAAGATCCAACAAACCGCAAATTAATGAATCCGTTTTGGTGCTGTTGGTTGAGGGATAAATATTGGCCAGGAGTACTCCCTGCTCTTCTTCAAATAGTGCCATGGGACCTTTTGCATCCACCATGTATTCCTCCTCCCATTACGCCCACCTTATCTTCAGTCTTCCACCTGTGTTACTCAGTACTTATCAGTTGACATAAGTACATTTCTTGTTTGGTTTTTTTCCTTTTTTTCCTGGCCAATGTTCTCCCCTCCTCACCTCGAAGGTGTTGACTCCATACTGGGGTGTAGTCCCACGAGTCTCAGTTGTCCTCAGATACCTCACGTTTGAGCCTTGACCGTGAATGTCAGCAGCTATTAATCCACAAGGTGCATCACATCCATGTCCCATCCTGTCTTCAGCCGCTACCCACACATGTACAGTTCCAGCAAGGAATAGTGAGGAGTCCGTGGGACCCTTGGACTATTGCCTCTCTTTAACCTGGACAATGAATCCAATTATAGCATTTACAGCCTCCCCATAAAGGTAAGAATGTCAAACACTCAAATGGCAGATCACACTATGGATGGTGTCTGATGGTGCTTCCTCATATTTATATGTCCCTGTTCCTCTTGTCATCTTGACTGCTGATTTTTTATGGTGTGTTCAATCAGCTTGTTTGGGGCCAGTCTACGTGTGTGTTACAACAGTACCGACAACTTCCATTTATATAGCGGCTTTAACATAGTAAAACGTCCCAAGGTGCTTCACGGGAGCGTTATCAAAAAAATTTTGACACTGAATCACATAAAGAGATATTTGGACAGATGACCAAAAGCTTGGGCAAAGAGGTAGGTTTTAAGGAGCGTCTTAAAGGAGGAGAGAGAGGTAGAAAGGCGGAGAGGTTTAGGGAGGGAATTCCAGAGCTTAGGGCCCAGGCAGCTGAAGGCACGGCCACCAATGGTGGAGCGATTAAAATCGGGGCTGCACAAGAGGCCAGAATTGGAGGAGCGCAGATATGTCAGAGGGTTGTACGGACCTTGGGCCAGTGTAGGTAAGCGAGCAAATAGGTGATGGGTGAACGGGACTTGGTGTGAGTTAAGATACTGGCAGCAGAGTTTTGGATGAGCTCAAGTTTCTGGAGGGTGGTAGGTGGGAGGTAACAAAGGCATGGATATAAGCATCAGTTTACTTGCAGAATGGGTGTGTAAATGGCCAATTCATTTCAATAGGTAAGTGTGAAGTGGTGCATTTTGCCAGGAGGAATGAAGAGTCCACCTCCTCCTTGGAAAATAAGAGTGTAAATGGGATAGTAGCGAAAGGGATCTAAGGGGAAGATTCACAAATCATTAAAAGTAGCAACGCAGGTTAAGAAAGCCATAAAAATGCAAGCAAACCACTGGGATTCAGTTCTAGAGGAATAGAATTCAAAAGCAGAGAACTTATGTTAAGCTTATATAGAACCTTGGTTAGACCACACTTACAAAAAGGATATAGAAGCTCTGAAGAATGTGCAAAAAAAATGTACAGGAACTGAGAGGTTATAACCATCAGGAAAGACTGAACAGACTGGGGGTCTTTTCTGTAGAAAGGAGAAGACTAAGAGGTGACCTGATAGAAGCCTTGAAAATTATGAAGGGGTTCAATATAGTAAACGTAGAGAAGGTGTTTCCACTTCTGAGGGAGTTCAAAACTAAGGGCCATAAATATAAGATAGTCGCTAATAAATCCGATAAGGAATTCAGGAGAAACTTTGTACTCAGAGAGTGGTGAGAATGTGGAACTTGTTAACACACGGAGTAGTTGAGGCAAAAGAGCGTAGATGCATTTAAGGGGAAGAAAGGAATAGAAGGATATGTTAATAAGGTGAGATGAAGTAAGGTGGGAGGAGGCTTGTGTGGAGCATAAACACCGGCCTGGACCTGTTGGGCCGAATGGGTTGTTTCTGTGCCGTAAATTCAATGGGGGAAAAATTCGCTTTCGCCCCTTTTGGGGCGCTAAAGTCACCAGCGCCCCGAAAAAAATTACTGCCCCTCCGCGTGAAATTCAGTTGAAGCGCCCCAAGCAGGAGGCGGGGGGCTACTGGAAGCGCTCCACCTCCTTCTTGGGGCGCTACAACTGAATATCGCAGCGCTACGTGCAACAGCGCCACGCGTGTCGGCACGTAGCGCCGCATCATTGCAGGCCTCCCTCCCCTGATTAAAGGGGAGGGGCCTAGCCCTGCACGCACCGAGGCCCTGCTAGACCACCGAGGAGCGGGGTGCTGGGAAAACAGCCCGGCACCCCGAAGAAAAAAGGGGAAAGGGGCAGCTGCTGGCAGTCGGCCAAAAAAAATGGCCGCCCGACCCCTGCCCTTTAAGTAGCACCGCCGCGGCTGCAAAAACGCCACGCTGACCCTGTCGGACACATCTCCGGCGATAGGTCAGGGGGCACAACCCAAGTTTGCGGCTGGGGCGCGAGCAGGACGCTGTGCACGGCGATGACGTCATCGCCGCCGGCGCAGCATCACAGGGTGCTACCGGCTACCGCCGCCGCTAACCTCCTGCTGAATTTCACAGGAGGCGTTAGTGGCGCCGCGCCCGGGACGCTAGAGGATTTGCGCCCCCCCGGGAGCACTAACGAGAGTGCCTCAGGGCAGTGTCCTAGGCCCAACCTACTTCAGCTGCTTCATCAATGACTTCCCTCCAACATAAGGTCAGAAATGGGGATGTTCACCGATGACTGCACAGTGTTCAGTGCCATTCACAACTCCTCAAATAATGAAGCAGTCCATGCCCGCATGCAACAACACCTGGATGACGTTCAGGCTTGGGCTGATAAGTGGCAGGTAACATTCGCGCCACAGAAGTGCCAGGCAATGACTATCTCCAACAAGCGAGAGTCTAACCACCGCCCCTTGACATTCAATGGCATTAACAATGCCGAATCCCCCACCATCAACATCCTGGGGGTCACCATTGACCAGAAACTTAACTGGACCAACCAGAGGCTGGGTATTCTGCGGCGAGTGTCTCACCTCCTGACTCCCCAAAGCCTTTCCACCATCTACAAGGCACAAGTAAGGAGTGTGACAGAATACTCTCCACTTGCCTGGATGAGTGCAGCTCCAACAACACTCAAGAAGCTCGACACCATACAAGACAAAGCAGCCCGCTTGATTGGCTCCCCATCCACCACCTTAAACATTCACTCCCTCCACCACCGGCGTACCGTGGCTGCAGTGTGTACCATCTACAAGATGCACTGCAGCAACTCGCCAAGGCTTCTTCGGCAGCACCTCCCAAACCCGCGACCTCGTCCACCTAGAAGGACAAGGGCAGCAGGCGCATGGGAACACCACCACCTCCAAGTTCCCCTCCAAGTCACACACCATTCTGATTTAGAAGTATATCGCTGATCCTTCATCGTCGCTGGGTCAAAATCCTGGAACTCCCTCCCTGACAGCACTGTGGGAGTACCATCACCACACGGACTGCAGCGGTTCAAGAAGGCAGCTCACCACCACCTTCTCGAGGGCAATTAGGGATGGGCAATAAATGCTGGTCTTGGCAGCGACGCCCACATCCCATGAACGAATTTAAAAAAATCAACCCAATTTTTCCCCTCATTTATTATTGTATCAGTCCCTTTAGGATCAATGGGGGAGAAATTGGACCCCGTTGTGCCCATTTGTCGGTCGCTGAATCGGAGAAAAAGACACCATCTTCCCAGTGTGGCCTATTGGGTCAGGCAATATTCAGGTGTCGCTGGTGGCTATCTAAAACAGGTGTTAGGCCCCTTGTATATGTTAATGAGGGGCCTAAAGCCTATTTCAGGAACTTTCCTGGAAATTTGTCAGGACCGAGCAGTGCAAGCACTAGGCAAGCTTTGCTCCGGTTTTTGGATCCTTCAGCAGCCTATCAGTGGACATTAAAGGGACTGCTGGAGGCCGCCACCAACAGTGAAGTATTTTCTTTGAAACTTTCATTTATGTGGAGCCAGGGAGAAGCAGACATGCTCCTCCTGGATCCATAGCACTACTGCTCGCCTCCCTCCTGCTCCTCCCTCCCCACTCCTGGGACTTACCAGACGGCCGCTGGTGACGAGGCAGCTGGCCAAAGTTGGTCCTCTTCAAACCGGCGAGCTGCCTCTGGATGGCCAGTTGGCGTCCACAGCTTGCTGGAAATATCCTGATGAAGCCCAAGGCCCAATTTTGAGTGAGTCTTGGGCTTTCGGCCTCCGGCATCTGAGTTCTGGCAAGTGCTTCCAGTGCGCTAATGATTCTGTCTCCAAAAACTGACGGCAACTCATTTCTAGCCTAGTGTGTGTTGAGTCAGTCTATGCAGTGTCAATCTGTGCTGTGCCATTTAGTATATTTTGGGTAATATTTGTTGGGTCAGCATGCGCGTGTTGGGTCAGCGTGTTGGGTCAGCGTGTCTTGGTTCAGATTGTATAGGATCAGTGCGTGTTGGGTACATTTGGTTAGTTAGTTTGTGTTACCTTAGTCTACAAGGATTAGTGCGCACTGGGTAAGCCTATGCTGGGTGAGCCCTCGGTCTCCCAATTGAGACCTCACTCCCCCCGGTGAGCCCTCACTCCCCCCGGTGAGCCCTCGCTCCCTATGTCTGCGAGTGCTTTCACTTATCCAGGTAGCTAGGTGATCTCATAACATTCCCAGGGAGTGAACAGAGAACTCTTATTGGTTTTGGCTTACAGATTTTATCATGTGCTCTGAAGTGATCTTCCTTAACTTAAATACATGGCAGAATACACTAGAGTATGATTTAGGCTTTAACTGCAAATGTTATTAATAAAAGAATGAGTGAATAGTAGCACCATTACAGTATAGATTCTACAGAAGTTATTAAACTTAACTACATAGGATTACATAGGATATACGGCACAGGAACAGGCCATTTGGCCCAATCAGTCCATGCCGGCGTTTATGCTCCACTCGAGCCTCCTCCTGTCTTTCCTCATTTAACTCTATCAGCATAACCCTCTATTCCCTTCTCCCTCATATGCTTGTCTAGCCTCCCCTTAAATGCATCTATACTATTTGCCTCAACCACTCCCTGTGGTAGCGAGTTCCACATTCTCACCACTCTCTGGGTAAAGAAGTTTCTTCTGAATTCCCTATTGGATTTCTTGGTGACTATCTTATGTTGATGGCCTCTAGTTATGCTCTTCCCCACAAGTGGAAACACTCTCTCTGTGTATCCATTCTATCAAAACCTTTCATAATTTTAAAGACCTCTATTAGGTCACCCTTCAGCCTTCTTTTTTCAAGAGAAAAGAGACCCAGCCAGTTCATCCTTTCCTGATATGTATACCCTCGCATTTCTGGTATCATCCTTGTAAATCTTCTCTGCACCCTCTCCAGTGCCTGTATATCCTTTTTATAATATGGTGACCAGAACTATACATAGTACTCTAAGTGTGGTCTAACCAAGGTTCGATACAGGTTTAGCATAACTTCACTACTTTTCAATTCTATCCCTCTGGAAATAAACCCTAGTGCTTGATTTGCTTTTTTCATGGCCTTGCTAACCTGTGTCGCTACTTTTAGTGATTTGTGTATTTGTACTCCGAGATCCCTTTGTTCCTCTACCCCACCTAGACTCGCACCCTCCAAGTAATAAGTGACCTCCCTATTCTTCCTACCAAAATGTAATACCTCACATTTATCTGTGTTGAACTTCATTTGCAAATTATATGCCCATTCTGCAAGTTTATTAATGTCCTCCTGTAATTTGTTGCAGTCCTCCTCAGTATTGACTATCGCCCCAAATTTAGAAATTGTGTTTTTTATTCCAAAGTCGAAATCGTTAATATAAATTGTGAACAACAGTGGTCCCAGCACTGATCCTTGTGATACACCACTACCCACCTTTTGCCACTGTGAGGGGGAGAAATTCAGTATCGCCCCATTTGGGGTGCAATTATCAGCCGGGCGCAAAGATTAGCGCCTGGTGCTAATTATCGCCTCCGACTGCAAACTTGACTTTTACCGCCCCTGGAGGTGATTGGAGCGCTAAATCAGGCGCTTCACACCTGTCTTAAGGCGCAAAGGCCGAGGAGCGAGGCGCTACCTCAGAGCCGCTGGCGAAGCTCATGTGATGTCAGTCAGCAATGGAACACACACACAATGGCGTGGGCCAGTTCTTAAAGGGGAGGGTTGATCTTGCTTTCCATCCACATCCTGCTCATTGCAGCCTTGAATCTCGGCCTGGAGAGACCTGTACATCAAATCTGCTGGAAAGAACAATGGAGAGTACCAGGGAAAGAGCTCAGAGTGCAGCCCCCACAGTCTCTTCTAAATCGATACAAGGAAGGGCAAATCAAAATGAACCTGCAAAGTGCTGCTCAGTACCCAAAACTCCTTCACACAGTCTTGAATCTCTCCTGAAGTCTCTCTCTCTCTCTCTCAGAATGCGTGGTTCAAAAATGTCACCAACAATAAAAGGCAGGAAGCAGTCGCCTTTAAATAGCGCTCCCCCAGTCCCTTCCTGACTGCAAAACGCTCCCCTCAACCTGTCGTTGCTAGCGGCAGGCGGTAAGGCAGGGGGCGCCACTCTATATCCGCTCTGGGGCGATACCGGGGCGTTGCGCACTCGACTGACATCACGATCTGCCGGCGCAGGGAGATCGTGGCGGTAGTGTTTAGCGCCGCCGCAAAATGTCTAGTTAATTTCGCGAGCGGTGCAAACATCGCCGCGCCCGGGCACTAGCTGTTTTGTGCCCCATTAGCGCCCTCTTAAGGCGCTAACGGGAGGTGCAACCAACTGAATTTTTCCCCCTGAATAGCTACCCTTTATCCCTACTCTCTGCTTTCTGTCTTGAAGCCAGCTAGCTATCCATTCTGCTACTTGTCCCCTGACTCCGCATTCTCTGACCTTGTTCATCAGTCTAATATTGGGTACCTTATCAAAGGCCTTTTGAAAATCTAGATAAATTATATCTACTGCATTACCATTGTCTACTCTCTCTGTTACCTCTTCAAAAAATTCATTGAGGTTGGTCAAGCAAGACTTTCCCTTTTGAAATCCATGCTGACTATTCACTACTATATTTTTGGTTTCTAGATGTTCTTCTATTTTCTCCTTTAGTAGGGATTCCATTATTTTTCCTACCACCAATGTTAAGCTGACTGGTCTATAATTCCCTGGGCATGTTCTATCCCCCTTCTTAAATATAGGTATTACGTTAGCTATACGCCAGTCCTCTGGCACTACACCTTTTTCTAATGAATTATTAAATATGTATAGTAATGCCTCTGCTATCTCTTACCGAGATTCTTTTAAAATGCGTGGATGCAATCCATCCGGGCCAGCGGTTTTATCCTCTTTGAGTTTGATTAGTTTATTTAATATAGGGAACAGGCTATCCTAGATAGGGTACTGAGCAATGAGAAGGGGTTAATTAATAATCTTGTTGTGCTGGGTCCTTTCGGGAAAAGTGACCATAATATGATAGAATTCTTCATTAAAATGGAAAGTGAAGAAGTCCAATCCGAAACTAGGGTCCTAAATCTAAACAAAGGAAACTACGATGGTATGAGGAGTGAGTTGGCTATGATAGATTGGGGAGCTTCATTAAAAGGCATGACGGTGGCTAGGCAATGGCTAACATTTAAGGAACGAATGCATGAATTGCAACAGTTATATATTCCTTTCTGGCGCAAAAACACAAAAGGAAAAGCGGCCCAACCATGGCTAACAAAAGAAATTAAGGATAGTATTAGATCCAAAGAGGAGTCATATAAAGTTGCCAGAAAAAGTAGCAAGCCTGAGGATTGGGAGCAATTTAGAGTTCAGCAAAAAAGGACCAAGAGATTGATTAAGAGGGGGAAAATAGAGTATGACAGTAAACTTGCAAGGAACATAAAAGCGGATTGTAAAAGCTTCTACAAGTATGTAAAAAGAAAAAGATTAGTGAAGACAAATGTAGGTCCCTTACAGTCAGAAACAGGAGAATTTATAATGGGGAACAAGGAAATGCAGAGCAATTAAACAAATACTTTGGTTCTGTCTTCACGGAAGAGGACACAAATAACTTCCCAGAAATGCTAAGGAACCAAGGGTCTAGTGAGAAGGAGGAATTAAAGGAAATTAGTATTAGTAAAAAAATAGTGCTGGAGAAATTAATGGGACTGAAAGCTGATAAATCCCCAGGGCCTGATAATCTGCATCCCAGAGTACTAAAAGAGGTAGCCATGGAAATAGTGGATGCATTGGTTGTCATCTTCCAAAATTCTATAGATTATGGAACAGTTCCTGCAGATTGGAGGGTGGCAAATGTAACCCCACTATTTAAAAAAGGAGGGAGAGAGAAAACAGGGAACTACAGACCAGTTAGCCTAACATCAGTAGTAGGGAAAATGCTAGAGTCTATTATAAAGGATGTGATAACAGGACACTTAGAAAATATCAACAGGATTAGACAAAGCCAACATGGATTTATGAAAGGGAAATCGTGTTTGACAAACCTACTGGAGTTTTTTGAGGATGTAACTGGCAGACTAGATAAGGGAGAACCAGTGGATGTGGTGTATTTGGATTTTCAGAAGGCCTTTGATAAAGTCCCACATAAAAGGTTAGTGTGCAAAATTAAAGCACATGGGATTAGGGATAATATACTGGCATGGATTGAAAATTGGTTAACAGACAGGAAACAGAGAGTAGGAATAAATGGGTCTTTTTCGGGGTGGCAGGTGGTGACTAGTGGGATACCGCAGTGATCAGTGCTTGGGCCCCAGCTATTCACAATATATATCAATGATTTGGATGAGGGAACCAAATGTAATATTTCCAAGTTTGCTGACGACACGAAACTAAGTGGGATTGTGAGTTGTGAGGAGGATGCAAAGAGGCTTCAAGGCGATTTAGACAAGTTGAGTGAGTGGGCAAATACATGGCAGATGCAGTATAACGTGGATAAATGTGAAGTTATCCACTTCGGTAGGAAAAACAGAAAGGTAGAGTATTATTTAAATACTGATAGATTGGGAAATGCTGATGTACAAAGGGATCTGGGTGTCCTTGTACACCAGTCACTGAAAGCAAACATGCAGGTGCAGCAAGCAGTTAGGAAGGTGAATGGTATGTTGGCCTTCATTGCAAGAGGATTTGAGTACAGGAGCAAGGGTGTCTTACTACAGTTGTACAGGGCCTTGGTGAGACCACACCTGGAGTACTATGTGCAGTTTTGGTCTCCTTACCTATAAAAAGGATATACTTGCAATAGAGGGAGTGCAGTGAAGGTTCACCAGACTGATTCCTGGGATGGCAGGACTGTCGTATGAGGAGAGATTGGGTTGTCTAGGCCTGTATTCACTAGAGTTTAGAAGAATGAGAGGGGATCTCATTGAAACATATAAAATTCTGACAGGGCTAGACAGACTGGATGCAGGGAGGATGTTTCCCCTGGCTGGGGGGGGGGGGAGGGGGGGGGGTCTAGAACGAGGGGTCACAGTCTCAGGATACGGTGTAGGATATTTAGGACTGAGATGAGGAGAAATTTCTTCACTCAGAGGGTGGTGAACCTGTGGAATTCTCTACCACAGAAGGCTGTGGAGGCCAAGTTGCTGAATATATTTAAGAAGGAGATAGATAGATTTCTAGACACAAAAGGCGTCAAGGGGTATGGGGAGAGAGCGGGAATATGGTATTGAGATAGAAGATCAGCCATGATCATATTGAATGGCGGAGCAGGCTCGAAGGGCCGAATGGTCTACTCCTGCTCCTATTTTTCAATTTTTCAAGTCTTTCCCCTCTTTTTATTTTAAATGCACTTATCTCATTACTAATCTTATCATCCAATGTCATGTCCACCTGTTCTATCTCCCTGGTAAATACTGAAGAAAAATAATTATTTAATATTTCTGCCATCTCGCTATTGTTACCTGTGGTATTATCCTGCCTATCCCTCAATGGCCCTATTCCCATCCCAACCTTCCTTTTTTTATTGATGTGCCTGTAAAATATTTACTATTTTGTTTTAGGTACCTTGATAATTTAATTTCATAGTTCGTCTTTGCCTTACTAATTGTTTTATTGACTTCTCTCCTAATATCTTCGTATTCTCCCTTATCATGCACTCCCCTGCTGTCTATGTACTTAATGTATGCCTCTTTCCTTACCCTCAATAGTTCCCTTATGGCTTTATTCATCCATGGAGTCTCATTAGTGTTTAGTTTGTTCTTTCCTTTTAGCTGAATATATTTTTCCTGCACTCTGTTGAACACTGTTTTAAATGTTTCCCATTGCTGTTCTACATCGTTGTTTGCCAATATTGTTGCCCATTTTATTTTCCCAAGTTCTATTCTCGGCCCCTCAAAATCAGCTTTTCTCCAATCTATTACCCTGGTTTTCATCATACTTATGTCCTTCTCAATTATCATCTGTTTTATATTATGGTCACTATTGCCTAGAAGTTCCCCATCTTTTACTTCTCATATCCGCTCTGGTTCATTCGCCATTACTAGATCCAATAGCGAATCATCCCTTGTTGGGCTTTTTACATATGGTGTTAGAAAGGAGTCCTGTACACATTGTAAGAACTCCATACCCTTATCCCCTTTACCTGCCTCTTCTGTCCAATTAGTATCGGGGTAGTTGAAATCCCCCATGATTATTATTCTATGTTTTTTACTAATTTCCTTAATTTGTCTGCATATTTCTTCCTCCTCCTCCCTTCCACTATTAAGTGGTCTGTAGACTACCCCTATTAGTGTGATTGGTCCTTTATTATCTTTTATCTCTATCCATATGGATTCGATTTTTGTCTTGCTAATAGCTGCGTCACTTTTTTCTACTGCCATTATGTTATCCCTAATAAGTACAGCTACTCCACCTCCCCTTTTTCCCTCTCTATCTTTCTAAATATGTTATACCCTGCAATGTTTAATTCCCAGTCCTGATTTTTCTGCAGCCATGTCTCAGTAATCCCTACTATGTCTGGTTCCTCGCAACGTATGATTACCTCCAGCTCCCCTGTTTTATTACGGACACTATGTGTATTGCTGTACAGACAGTTTGACTCATTTTTAATAGGATTTCCTCTCACTTTATGCTTAACCATCTTTTTAGACTCCTGTTTTATAACTATTTATTCCCTTGCCATCCATGTCCTCCCTTACTTTGTTCTTTCCTATGCTCTCTTTTCCTGTTTTGTTTATATTTAGGCTGGTTACATTTCTTGTAGATCCCTCCCCCCATCTTACTAGTTTAAAGGCTTTACTATTTACCCTTTCTGCTAGGACATGGGTCCCATCCCGGTTCAGGTGGAGCCCGTCCCATCGGTACAGCTCCTTCCTGTCCCAGAACTGGTGCCAGTATCCCATGAAAAGGAATCCCCTCTTTCCCACACCAGCCCTTTAGCCACGTGTTAATTCTCCTGATCTGTCTGCTTCTATGACAATTTGCACGTGGTTCGGGCAATAATCCAGAGATTATTACCCTCGAGGTCCTGCTTTTTAATTTAGTGCCTAACTCCTGATACTCTTTCAGCAGGACCTCTTCCCACCTATGACGTTTGTTCCAACATGGACCACGACAACTGGATTTACCCCCTCCCTTTCCAAGTTCCTCTCCAGCCGCCGTGAGATATCCCTTACCCTGGCACCGGGTAGGCAACCCACCCTTTGGGATTCTCGTTCATGGCTGCAGAGGACGCTATCTATCCCATAATTACAGAGTCCCCTATCATTACCATATTTCTATTCTGCTCTCCCACCCCCTCCTTGGACAGCCTTCTGAGCCACGGTGCCTTGGTCTGCATTGTGGCTGTCCTCCCTGCAGTCTTTCTCCTTGTCCTAACAGGTAGCGAGTACTTTGTACCTGTTGGACAGGACCAGTGTCTGCGGGACCTCCTTCTCAACCTCTCCTAAATCCCCGCTACCTGGCTTCCTAGCAGTCACACACTCCCCTTCCAGTTCCTCTGGGGTGTGACTGCATTCTGGATAAAACTGTCCAGAAATTCCTCCCCCTCCCTTATGTGTCGGAGTGTCTCCAACTCGCACTCCAGCTCAGTGACTCTGAGCCGGAGAGATTCGAGGTGGAGACATCTCCTGCAGACGTGTTCGTTCGGGACAGATTCACTGTCCACAAACTCCCACATACTGCAGTCCAGACACATAACCTGCCCTGCCATATCTTAGTCTAGCCTTATTTTATTTATTTAATTAGTTAACGTCTTTATTCAACGATTATGTATAGTTATATTAATTAGTTTAACTAGTTAAGCTGTAAATTTAATACAGTACTTTGTAGTTTCCAGCACCTAGTTTAAACCACTGTCCTAGGTTAGAGAGAAGAGAAAAAGAACCTTAATACTCACCCACCAATCACCTACCTGCTGTCCTGTGACGTCACTCCTTGTTTTTTTGGAAATTGTCGAAGGTTCGGCCGCCGCTGATACCGCCTCCAATTAGGTCGGCGCTGCCTGGTCTCCCGCTGTTTCAAGTACCGCCGCTGATACCGCCTCCAATTAGGTCCGCGCTGCCTGGTCTCCCGCTGTTTCAAGTACCGCCGCTGATACCGCCTCCAATTAGGTCGGCGCTGCCTGGTCTCCCGCTGTTTCAAGTACCGCCGCTGATACCGCCTCCAATTAGGTCGGCGCTGCCTGGTCTCCCGCTGTTTCAAGTACCGCCGCTGATACCGCCTCCAATTAGGTCCGCGCTGCCTGGTCTCCCGCTGTTTCAAGTACCGCCGCTGATACCGCCTCCAATTAGGTCCGCGCTGCCTGGTCTCCCGCTGTTTTCTATCTCCTCCAGTAAGCAGAAAATAATAAATAGCCATAGCTGCTGTGTTAAACTGTAATAGAAATAATAATGTTACGGTGTGGTTGTTTTTCTCCTCACCATCTCTCTCTCTCAAGGCTTTAACTGGACTCCTCAATTTGAACCAGACAGGCTGAGAAATATTTTCCAAAAAATGGCAGGACCAAACAAATTTAAATAACTCTCCGTTGAACTCCAAAAGAGCAGCCAAACAATAAATATTTGAACCAATTCCACAAGGTGTTTGTATTTGAATTGAATGGACTGCTCCCACCTCCCACCTTCTTGGAAACCAGGTTTAGGCAAAATAATGAATTTTGCAACTATTATATCAGGAGAAACTAGGGCACTTTTTTTCTGCAAATGACGCCGGATTTTAACCCCTTGTGTACCATGATGGAATAAATGAAGCCAGGACCATACCGTGTCTTGGACAGAAATGCTTCACTTTGGACATAGTTTCCTGCTGTGCTAAAAGTGTTCCATCCAGTTCGTTGGTCCTGCTCTGTCATCTCCAGCAATGGACACACACACATGTTAGTGCATATTCTGAAAAGTGGAATGTACTGGAAGTGTTAATCTTGCAGTTGTCTTCAGATGTCCCACAAAACCCACAGGTATTTTATTCTGGACTCTACATGTGCAGTCAGGCAGCAGTAGGGGTTATTGCACAAGGATCTGCTTGTGTGAGCTATTTTTCATTCAGTGGTGATGAAACCGTTTTCGATCAGAACACCAAGAAAGAAAGACTTGCATTTCTATAGCACCTTTCACAACCCCAGGACGTCCCAAAATGCTTTACAGCCAATGAAATACTTTTGAAGTGGAGTCACTGTTGTAATATGGGAAACGCGGCAGCCAATTTGATAATGACCAGATAATCTGTTTTTGTTATGTTGATTGAGGGATAAATATTGGCCAGAACACCAGGGATAACTGCCCTGCTCTTCTTTGAATAGTGGCATGGGATATTTTACGTCCACCTGAGAGAGCAGACAGGGCCTCGGTTTAACGTCTCATCCGAAAGGCGGCACCTCTGACAGTGCAGCCATCCCTCAGTACTGCACTGAGTGTCAGCCTAGCTTTTTGTGCTGGAGTCTCAGGAGTGGGGCTTGAACCCACAACCTTCTGACTCTAGAGGTGAGAGTACTACCCACTGAGCCACAGTTGACACCAAGAGTAGATGCTTCAACAACAAACAACAGCTGCAAAAGATGCCAGCGATACAAGTTTTAACATGAACACTTTCCTCGTTTTAAAATTAAGACAAGTGTGGAAATTCCCCTCTCGGTGACATTAACCCTAACTCAACAAACATAAAGTCAGAAACAACAACAGAAAACGCTGGAAAAACTCAGCAGGCCAGGCAACATCCGTGGAGAGAGAAACAGAGTTAACGTTTCAGGTCGAAACCCTTCGTCAGAACTGAGAAAAAAGCAGGAAATGAAACAGATAAAAAAGCAAGGGGGAGGCTGGGGGGGAGGAATAACTATGGTAAGTAGAGACATTAAGAGATGCTCAAGGCAAGACGAGATGGTAATGGGACAGGTTAAGAAACAAAGGTGGCTAAAGTCAGGGTCTTTTAATAACACGAGAGCTGGACCAGCTCCTGATAGGGTTGGAGATTGCATCATACAAGCGGTAGGTACCAAGTAACATAAGTCATGGTCAGTGTGGTCTCCTGGACTAGTTTCAGTTGCCTTGGAGGGGGTGGGGGGTGGGGAGGTGTCAGAGAAGTATTTTACAGTTTTTCCCCCCTAATTGTGTGTTGGTTTTTATCTGTTTTTTCGTCTCTCCCAGGAGATTATGTGGACTGGGATGGGGAGGTCTTAATCATGGTGCATAAGACATCACAACTATATGGGACAGGCTAGATGCACCAGCTGGTCTTTTCCTGTCCAGTATTTTTTGTATGTAAAGTTCATAGCAACAAAAGGCCGCACGACCCATCAAACCTGGCCCATCCAATGTCCACATATATTTATTCTATCATGGAATCCACCCCCTTCTTTAAGGAATCCCTCTTCACTTATGCTATATGAAAGAAACAACTTGCATTAATGGGCCAGAAATTCGGCTGTTGTCGGGTGAGTACGCGCTGTGTACTCACCCGTAAGGCCACCTGAAGTGCTGGTTTCCTGCATGCACTGCGCATGCGCGGGAAACCGGAACTTCCGTTCCCCTGAAGGAAGGGGTTCAGAAGTCGAAGGCGTGCGCGGGAGAGGCTGCGCGGGGCAGCGAACTTCGATTTTTTTTTCAGGTTTCTCCGGGAGGGTAAGTATAGAGAAGCTGCACTTTTAAAAAGGAGGCGCAAGGCCTGTTTTTAACAAGGTAAGTGGTTAATTAATTACAATTTAAACATTTAAACATTTTTTCAACAGGTTTATTTTGAGCACCGTTAAAAAGTATAATTAATTTTTTCAAAAATTTAAATTTTTGTTTAAAGTAGTTAACTTATGTAACTTATAGTTATTTTAAAAATGTGATTAAAAAAAAAAATTATTTGAAGTTTAAGTGTGGTTTTGGGGCCGAGCTCTATTCATAGATTTGACAGGTCTTCCTGTCAAATCTATGAATTAAAATTCCCTGCTAGGATTGACTCTCCATGGCCCACGTGATCCCAGGGGACGCTTCAAACTAACTGCGCCCCTGGGATACACAAGCACTGCGTGCCGGCAGCTGGAGGAGGCCCAGGACCCGAAGTCCTCGTGGGCCCAAAGCACAACGGCAGGCGCGGTGGGCAAGTACACGCGCGATGCTTGCACCCGCAGGAAGCCGGAAAGCCGAATTTCTGGCCCAATATCGCACCTTTCACATCCCAAAGCACTTCATAGCTATTGAAGAAGTTTCGAAGTGCAGACGCTGTTTTATTGTAGGCAAATGCGGCAGCCAATTTGCACACAGCAAGGTGCCAAAAACAGAAATGAGATAAAGGATCAGATAATCTGCCTTAGTGATGTTGGTTGAGGGATAAATATTGGCCAGAGCACAGGGAAGAACTCCCCTGCTCTTCTACGAATTGTGCCGTAGGATCTTCTATGTCTACCAGAGAGGGAAGACGGAGCCTTGGCTTAACGTCTCATCTGAAAGACGCACTGCAGTGTTAGCTTAGGTTATGTGCTCAAGTCTCTGGAGGGGGCTTGAACCCACGACCTTCTGACTCAGTGGCTAGAGAACTACCACTGAGCCAAGGCTGATAGTTATGAGCAAATATTATTTCCTAACTACAGTAAAAATCCAAGAACCTTGAACAGTATAAACACTGGCCTGCCGATGTTTGTACAGTTCAGGGATCTTACTGAACTGAGAAGAGACAAGCTCTAATACAAAGGTGAAGTATGGTCAAAAGCAGAGCAAGAAAAGCTTGCCCAGAAACACCAAAACAAACTAGGAGAAGAAGAAGAAATGTGAGCCAGAACAAAACCGAAGGTTTATTTGATCGAAGTTCATAGACTCGGAGAGGGAGAACTGTAAGTTACAAAACTAAAATAGAGGAAGGAAAAGTGAGAACATGCGACAGAAATCCAGACAGTTTTAAGGTAAACCGTGCCTCAAGTGCAGAAGAGGCACAATTGCAAATGACTCAACTTGAGCTGAAGGATAAAATAATTCGATTCAATATGTATAATACTGTATAATGGTTATATCGTTCCGAAGAAGTGTGTCAACCCTATGTAGATGAATCTCTTTGGGATGATTGGTGTGGCGTGTAGCTTGTATGAAAGGGTTAAAAAGCACCGTGGACCCAGTAACCCTGAGCTCTTAAAAAATGAATGAAGCTACCTAATTTCAAATATTGAATCCTGGTTGGCTAAATGACCATCAGGAGATCACAATTTACACCTGGTAATTAGAGACATACTCTACTCCAGTCCATGTTTTCTGACAGACACACTCCGTTCCATTAGCTTTAATATATTCCATTCCGCACTTTGTGATGGATAAAGTCAGCTAGATTATTAATATGATGCAGAGTGAAAGTTTGAGGGCATGTGGCTGAGGAAGGTGGTGCAATGTGCAGCAGGTGCAATGTGCAGCAGGCACAATGGCCGTGAGTATTTGAAACAGAAGGATGTTCTTTGTACACTACACTACTATATGATGAAATCTGTCATGTTGTAATAAAAATAAAGCAAGACTTGCTATTATATAGCGCCTTGCACAACCTCAGGATATCCCAAAGCACTTTACTGTCACTGAAGTACTTTTTGAAGTGTAGTCACTGTTGTACTGTAGGAAAATGCAATAGCCAATTTATGCACAGCAAGCTCCCACAAACAGCAATAAGATAATGACCAGATAATCTGATTTAGTAATAAATATTGGCCAGGAAAAACTTCCCTGCTCTTCAAATAGTGCCGTGGGATCTTTTATGTCCACTTGAGAGGACAGACGGAGCCTCAGTTTAACATCTCCCTCAGTGCTGCACTGAAGGGTTGGCCAAAATTGTTGTGCGGAAGTCCCTGGAGTGGGACTTTGAACCCACAACCTTCTGACTCCGAGGCGAGAGTGCTACCCACAGAGCCACGGCTGACACTCAAAACCATTCACAGGCTTAGAAATGTTGCAGCAGTGGTAGCCTGAACTGTAAAAACCTGTGAATGGCTTCGAGTGTCAGCCATGGCTCAGTAAAAAGTAGCTGGAGACCTTTTATAACACGGGCTCCCCTGTCTGGGAGCCCACCAGGATACCAATTCGAAAATGAAATATCTTAATGTAACAAAAGTGATTGCAAAAGTTGAGTGATGAATTATAGTTTGAGGGAAGGAGGGAGTCCCCATCACATCAGAGTGTTCATTGATTGCTCACTGTGCTGCCAGCTCATGGTTTGCACACTTGGACTGCATGAAGCCCAGAGGCCTACATTATGAACGTATGTCCTTAAATGGGGGAGGAGTCTGATGGACAGTGGTTGAATGGAATGGAAGCAATAGCGGAAGGATCGTTACTGGGAATGCAATTACTGGGAATGCTAAGTACTTTACTCAGGATGAATCCCAACTTTTATTTGGACGTGCAGGCGGGGGACTTGGCACCGGTGTCGGTTGGAGTGGGCAGAGGCTGGGGGTTGGGGGCAGAATGAGGAGAGTTACAGGTTTGAGTCCATATTGGGTGGAGGGTGAGATGAGTGGAAAACGGGGAGTAATGTGACCTGGGGAAAGGCAACAAGGAGAGCACATGGGGGCAACAAACTATGTCCCTGCGAACCATTGTTCATTCTAAAATAATGAAAGGGTTTCTGTTTGGTGTTGTTCATTGAAAAGCTAAAATGAATAAATTTGCTTACTATTAAGTCAGGTGGAAGAAATTTGCCAATTGAGCCAAGTATTGTATCGCCAAAATTTGCTTATAATTATGATAGACATAGTATGGCACAGGAAGCTGGACACTTGGAATGAGATGAACAGGAATGGCATGCAGAGGTAACCTCTTTCTCATATTACTAGCAGATCAACCGTGGCATTGCTCATCATAATGGGGAGAGAGGTTAGGAGAAATCTCTTCATCCAAAGAGTTGTTAGTGCATGAAATTCTTTGCCACAGGAAGTGGTTGCATCTTTTAAGGAAAACAGAATAATTATTTGAAGCAGAGGAAGATACGGGGCTATAGTGAGAAAGCGGGAAGTGGGATTAGTTTGGATTGCTCTTGCAAAGAGCCAACACAAATACAGTGGGCCTAATGGCCTCCTTCTGTGTTGTAAACCTTTATGGTTCTATGATAAATCAGAGCGTACTCCTGCTTTATGATGACAGAAGGGTTATACCATGAAACTTTAATATTAATCTGCAGTGTTTTGAAGTGCTGGTATTTTCCCAAATTCAACCTGTCTAAAGATGAAGGCAATTACCAGCTGGTTATCTTAAAGCTGCATCTGCACTTGGCATGTGCTGCGGCTAGTGGCAATTTTGAATCTAAAATCTATTTTAAAGTGTGCCGGTGAGCTGAGTGCTCACAGACTCTACTGCCAGCTGTTATAGGCCAGCTGGAAACCTACTTCGATGTTAGGTGAACAAGAGAGGCAGAACACAGGCGTTTCTAAACATGCTGCTGATTAAACTTGGGTTTGTCTCCAACTCTTTCTCCCTCTCTCCCTTTGTGTAAGTCTGTTCTTGATTCTGTCTCTTCTTTGCAGGTCTCTCACACGGCTTCTATCTTTCTTTTTATTTAGTGTGTATATCTTCCTCTCTTTCATTATGCTTTGTATCCCTTTTGCTTACTGTTACTCCCTTTCTCTCTGTCGTTCCCTCTTTCACTGACTCACTCATACTTCTATCCGTCTCTTTTTCCTACATTACAACAGTGACAACACTTCAAAAGTACTTCATTGGTTGTAAAGTGCTTTGGGAAGACCTGAGGTTGTGAAAGGCGCTGTATAAACACGTTGAAATAACAACAGAAAATGCTGGAAACACTCAGCAGGTCAGGCAGCATCGAGGAGAGAGAAACAGAGTTAACGTTTCGAGTTCGGGGACCTTGACTCTGTTTTTCTCTCCTCGATGCTGCCTGACCTGCTGAGTGTTTCCAGCATTTTCTGTTGTTATTTTAGATTTCCAGCATCCGCAATATTTTGCTATTATATAAAAGCATTGTCTGTCTTTCCATCTATCTTTCCATCTATTTTTCTGTCTCTCTGTCTGTCTGTCTTTCGTTTTGTGTTTCTTTCTCATTCACACCGTCCCTCTCCCTCAGCCAGTCTGTATCAGCCTTTCTCTCTTTATAAATCAAAAGTAAGCATTTGAAATAGTTTTCTTGTCAAAAATTCTGAAGTTCACACAGACGGAAAGACAGACAGCTTTTATATAGCGCCTTGAGCTTATTTTGTAGTTTTGTGGAAAACAAATTCAGAATTACCATCATAGTCTGAGGAAAGAGATATTTTGGGTATTGTACCTGAGAGAATTATCCGGGGAGGTCAGTGACCCTGCATGTGTTCAGACTGAAGCCTGCTATGAATTGGATGCACAGGTGCTTGCTGAGAGTTTTGCTGTAACATCTCCAACTACAGCCATAGATCTGGGCAGAATGTCAACGGAATCCTGACCTTCACAGAATGGCTGAAACCGCCAAGTAAAAATGTGAATGAAGTTACTCAATGGCAGAAAAGATAATTCTATGAGTAAGTTTGGCATGTTATTGAGGTTCCCCCCACCCCCCACATCTGATCGAGCACCCAATCACTTTCTTTTACCTCCATAAAATCATAGAATTAAATCGAATCTACTGGACAGGAACAGGCCATTCGGCCCAACTGTTCCATGCTGGTGTTTATACTCCTTATGAGTCTCCTCCCACTCTCATTACCTCTTTCTGCCCTTCGCCTATATCCCTCTATTCCCTTCTCCCTCATGGATGTATCAAACCTCCCTTTAAATGCATCAATGCTATTTGCTTCAACCACTTCATGTGGCAGTGAGATCCACATTCTCACCACTCTCTGTGTAAAGAAATTCCTCCTAAATTCTTAATTTGATCTGTTAGTGACTATCTTGTATTTATGCCCCCTTGTTCTGGACTCACCCACAAGTGGAAACAGTTTCTCCACATCCACCCCATCAAGCTCCTTCATCATTGTAAAAACCTCTATCAGGTCTCCTCTTAGGGCTGGATTTTGATACTGGGGCGGGTTGGGGTCGTGTCATCCGCATTTCGTGTTATCCACCCGACTGCAATTGGATGTGGGAGATTGATGCGATTTTCACCTAATTGGGCAATTGAGTTCCAGCATGTGGGAACCCATGAACCAATTAGTGTTTTCAGTCTGAAAGTCGCCTCTGATGATGTCATCATTGCTGCTGCATTGAAGGTCTGCAAAGACTGCCTGGCCTTTGCTGTGAGAGGACCTGGATGCAAAATGAGCAGCAGCAGCCCTAAGTCTGCTCCCAGATATTTTTGCACCACCACTCCCAGATATATCTCCCATCCACCACCACCACTCCCAGATATGTCTCCCATCGACCACCACTCCCAGATATGTCATCCATCCATCCAGCCAGCCAGCCAGTCAACCAACCAACCAACCAAATGTGCTCCCGCCAGGTTTCACATTCGTGGTTCAGATCAGGCGTGCTTCACGTAGAAAAAGGGTTAAAATCACAAAGGCCTTTCAAAATGGCATTATAGAGGCAATTTAGTGCTTGTTAAGGGCCTTAACAGCCTATCCCACCTCTTAGAGGCGGGATGGAGTCGGGACCAGCAGACATGATTTAATGAAAATTGCGTGGAGGTGGGATGGAGTCGGGCTTGTGCCCGCCCGCCAGTTTTCGCAATTTTAACCCCCCACACGCCTCCAAACCCACCTCCACGGGTCAATGAAAATCCAGCCCAGAGTCTTCTCTTTTCAGATTAACTAAAGGATTGATTAAGAAAGGGAAGATAGATTATGAAAATAAATTAGCAAAAAATATAAAAACAGATTGCAAGAGTTTCTATAGTTATATAAAAAGAAAAAGGGTGGCTAAGGCAAACGTAGGTCCCTTAGAGGATGAGACCGGGAAATTAATGGTGGGAAACATGGAGATGGCAAAAATGCTGAACAAATATTTTGTTTCAGTCTTTACGGTAGAGGACACTAAGAATATCCCAACACTGGACAAACAGGGGGCTCTAGGGGGGGGAGGAGCTAAATACGATTAAAATCACTAAGGAATTGGTACTCAGTAAAATAATGGGACTCAAGGCAGATAAATCCCCTGGACCTGATGGCTTACATCCTAGGGTCTTGAGGGAAGTGGCAGTAGGGATTGTGGATGCTTTGGTAATAATTTTCCAAAATTCCCTGGACTCAGCAAAGGTCCCGGCAGATTGGAAAACTGCTAATGTAACACCCTTATTTAAAAAGGGTAGTAGGCAGAAGGCTGGAAATTATAGACCAGTTTAGCCTAACATCTGTGGTGGGTAAAATTTTGGAGTCTATTATTAAGGAGACAGTAACGGAACATTTAGATAAACATAATTTAATAGGACAAAGTCAGCATGGCTTTATGAAGGGGAAGTCATGTCTGACAAATTTGCTGGAGTTCTTTGAGGATATAACGTACAGGGTGGATAAAGGGGAACCAGTGGACGTAGTGTATTTAGACTTCCAGAAGGCATTCGACAAGGTGCCACATAAAAGATTATTGCTCAAGATAAAAAATCACTGGATTGGGGGTAATATTCTGGCATGGGTGGAGGATTGGTTATCTAACAGGAAGCAGAGAGTTGGGATAAATGGTTCATTCTCAGACTGGCAACCAGTAGCCAGTGGTGTTCCGCAGGGGTCGGTGCTGGGTCCCCAACTCTTTACAATCTATATTAACGATTTGGAGGAGGGGACCGAGTGTAACATATCAAAGTTTGCAGATGATACAAAGATGGGAGGGAAAGTAGAAAGTGAGGAGGACATAAAAAACCTACAAGGGGATATAGACAGGCTGGGTGAGTGGGCGGAGATTTGGCAGATGCAATACAATATTGGAAAATGTGAGGTTATGCACTTTGGCAGGAAAAATCAGAGAGCAAGTTATTATCTTAATGGCGAGAAACTGGAAAGTACTGCAGTACAAAGGGATCTGGGGGTCCTAGTGCAAGAAAATCAAAAAGTTAGTATGCAGGTGCAGCAGGTGATCAAGAAGGCCAACGGAATGTTGGCTTTTATTGCTAGGGGGATAGATTATAAAAACGGGGAGGTATTGCTGCAGTTATATAAGGTATTGGTGAGACCGCACCTGGAATATTGCATACAGTTTTGGTGTCCATACTTAAAAAAAGACATACTTGCTCTCGAGGCAGTACAAAGAAGGTTCACTCGGTTAATCCCGGGGATGAGGGGGTGGACATATGAGGAGAGGTTGAGTAGATTGGGACTCTACTCATTGGAGTTCAGAAGAATGAGAGGCGATCTTATTGAAACATATAAGATTGTGAAGGGGCTTGATCGGGTGGATGCGGTAAGGATTTTCCCAAGGATGGGTGAAACTAGAACTAGGGGGCATAATCTTAGAATAAGGGGCTGCTCTTTCAAAACTGAGATGAGGAGAAACTTCTTCACTCAGAGGGTAGTAGGTCTGTGGAATTTGCTGCCCCAGGAAGCTGTGGAAGCTACATCATTAAATAAATTTAAAACAGAAATAGACAGTTTCCTAGAAGTAAAGGGAATTAGGGGTTATGGGGAGCGGGCAGGAAATTGGACATGAGGCTGAGTTTGGATCGGTCAAGGCCTTGTGGGTGGCGGAGCGGGCCCAGGGGCTGAGTGGCCGGGTCCTGCTCCTACTTCTTGTGTTCTTTAGATTTGAGGTTAGGATCAGATCAGCCATGATCTTATTGAATGGCGGAGCAGGCTCGAGGGGCCGATTGGCCTACTCCTGCTCCTATTTCTTATGTTCTTATGAAATGAGCCCTAGCCTGTTCAATCTTTCCTGACAGTTTCATCCTTGTAAATAGAATAGGGAAGGACGAAGTGGGGGTGGGGTTGCTGTACTAATTAGAGATAACATAATGGCGGTAGAAAAAAGGGACATAACTAACAAAAGGTTAGAAACAGAATCTATAAGGATTGAAATAAAAGATATGGGATCGATCACGCTGATCGGCGTCTACTACAGACCACCTAACAGTGGAAAGAAAGTGGAGGAAGAAATATGTAAGCAAATATGTGAAATGAGTAAAGGACATAGAATAATAATCATGGAGATTTTAACTACCCCCAAATAAACCAGCAAGCAGAGGCAGCAGAAGGGGTACAGGGGATGGAGTTTTTACAATGTGTGCAGGACTCCTTTCTTCCCCAGTACGTAAAAAGCCCAGCAAGAGAGGGAGCACTGCTGGATCCAGTAATTGGGAAATGAACCAGAACAGATAAGAGAAGTAAGTGTAGGAGAACATGTAGGCAATAGCGATCACAACATAATAAGGTTTAAGATAAAAGATTGCAAAGGACATAAGTAAGACAAAGACCAAAGTAATAAATTAGAAAAAAAGCTGATTTTAAGCAGATGAGAATGGAACTAGGGAAAATAAACTGGAAAAAATTACTGACAAACAAAGAAATAGAACAGCAGTGGGAAACATTTAAAACGGTGATCAATAGAGTCCAGGAGAAATATATCCCACTAAAAAGCAAGAACAAACTAACCAGTATTAACAAACCAGGGATGAATAAAGAAATAAAGGCAAAATTGAAACTAAAGCAAAAGGCTATAGTGTTAGAGAACCCCAAAAGGGATACAAAGCATAATGAAAGAGAGAAAGATATGCACACTAAATAAAAAGAAAGATAGAAGCCATGTGAGAGACCGCGTCCTTTTTTTACTACTTGTACGGGTCTCATCACTGTTTGGGGAGTTTGGTGTATGTCAGGAGGTCCTGGTTCCAGACCCTGGTCCTCCCGCTCCCTGCCTTGGTTGTGCTCATACTGGCTAACAGCCTCCGCTAGTTCTGTAGAGTTCACCTTTTCCCATGTAGAATGACTGCTCTCGCTATTCTGTGGGTAAGTGAGGTTCGCGGTTATGGCATGCATCATGCCTTTCTTTTGCTTCAAAACTTCCTCCAGTTCCTGGATGTTCTTTTGAGAGTGTGTACGGTCTGTCGTGTCTCCAGTGCTACGTTGGTTCCCCTGTTGTTGTTTGAGGACCCCACTTAAGGCATTGGTTAACTTCTCGACCTTTTCTTCCCACATTTTATTTAAACCCACCTGCTCTTCTTGCTTGGCTTTACATGTTAATTTTCGCACCTTTGGTTTGACGATAAATTACTGACATGGCTCAGGCCGTGCTTTC
Source organism: Squalus acanthias (assembly GCA_030390025.1). Lineage (NCBI taxonomy): Eukaryota > Metazoa > Chordata > Chondrichthyes > Squaliformes > Squalidae > Squalus > Squalus acanthias. Next base: position 42,340,842 of record CM059448.1, on the reverse strand, counting down.
TATGTTTTTCTGATTTAATTGGGTTTTCCAATTTTTGATGCATACGTATAAGGATATTTGTAGATCAATCTTTATCTTTCATTTCTAGAGGGATATAATTGAAAAGCAGAGAAGTTATGTTAAACTTGTATTAAACCTTGGTTAGACCACACTTGAAGTAGTCATAGAGGCATAGAGTCATAACGGCACAGAAGGAGGCCATTCGGCCCATCGAGTCCATGCCGGCTCTCTGTAGAAACATAGAAGATAGGAGCAGGAGTAGGCCATTCGGCCCCTCAAGCCTGTTCCGCCATTTAATGAGATCATGGCTGATCATCCAAATTCAGTACCCTGTCCCTGCTTTCTCCCCATATCCCTTGATCCCTTTAGCCTTAAGAAATATATCTAACTCCTTCTTGAATATATTTAATGAATTGGCCTCAACTGCCTTCTGTGGTAGAGAATTCCACAGGTTCACCACTCTCTGGGTGAAGAAATTCCTCCTCATCTCAGTCCTAAATGGCTTACCCCTTATCCTTAGACTGTGACCCCTGGTTCTGGACTCCCCCGCCATCGGGAACATCCTTCCTGCATCTAGTCTGTCTACTCCTGTTAGAATTTTATAAGTTTCATTGAGATCCCCTCTCATTCTTCTAAACTCTAGCGAATACAAGCCCAATCAACCCAATCTCTCTTCAAACATCATTCCTGCCATCCCAGGTATCAGTCTGGTGAATCTTCGCTGTACTCCCTCCATGGCAAGAACATCCTTCCTCAGATAAGGTGACCAAAACTGCACACAATACTCAAGGTGTGGTCTCACCAAGGCCCTGTACAACTGCAGCAAGACATCCTTGCTCCTCAACTCGAAATCCTCTCGCTATGAAGGCCAACATACCATTTGCCTTCTTAACCGCCTGCTGCACCTGCATGCTTACCTTCAGTGACTGATGCACAAGGACACCCAGGTCTCGTTGCACTTCCCCTTTTCCCAATCTATTGCCATTCAGATAATAATCTGCCTTCCTGTTTTTGCCACCAAAGTGGATAACCTCGCATTTATCCACATTATACTGCATCTGCCCAATCACCCAACCTGTCCAAATTATACTGGAGTTTCTCTGCATCCTCCTCACAGCACACACGCCCATCCAGCTTTGTGCCGTCTGCAAACTTGGAGATATTACATCTAGTTCCCTCGTCTAGATCATTCATATATATTGTGAATAACTGGGGTCCTAGCACCGATCCCTGTGGTACCCCACTAGTCACTGCCTGCCACTCGGAAAAAGACCCGTTTATTCCAACTCTTTGCTTCCTGTCTGCCAACCGGTTCTCTATCTAAGTCAGTACCTTACCCTCAATCCCATGTGCTTTAACTTTGCAAGCTAATCTCTTATGCGGGACCTTATCGAAAGCCTTCTGAAAGTCCAAATACACCACATCCACTGGTTCTCCCTTATCTATTCTACCAGTTACATCCTCAAAAAATTCCAGTAGATTAGTAGTAGAGCAATTCAGTCAGTCCCATTCCCCTGCTCTAGCCCCGTAGCTCTAAGTTTATTTCCCTCAAGCGCCTATCCAGTCTCCCCTTGAAAACATTGAGTGTCTCCGCTTCTAACACTTCCGTCGGCAGCGAGTTCCAGGTCCTCACCACTTCTGGTCCCCATATTATAAAAAGGATATAGAGGCACTGGAGAAGGTGCAAAAAAGATTTACAAGGATGATACAAGAACTGAGAGGTTATACCTATCAGGAAAGATTGAACAGGCTGGGGCTTTTTTCTCTAGTAAAGAGGAGACTGGTGGGGTGACCTGATGGAGGTTTTTAAGATTATGAAAGGGTTTGATAGGGTAGACGTAGAGAAGATGTTTCCACTTGCGGGCGAGACCAGAACTAGGGGCCATAAATATAAGATAGTCAAATCCATTAGGGAATTCAGAAGAAACGTCTTTAGCCAGAGAGTTGTGAGAATGTGGAATTCGCTACCACAAGGAGTAGTTGAGGCAAGTAGCATAGATGCATTCAAGGGGAAGCTAGACAGGACATGAGGGAGAAATGAATAGAAGGATATGTTGATGGGGGTTAGATGAAGTGGGGTGGGAGGAGGCTCGTGTGGAGCAGAAACACCGGCACGGACCTTTTGAGCCGAATGGCCTGTATCTGTGCTGTAAGCACTTTCTCCACTGCTTCAATATCCTTTTTGTAATATGGAGATTTGATATTTTTTCAATATAAAACAATGGATTATTTTGAATAAAAAATAATGACCCTTTTTCAATAATTTAGCTGGCAGCCTTTTAAAAACAAACAAAATTCACATCTGAATAGGCTTCAGGACTGAGTAGAGAAAATAAATAGGATGACTAATCTTTCTCCAAAAGATCATTTTTACCTTCATTAATATTTTGACCAAAACGGTGATGATGTGGGAAACGGATATGAGGCAAATAAACAAGTCTCATTTTTTCCGCTAACTTTCATAATTTTTTAATGGATGTGAGATACGAAACATCTCTGTGTCTGTGATTCACACAGTGAGAAATTCTTGAGATAGTCTCATTTTTATCTTGCAGTCTTTTTTTGAAATTTATTTGTCTTTCTGGACCAAGTACATAGACTATTTTTTTATTCTTGGGACGTGGGTGATACTGGCAAGGCCACATTTAATACCCATCCCTAATTGCCCTTAAGAGTCAACCCCAGTGTGGGGCTGGAGTCACGTGTAGGCCCAGACCAGATAGCGGGTGGCAGATTCCCTTCCCTGAAGGACATCAGTGAACCAGTTGGGTTTTTATGACAATCCAGCAGCATTCATGGTCATTTTGTGGTGCCGGCCTAACCAATAGTTCAAAAAAATGTATCTACATTTCAAAACATAGAACCTTAATTTGATTAATAAGGATTTTAGGAGCAGCACTCTAGGTTGCCCAAGAGTTAAGTGGGGCGAATTTCCACTGTTGGCGATGGTGGAAAGCTGGGGGGGTTACAGGTCGCCGCCCGGTATATGCCCCGCCCGATTGACTTCAGTGGAAACCTCTCACAACATTTTCACCATTCCAAGTCCCATTCCGCATCCCTTTAGACCATGCTTACAACTCCCACATTTTAGCTTTTCACTGAACATCTCATCAATTCTGAGACAGCCCATTCCTGCAGAAACTTTAAGTGCTTCTGAGCAATCTTCTATTTCTAACTGTTTCTGCATCAGTTTCTCAGTAATTGCACCTCGCGCGTCTGGGGTGATGGGGTACCCTCTCTGGGGAGGGGGGGTCCCCTGCGTCCTGGGCCACCTCAACCTTCATTCGTCCGATGGATCCTGTGTCACTTGAAGATGCCCTTCCACACATGCCTCGATAAGGGAACGGCCACCCCTATCCTGAAGTAAAGGTCCGAAGAGAACGACATGTGTGGTTGAGGCGCGGCCTCCCTATTGCGATTCCCTCAGCTTTTCTTTTAACTTCTCTACTTCTCTAGCCAATCTATCCTATCATCTATCAACTGATGGGTCGAGTCCCAGGCTCCACCTGCTGCAGCTTAGATATTCCTTTCTCTAGATCTTGATTCCTGTTCTGTTCATCCGCAAGATGCTGATCCAGCGTCAGAACTGTCCTGGCTGCTCCGAGCGTCCGGAATCACCAGTTTTCTACCTCTTTCCTGGCAGCTGCCAGCTGCTCTGTAAGTTCTGAGACTTCTCTATCTCTGGCCTCAGCCTCGTCACCGAACTTCTGAATCCCCAACATTAGACACTGTAACACTAACGCTTTTCTCTTTTTATCACTTTTTAACCCTAAGACCTTAATCTTTTTGAACCGGACACTCTCCACTAAGGACTGCGTGTCTCTCTCCATCCTCCTGTCTTTGTTACCTGCACTATTCCGTAGGGCCCCCCTTTAAACTCAATCCATTTATTAGGAAATGACCGGACCTCATTCGGACCTCACCCCTGATCCTTCCAATGCTAACTGGAGATCCCTTTAAGTCGCGACAGCTAAGAGAATACTCACCCCTCGAACTGAGGTCATAGAATCATAGAAATTTACAGCACAGAAGGAGGCCATTCGAACCATCATGTCTGTGCCAGCCGAAAAAGCACTATCCAGCCTAATCCCACTTTCCAGCTCTTGGTCCGTAGCCCTGTAGGTTACGGCACTTCAAGTGCACATCCAAGTTCTTTTTAAATGCGATGAGGGTTTCTGCCTCTACCACCCTTTCAGGCAGTGAGTTCCAGACCCCCACCACCCTCTGGGTGAAAAACGCTCTCCTCAACTCCCCTCTAACCCTTCGACCCATTACTTTAAATCTATGCCCCTGGTTATTGAACTCTCTGCTAGGGGAAATAGGTCCTTCCTATCCACTCTATCTAGGCCCCTCATAACTTTATACACCTCAATTAGGTCTCCCCTCAGCCTCCTCTGTTCCAAAGAAAACAACCCCAGCCTATCCAATCTTTCCTCATAGCTAAGATTCTCTACTCCCAGCAACATCCTCGTAAATCTCCTCTGTACCCTCTCTAGTGCAATCACATCTTTCCTGTAATGTGGTGACCAGAACTGCACGCAGTACTCTAGCTGCGGCCTGACTAGTGTTTTATACAGTTCTAGCATAACCTCCCTGCTCTTATATTCTATGCTTTAGCTAATAAAGGCAAGTATCCTGTATGCCTTCGTAACCACCTTATCTACCTGTCCTGCTACCTTCAGGGATCTGTGGACATGCACTCCAAGGTCTCTCTGTTCCTCTACACCTCTCAGTATCCTATCATTTATTGTGTATTCCTACCTTGTTAGCCCTCCCCAAATGCATTGATGTGTGGCAAACACTTCCTCGAACCAACTCCAACTTTAACAAAATTTGAAATCACATCAGGGTCACCAAGATGTTGGACTGCTTTCTTGTTCTTTTTCGTCTCATTACTTTAAATGCCAGATTACACACACACTCAGTTGTACCAATGCAGGATCAGGTCTTTATTGAAACCTCATGGGGTAAAAATTCGGTTGATTAACGCCTCCCATTAGCGCTCGGGCGCGGCGATGTTTGCGCCTCTCGTGAAATTGACCAGACATTTTGCGGCAGCGCTAAACACTACCGCCACGATCTCCTGTGCCCGCAGATCGTGACGTCAGTCGAGAGTGCAACGCCCCGGTAGCGCCCCAGACCGGATATTGAGTGGTGCCCCCTGCCTTTCCGCCTGCCGCTAGCAACGACAGGTAGAGGGGGACATTTTGCAGTCGGGAAGGGGCTGGGGGAGCGCTATTTACAGGCGGCCGCTTCCTGCCTTTTTTTGTCGGCGACATTTTTGCACCACGCATTCTGAGAGAGAGACTTCTGGAGAGATTCAACACTGTGTGAAGGAGTTTTGGGTACTTTGCAGGTTCATTTTGATTTGACCTTCCTTGTATCGATTTAGAAGAGATTATGGGGGCTGCACTCTGGGCTCTTTCCCTGGGCCTCTCCATTGTTCTTTCCAGCAGATTTGATGTACAGGTCTCTCCAGGCCGAGATTCAAGGCTGCAGTGAGCAGGGTGTGGCTGGAGAGCAACATCGACCCTCCCCTTTAAGAATTGGCTGGTGCCAGTGTGTGTGTGTTCCATTGCTGACTGACATCACATGAGCTTCGCCAGCGCTCTGAGGTAGCGCCTCGCTCTTCGGCGTTAGCGCCTTAAGAGAGGTGTGTAGCGCCTGATTTAGCGCTCAAATCACCTCCAGGGGTGATAGAGGCCAAGTTTGCAGTCGGAGGCAATAATTAGCGCCAGGTGCTAAACTTTGCGCCCGGCCGATAATTGCGCCCCAAACAGGGCGATACCGAATTTCTCCCCCCATATCATCCACAACCAGTATGAGTGCACAAGTCTTTTGATATTACACCGTTCCAGTCTGAGAGCAAGCTGCTGAGACACCACACTTTATGATTCCAGTGTGAGGTCTTGAGACATCACACTCTCACAATTCCAGTGTGAGCTGTTGAACAGTCGTTCACTCACATCCCTTATACCAAATTGCACCTTTGATCACTACCTTCCATGCAGAACTGGCTAAAGTGGACTGGAAAAATAAATTAAAAGGTAAGACAGTTGGAATACGGTGGCGGACATTTAAGGAGATATTTTATAACTCTCAACAAAAATATATTCCAGTGAGAAAGAAAGATTTTAAGAGAAGGGAGCACTATCCGTGGCTAACTAAGAAAGTAAAGGATGGTATCAAATTGAAAATGAAAGCATACAATGTTGCCAAGATTGGTGGGAGGCAAGAGGATTGGGAAATTTTTAAAAACCAGCAAAGGATGACTAAAAAAATAATAAAGAGCGAGAAGATGAATTATGAGAGTAAACTGACAAGAAATATTAAAACAGAAAGTAAGAGCTTCTGCAGGTATATAAAAAGGAAGAGATTAGCTAAAGTAAACGTTGGTCCCTTAGAGGATGAGAATGGGGAATTAATAATGGGGAACGGGGAAATGGCAGAGACTCTGAACAAATATTTTGTATCTGTCTTCACGGTAGAAGACACTAACAACATCCCAATAATGGACAATCAAGGGGCCACAGGGAGGGGGGAACTAAAGACAATCACTATCACTAAGGAAAAAGTACTTGGTAAAATAATGGGACTAAAAGATGACAAGTCCCCATGACCAGATGGCCTGCATCCCAGGGTCTTAAAAGAAGTGGCTGCAGAGATAGTGGATGCATTGGTTGCAATATACCAAAATTCCCTGGACTCTGGAGAGGTCCCAGCGGATTGGAAAACCGCTAATGTAACACCTCTATTTAAGAAAGGAGGGAGACAGAAAGCAGGAACTATAGACCAGTTAGCCTAACATCTGTTGTTGGGAAAATGCTGGAGTCCTTCATTAAGGAAGCAGTAGCAGGGCATTTGGAAAATCATAATGCAGTCAAGCAGAGTCAGCATGGTTTTATGAAAGGGAAATCATGTTTAACAAATTTGCTGGAGTTCTTTGAGGATATAACGAGCAGGGTGGATAAGGGTGAGCCAGTGGATGTGGTGTATTTGGATTTCCAGAAGGCATTCGATAAGGTGCTACAATAGATAAGAGCTTACGGAGTTGGGGGTAATTAGCATGGATAGAGAATTGGCTAACTAACAGAAAGCAGAGAGTCGGGATAAATGGGTCATTTTCTGGTTGGCAAAAGGTAACTAGTGGGGTGCCACAGGGATCGGTGCAGAGGACTCAAAGAACCTGCAAAGCGATATAGACAGGCTAGGTGAGTGGGCAAACATTTGGCAGATGGTGTATAATGTGGGAAAGTGCGAGGTCATCCACTTTGGCAGGAAAAATAAAAAAGCAAATTATTTAAATGGAGAGAGATTACAAAATGCTACAGTTCAGAGGGACCTGGGGGTCCTTGTGCATGAAACACAAAAAGTTAGCATGCAGGTGCAGCAAGTAATCAAAAAGGCAAATGGAATGCTGGCCTTTATTGCAAGGGGGTTGGAGTATAAAAGCAGGGAAGTCCTGCTACAACTGTACAGGGTATTGGTGAGACCATACCTTGAGTACTGCGTACAGTTTTGGTCTCCTTATTTAAGGAAGGATATACTTGCATTGGAGGCAGTTCAGAGACGATTGACACGGTTGATTCCTGAGATGAGGGGGTTGACTTATGAAGAAAGTTTGCGCAGGTTGGGCCTATACTCATTGGAATTTAGAAGAATGAGAGGTGATCTTATTGAAACATATAAGATACTGAGGTGGCTCGACAAGGTAGATGCAGAGAGGATGTTTCCCCTCATGGGGAAATCTAGAACTCGGGGGCATAGTTTCAGAATAAAGGGTCGCCCTTTTAGAACTGAGATGAGGAATTTCTTCTCTCAGAGGGTTGTAAATCTGTGGAATTCTCTGCCCCAGAGAGCTGTGGAGGCTGGGTCATTAAATACATTTAAGGTGGAGATAGACAAATTTTTGCAAGATAAGGGAGTGAAGGGTTATGGGGAGCGGGCAGGGAAGTGGCTTTGAGCCCAAGATCAGCCATGATCTTATTGAATGGCGGAGCAGGCTCGAGGGGCCAAGTGGCCTATTCCTGCTCCTATTTCTTCTGTTCTTATGTATGCATACCACCAATAAATCATAGTACATCAAAGCTACATACAAGTGACAACAGAATAGCAACATAAACCCAATAAACATGCACTTCCATAATTATGATTGCCGTCATAAACTTCCCATTCATTTTATTACCATAAGCACAAGTGACCTGATCCCAGACCTGATAGGCACGCAGGTCACCCTTCTGATCTGTGGAGATACATTGACTTTAAAATCCCCGAACACAATTTACAACCCAAGCTCAGCAGAAAGCTGTTTTCACTTTTAACTCATCATGTGCTGGTCTCACAGACAGCCCAGAAAGAATAACGAGGTACCCAGTTTGTGTGAACCCTCGTTCCCACAGTTGGGCAGGGCGTATAACGGGCAGCCGACCCACAAATGCCAGTTTAGAGCCTGCGTCGATAGTGGTAATCAGCCCCGGCGCGACATCGGCCCGGAATTTCCTCGGAGCTGCACCCGCTCCGCGGCACTTTCAGCAAATTTAAGGCGGTGGAATGGGAGCAGCTCCGAACAAATTCATGACCAAGGAATTCTGTTCTGATGTCTTTGAGAGGTGAGAAGAGGGAGCAGAAGGGAAAAAAATCAACGAAAGATTCATCCCAGGTCACACCACCTCACGGCTCTTCATGCCTATGCAATGGAACATTGTGCCCCCTGGTGGCTGAGCTGGTTAAGACCGATTACCATTGCCACACAGATCAGAGAGGCCCCACGAGTGATTTTTGTTGAGTTAGCTGGACTCTCGTGGGGCAGCACTAAGGGTTGCTGGGCCAGCACTAAGGGTTGCTGGGACTGGCTATGGCTATAATGCTCCCTGCGGTAACACTCACTATCTGACCTCACACTTGAAGAAATGGCCACGGGTGAAGTCTCAGGAGGAACCTACTTGTACATAGAATTGCACAGAATATACAGCACAGAAACGGGCCATTCGGCCCAACCAGTCCATGCCGGCACTTACTCGAGCCTCCTCCCATCTTTCCTCATCTAACTCTTATCAGCATAACCCTCTATTCCCTTTTCCCTTGTATGCTTGTCTAGCTTCCCCTTAAATGCATCTATACTATTCGCTTCAACCGGCCTTGTGGTAGCGAGCTCCACATTCTCACCACTCTCTCGATAAAGAAGTTTCCTCTGAATTCCTATTTGATTTCTTGGTGACTATCTTATATTGATGGCCTCTAGATTTGCTCGTCCCCACAAGTGGAAATACTCTCTCTGTATCAAAGCCTTTAATAATTTTAAAGACCTCTATTAGGTCACCCCTCAGCCTTCTCTTTTCAGCCTGTTCAGTCTGTTCATCCTTTCCTGATATGTATACCCTCGCAGTTCTGGTATCATCCTTGTAAATCTTCTCTGCACCCTCTCCAGTGCCTCTATATTCTTTTTATAATATGGCGACCAGAACTGCACGCAGTACTCTAAGTGTGGTCTAACCAAGGTTCGATACTAGTTTAGCATAACTTCTCTAATTTTCAATTCAATCCCTCTAGTAATAAACCCTAGTGCTTGGTTTGCTTTTTTTATGGCCTTGTTAACTTGCGTCGCTACTTTTAGTGATTTGTGTATTTGTATTCCGAGATCCCTTTGCTCCTCCACCCCATTTAGATTCTTATTTTCCAAGTAATATGTGACCTCCCTATTTTTCTTACCAAAATGTAATACCTCACATTTATCTGTGTTGAATTTCATTTGCCAATTATATGCCCATTCTGCAAGTTTATTAATGTCCTCCTGTAATTTGTTGCAGTCCTCCTCAGTATTGACTATCCCCCCTAATTAGGTGTCGTCCGCAAATTTAGAAATTGTGTTTTTGATTCCAAAGTCGAAATCGTTAATATAAATTGTGAACAACAGTGGTCCCAGCACTGATCCTTGTGGGACCCCACTTTCCACCTTCTGCCACTCTGAATAGCTACCCTTTACCCCTACTCTCTGCTTTCTGCCTTGTTGCAGCTAGATAGCTATCCATTGTGTTACTTGTCCTCTGACTCTGTATGCTCTAAGTTTATTCATTAGTCTATTATGTGCAACTTATTAAAGGCCTTTTGGAAATCTAGATAAATTACATCTACTGCATTACCGTTGTCTACTCTCTCTGATACCTCTTCAAAAATTTCAATGAGGTTGGCCAAGCAAGATTTTCCCTTTTGAATTCCATGCTGTCCATTCATTATTATGTTTTAGGTTTCCAGATGTTTTTCTATTTTCTCCTTTAGTAGGGATTCCATTATTTTTCCTACTACCAATGTTAAGCTGACTGGTCTATAGTTCCCTGGACATGTTCTATTTCCCTTCTTAAACACAGGTATTACGTTAGCTATCCACCAGTCCCCTGGCACTACACCTTTTTCTAATAAGAACATAAGAATTAGGAGCAGGAGTCGGCCGTACGGCCCCTCAAGCCTGCTCCACCATTCAATAAGACCATGGCTGATCTTCGAACTCAACTCCACTTTCCTGCCCTATCCCTATATCCCTTGATTCCTCTGGAGTCCAAAAATCTATCTCTGCCTTAAATATACTCAACGACTGAGCATCCACAGCACTTTGGGGTAGAGAATTCCAAAAATTCATAACCCCCTGAGTGAAGAAATTCCTCCTCATCTCAGTCTTAAAAGGCCGGCCTCTTATTCTGAGACTATGCCCAATAGTTCTAGACTCTCCAGCCAGGGGAAACAAGCTCTCAGCATTTATCCTGTCAATCCCCTTCAGAATCTTATATGTTTCAATGAGGTCACCTCTCATTCTTCTAAACTCCAGAGAGTATAGGCCCATTCTACACAATCTCTCCTCATGGGACAACCCTCATCCCAGGAATCAATCTGGTGAACCTTCGTTGCACCGCCTCTAAGGCAAGTATATCCTTCCTTAGATAAGGAGACCAAAACTGTGCACAGTACTCCAGGTGTGGTCTCACCAGAGCCCTGTACAATTGTAGCAAGACTTCCTTACTCTTTTTCTCCAACCCCCTTGCAATAAAGGCCAACATGCCATTTGCCTTCCTTATTGCTTGCTGTTCCTGCATGCTAACTTTCTGTGCTTCTTGTACTAGGACACCTAAATCTCTCTGATCACCAACATTTAATAGTTTCTCACCATTTAAAAAATATTCTGTTTTTCTATTCTTCCTACCAGAGTGAATAACCCCACATTATACTCCATCTGCCACCTTATTGCCCATTCACTTAACCTGGTTATATCCCTTTCAGTGTCAGCTGTGGCTCAGTTAGTAGCACACTTGCCTCGAGTCAGAAGGTTGTGGGTTCAAGTCCCACTCCAGGGACTTGAGCACATAAAGCTAGGCTGACACTCCCAGTGCAGTGCTGAGGGAGTGCTGTACTGTCGGAGGTGCCGTCTTTCAGATGAGACGTTAAACCGAGGCCCCATCTACTCTCTCAGGTGGACATAAAAGATCCCATGGCACAATTTTGAAGAAGAGCAAGGGGAGTTATTCCTGGTATCCTGGCCAATATTTATCCCTCAACCAACATCACTAAAAACAGATTATCTGGTCATTATCACATTGCTGTTTGATGGAGCTTGCTGTGTGCAAATTGGCTGTCGCGTTTCCCACATTACAATACTGACTCCACTACAAAAAGTATTTCATTGGCTGTAAGGAGTTTTGAGACGTCCGGTGGTCGTGAAAGGCACTATATAAATGCAAGTCTTTCTTTGCATCCTCCTCACAGCTTACTTTTCCACCTAGCGTTGTATCGTCAGCAAACTTGGATACATTGCACTCAGTCCCTTCATCTAAGTCATTAATATTGATTGTAAATAGCTGAGGCCCAAGCACTGAATGAATTATTAAATATGTGTAATAATGCCTCTGCTATCTCTTCCCTAGATTCTTTTACAATGCACGGATGTAACCCATCCGAACCAGGGGTTTTATCATCATTGAGTTTGATTAATTTATTTAATATTTCTCCTCTTTTTATTTTAAATGCAGTTATAACATTTCTAATCTCGTCTTCCAATGTCATGTCCACCTGATCCATCTCCCTGGTAAATACTGAAGCAAAATAATGATTTACTATTTTTTCCATTTCACTATCACTGCCTGTGATTTTATCCTGCCTGTCCCTTAGTGGCCCTATTCCCATCCCAACTTTTCTTTTTTTATTTATGTACCTGTAGAATATTTTGTTCATTGAGACGGGCTCCATCTGAACTGGGCTGGGACCAGGGTCCTTGCAGAAAGGATAAATAGGGCAATCACAAGGACTTTAAATTAGTAAATGGGCGAGGGGGAGGGCTCAGGTGGAATAGGTAGTATAAATAGTAATTCTAAAACAAATGAAAAGGAAGAGAGTAGAGTAATGGTCAGAAATTGTGCTTTAGGCACTGCATGTAGAGGGAAAACTAAAAGATGTAAAGCGATTAAATCAGGAGAGAGAAATATGAAACAAGTGAGAAAAACAACATTAGAGCAGAAGGATAGACTAGGGTGTGGCCCAAATAAGGAACAAATTGAATGCACTGCAGGTGCAATTCATCAATTTAGAGGGTACAATATAGTAGCCATTACTGAGATATGGCTGCAAGACAGTCAGGACTGGGAACTGAATATACCAGGTTATAAGGTCTACAGGAAGGATGGGGAATCTGGTAGAGGGGGAGGAGTAGCATTAGTGATTAAGGATGAAATCACTTCTCTGATAAGAGATGATATAACAAGAAGTAAGCAGGCAGTGGAGACTGACGTAATAAAGACTCACTACGCACTTGAACATAAAGCAAGGCTTTAATCAACTTGTAACAAAACATGGAGGTCTAGTTAGCAGTCACTAGCTTCCTGTTTCCAGATTGTCTCGGCCCAAGGTGGGCCCATGCCTGAGTATTTATACTCCCTGGACGGCGCCCCAGCTGGCCGCCCAGTAGTACTTCCTGAGTTGTTACTTGCGATTTATGACATTCTTCCTCCCTAAAAGGTTTGGAAGTCCAGTCTTCCTTTAACGGACTAGGCGGACCAGAAATAGCCGCAGACGTTTAGCTCTCTGCTTGTGACTGGAAGGCACGTCTCCCCGGACCGTGTCCTGGTCCCTGGGTCGCTTGGCCCGTACCGGTAAGTCAGTAGAGTCCGCGTCATCTTGATCATCCTGTGGAGGACTGGGAATATCATGACTCCGGGTGCGGGTCCCCACAGGTGCTGAGCTGGCCTCATCCCGGGTCGTGGCTGGAGATTGTCCGGCGTCCTGGTTTCGGGTGGCCATCCTACGGGGAGCGTCCAGCTCCCTGAGTTGATCCGGTAGCGTTGCCGGCAGATCCCCCGATGTCCCAGGCGGGGCGTCATTTTCATAGGGGTGCGGAGTGTTGATATCATTGTCGGGGGATCCTTCATCATTCGGGCCCGTGTGACCGGTTGGGCAGGGAGCCAGATCTCGGAGCGAGACGGTGGTCTCCCGGCCATCAGGGTACCGTACGTGCGCATACGTGGGGTTTACCTCCGTTAACTCCACCTCGTCAACGAGAGGGTCGTTTTTGGCATACCGGACGAACCTCCGGAGTAGTACTGGGCCTGGAGCCACCAACCATGACGGTAGAGACGTCCCATGTGTAGAGCGACGCCGGAATTTGAAGAATCGCTCATGAGGCGTGACATTAGTAGATGTGGAGAGAAGAGACCTGATAGAGTGTAACGCGTCGGGTAGCACCGTTTCCCACTGCTGGTCCGGCAGGTTGCGTGACCTTAGTGCCAGACGGACAGCGTTCCAGATGATGGCATTGTATCGTTCAACCTGTCCGTTACCGATTGGGTGATATGGTGTCGTCCTACTTGAGGCGATTCCCCGTTGGGAGAGATAACTTTTAAGTTCACTCGACATAAAGGAGGGACCCCGATCAGTGTGGATAAAATTGGCCGTCCCGCAAAGGGAAAAGACCTGATCGAGGCATTTAATTACCGTAGAGGTAAGCATATTAGGGCAGGGGAAGGCGAAGGGAAAGCGTGAATACTCGTCCACCATCGTAAGTAGGTAGGTGTTCCTTGTCGACGAAGGCAATGGCCCTTTAAAGTCTATGCTGAGCCTCTGCATAGGCTGCATTGCATGTATGAGTAAGCCATCTGATGGGCGAAAGAATTGTGGTTTCAATTCTGCACAAATCCTACAGGAGGAGCATGTTTTCTTTACGTCCTCGGTTGAAAATGGTAGATTTTTGGAGCGCACAAAGTGCAACATGCGGGTCACACCAGGATGGCATAAGTCCATATGCAAATCCGCCAGAGTCGACGTTGACATTGAGGAGCAAAATGCCCGTGTGAAGGTATCTGGGGCCACGTTCTGTTTGCCGGGTCGGTAACAGATAGTATATCCAAAGGCAGCCAGCTCCATCCTCCAGAGTTGAATTTTATTATTTTTGATTTTCGTGCGCCTCCGGTTATCCAACATGAAGGCCACAGAGCGCTGGTCAGTTATAAGCGTAAAATGACGCCGAGCAAGAAAATGACCCCATTGGCGTACAGCCTCGATGATGGCCGTAGCCTCCTTCTCGGGGGGGTAATGGAGCTCGCTACCCTGCAAGGTTCTGGATAGGAATGCCACGGGTCGGCCACCTTGATTCAAGGTAGCGGAGATCGCCACCTCCGATGCATCGCATTCGACCACAAAAGGAAGATTTTCGTCAATGGAGTGAAGCGTGGCTTTCTCCAGCTGTCGTTTGAGGAGGTTGAAGGCAGAAATAGCCGTAGCTTCCAATGGAAAAGACTTCGCATGGAGCAGGGGCTGTATTTTATCGGAGAAGTGTGGTATCCATTTTGCGTAATAAGCAAACATGCCAAGTGCCCGACGAAGAGAGCCAAGGTTCGTCGGGGGAGGGAGCTCCTGAAGTGGACGAAGTCGCTCTGGGTCCGGTTTAATAATACCGTTGCCCACCCAGTAGCCAAGAATGTTCACCGATGGCACCGACTTCACCGATTTGGATTCGTTTAACGTTAAGTGGCGACGGCAGAGTACGTCAAAAAATCTCTGAAGATTGGCGTCATGCTCCTTTTGATCATGGCCGGCAATAGTGATATTGTCTAAATACGGAAAGGTATCCGTCAAGTTCTCTTGCCGGACTAGGCCATCCATGGCCCGTTGGAAGACGGCCACCCCATTGGTGACCCCGAATGGAAGGCGGCGAAACTGGAAAAGCCGACCATTGGCCTCAAAGGCCGTATACTTCTTGTCGGAGTCTTGCAGTGGCACCTGATGGTACGCGCTTTTTAAATCGAAGGTCGAGAATACCTTGTATTTGGCAAGGTTGTTGACCATGTCATCTATGCGTGGCAGCGGGTAGGCATCCAGATCGGTATATAGATTAATAGTCTGCGAATAATCGATACACAGACGTTTTTTATGTTGTTTTAAGGGATTCCTCACGATGACGACCTGAGCCCGCCAGGGAGATGAACATGGCTCGATAATACCGTCGACTAAAAGGCGAGAGATTTCCGCCTCAATAAACGCTCGATCGTCTTGGCTAAAGCGCCGCGATTTGGTGGCTATGGGTTAACAGTAGTTCTTGGGGGAGGAGCAGCTCCATAGATAGCAGCTGTGAAGCTAACAGGAGCTCTCGACCGGTATACTTTAGAGGAGCGGCCTTTCTTGTTAGCAAAGGCCCGTGACTGGCATACCTTGGAAAAGTGTCCTTTCTTGCTGCAATGATTGCAGGTCACATTACGAGCCGGGCAAAATTTTCTGTGATGGCACGCCCCTCCACAAAAGAAACACTTTCTTCCTGATTGCCAGGATGCTGCTAGGGCGGGGTCGTCATCAGCGAAGGCCTCTAGGGTAGGGTCGTCGTCTGTTAGAGTAGAGTCAACATCAGCGGGGGCATCCGCTCGAGACCTACAGAAAGACTCATTAAAGGAGATAGCCGCCGCCCGTGCACGTGGTGGGAGATAAGTGTCTGCATTTTTCTTGGCCAAGTCCAAGGAACACGCCTGGTCATAAGCAGCCCGTAAATTGAGGGTTTTATTTTCCAGCAGGCGCTGACGTATAAAAGGGGACGCGATTCCATTGATAAAGGAATTGCGGATTAGTTCCTCTTGATACTGTTCAGCTGAAACTGCTTTAAGGTTACAATCCTTGCTGAGCCTGCGAAGTTTCTGGAGAAATTCATCGAGTGATTCCCCAGGCTGCTGCCGAGTTGTGGCCAGTAGGTGTCGAGCAAAGATTTCATTTGGGGACTTGACATATAGCTGCTGTAAGATTTCGATAGCAGTGTCATAGTCTATACAGTCCTCAATATAATCATACACATGAGGAGACACGTAGTTGATAAGCATTCGTAACTTATTAGGGACATCCGCCCCACATTCTTCAAGAAAGTTGCTAAAGGTACGAAACCAATGCTTCCATACCTTTGCTGCCGCAGGTGCATTCGGGTCCAGGTCGAGACGAGCGGGTCTAAGGAGTTTTTCCATGATGGATCAGTTTCTTGCCCAAGTTCCCTTCTGTGGTTCGAGTTGCAGCTGGTTGTTCCGAATCACCCAAAGCGTGGAGACGATATCAAGTTGATTAAATTGACGTAATAAAGACTCACTACGCACTTGAACATAAAGCAAGGCTTTAATCAACTTGTAACAAAACATGGAGGTCTAGTTAGCAGTCACTAGCTTCCTGTTTCCAGATTGTCTCTGCCCAAGGTGGGCCCATGCCTGAGTATTTATACTCCCTGGACGGCGCCCCAGCTGGCCGCCCAGTAGTACTTCCTGAGTTGTTACTTGCGATTTATGACAGAGACTTTATGCGTAAAAATAGTAATTAAAAATAAGAAAAGGATTTAAGACTGTAGTGGTAGTTGTGTATAGGCACCCTGGTAGCAGCTGTGAAGTGGCAGAATGTATTAATGCAGAGATTAGATAAGTGTGTAGTAAAGGCAGAGTGTTTTTAATGGGGGATTTTAACTTCCATAAAAATTGGGATAAGCAGACGAGCACCTGTCAGAAAGGTAGCAAATTTCTTAAGTGTGTTCAGGATAATTTTCTGCAACAATATGTCCGAGAACCAACAAGGTGATAGGCCATATTAGATTTAATAATGAGCAATGACCTGATTTAATTAACAGCCTAACAATGCGTGAACATTTATCTAATAGCGATCATTATATGATCGAGTTCAACATAGTGTTTGAAAGGGAGAAACATAAAACAGCTACTAGAATCTATTCAAGACTTAGGTAAGGCTGACATCAATGCGATGAGACAGAGACTGTCCACAGTAAGCTGGGTAAATCTGTAAATGGATAAAATGACAGAAGATCAGTGCGAGGTATTTGAAAAAGAATTTAATGTGATGCAGAAGCAGTTTATACTCCTAAGGGGCAAGAGCTCTACTTGCCAAAAAACCAGCCATGGACGACTGAAGAGGTGAGGGACAGCATAAAACTAAAAAAAAAAGCCTACAAGAGTGCAAAAAATAGCACAGATCCTGGTGAATGGGAAAGATACAAAGAACAGCAAAGGGTCACAAAACAGACAGTAAGAGCTACAAAAAGGGAGTATGAAAAGAAACTTGCAAGGAGTATCAAAATCAACACAAAAACCTTTACAATTATATTAGGAAAAAGAGAGTGGTTAAGAGCAATGTTGGCCCCTTAAACACAGACTGGTGATTTTATAAATGAAAATAAGTAAATGGCGGACATGTTAAATAATTACTTTGCGTCAGTAATTACAGTAGAGGAAACTAATATGAATCAGGGATGGGGACTCACCCAAATTAATGTAAGCAAATTAACAGTAATGAGGAAAATAATGGCACTAAAGAGTGACAAATCCCCAGGACCAGATGGTTTTTATCCCAGGGTTTTAAAGGAAGTAGGTGAGAACATTGCAGATGCTCTAACTATGATCTTCTAAAGTTCTCTCGATTCAGGCAACGTTCCTTTAGTTTGGAAAGTTGCACATGTCACTTCGCTATTTAAGAAAGGTGAGAGAGGGAAACCAGGGAAATATTGACCCGTTAGCTTAACATCTGTTGTCAGGAAATTACTAGAGTCTATAATTAAGGATAGAGTGACTGAACACATTGAAAATTTTCAGTTGATCAGAGAGAGCCAGCATGGATTTGTGAAAGGTAGGTCATGTCTGATGAACCTGATTGAATCTTTTGAGGAGGTGACTAAAGTAGTGGACAGGGGAATGTCTATCAATGTTATTTATATAGACTTCCAGAAGGCATTCGATAAAGTCCCTCATAAGAGACTGAAGTTCAAGCTCATGGAATTGAGGGCAAATTATTGACCTAGTTAGGAGATTGGCTGAACGGCAGGAGACAGAGAGTAGGGATAATGGGCAGGTACTCAAATTGGCAGGATGTGACTAGTGACGTCCCGCAGGATCTAGATTGGGGCCTCAACTATTCACAGTATTTATTAATGACTTAGATGATAGGATATCCAAGTTTACCAATGACACAAAAGATAGGCGGCATTGTAAGCAGTGTAGATGGAAGCATAAAATTACAAGGAGATATTAATTGATTAAGTGAATGGGCAAAACTGTAGCAAATACATTTCAATGTAGGCAAGTGTGAAGTCATCCACTTTGGATCTAATAAAGGATAGATCAGAGTACTTTCTAAATGGTGAAAAGCTAGGAGCAGTGGGGGTCCAAAATGACTTAGGGGTCCAGGTACATAGATCATTAAAATGTCATGAACAGGTACAAAAAATAATCAAGAAGACTAATGGAATACTGGCCTTTATATCGAGAGGACTAGAATACAAGGGGGTAGAAGTGATGCCGTAGCTACACAAAGCCCTGGTTAGACCACACCTGGAGCACTGTGAGCAGTTCTGGGCACCACACCTTAGGAAGGATATATTGGCCTTGGAGGGAGTGCAGCATAGGTTTACTAGAATGATACCTGGACTCCAAGGGTTAAATTACGAGGAGAGATTACACAAATTAGGGTTGTATACCCTGGAATTTAGAAGATTAAGGGGTGATTTGATCGAAGTTTTCAAGATATTAAGGGGAACTGATAGGGTAGATATTTCTGCTGGTTGGGGAGTCTAAGACTAGGGGGCTTAGTCTAAAAATTAAAGCCAGACCTTTCATGGGTGAAATTAGGTAACACTTATACACACAAAGGGTTGTAGAAGTTTGGAACTCTTTCTGCACATGGCAGCTGGGTTAATTGTTAATTATAAATCTGAGCTTGATAGATTTTTGTTAACCAAAGGTATTAAGGGATGTGGGCCAAAGGTGGACATATGGGGTTAGGTCACAGATCAGTCATGATCTCATTGAATGGCGGAACAGGGTTGAGGGGCTTACTCCAGTTCCTATGTTCCTTATTTTCCTTGCTAATTTAATTTCTTAGTTCCTCTTTGACTTCCTAAATTTTTTGACTTCTCTCCTAATCTCTTCGTATTCTCCCTTGTTCTGCTCTCTCCTGCTGTCCATGTACTTAGTGTACGCCACTTCCCTTAGCCTCAAATTTTCCCTTATGTCTTTATTCATCCATGATATCTCATTAGAGTTTAGTTTATTCTTGTTTTATAGTGCAATATACCTTTTCCTGTATTCTATTTAACACCTTTTTGAATGTTTCCCATTGCTGTTCTGCATCATTGTTTGCCAATATTGTTGTCCATTTAATTTCTGAAGTTATATTCTCAGCCCCTCAAAGTCAGCTTTTCTCCAATCTATTACTCTGGTCTTTGTCATGCTTATGTCATTCTCAATTATTATCTTAAACCATATTATATTATGGTCACTATTGCCTAGATGTTCCCCTACTTTTACTTCTCTTATCTGCTCTGGTTCATTGCCCATTGCTAGATCCAGTCGCGACTCCTCCCTTGTTGGGCTTCTTACATACGGGGTTCGAAAAGAGTCCTGTACACATTATAAGAACTTCATTCCCTTATCCCTATTATCGACCTCTTCTGGCCAATTAATTTCAGGGTAGTTGAAATCCCCCATGATTATTATTCTATATTTTTTCTCATTTTGCTAATTTGTTTGCATATTTCTTCCTCCACCTCCCTTCCACTATTAGGTGGTCTGTAGACTTACCCCTATTAGTGTGATTGATCCTTTATTATCTTTTATCTCTATCCACATGGATTCTATTTCTGTCTTGCTGATAGTGGCATCATTTTTTTCTACTGCCATTATGTTATCGCTAATAAGTACAGCTACACCACCTCCCTCTCTAACTTTTCTAAATATGTTATACCCTGCAATGTTTGATACCCAGTCTTGATTTTTCTATAGTCATGTCTCAGTAATCCCTACTATATCTGGTTCTTCGTAATGTATTATTGCTTCCAGTTCCCCTGATTTATTAAATTCATTGCTGTATTAACTAATTTTTAATAGCAGTTCTTCGCACTTTATTTTTAACCATCATTTTACAGTCCTGTTCTATAACTCTATTTATTTCCTGGCCATTTATGTCCTCCTGTCCTTTGCTCTCACCTCCTCCCCCCCCCCCCCCCCCCGTCTTACTAGTTTAAAGCCTTTGCCACCTCCCTATTTACCCTTTCCACTAGGACACGGGTCCCATCCAGTTCAGGTGGAACCCGTCCCATCGGTACAGCTCCTCCCTGTCCCAGTACTGGTGCCAGTGTCCCATGAAAAGGAACCTCCTCTTTCCCACACCAGCCCTTTAGCAACGTGTGAACTCTCCTGATCTGTCTGTCTCTATGCCAATTTGCACGTGGCTCGGGCAATAATCCAGAGATTATTACTCTCGAGGTGCTGATGTTCATGAAACCGCATCCCTGGCGTGAGTCGTTGTCAGGGAGGTGGAGGCGGAGAAGGAGAAATCTGGTGGAAGAAGGAGTGAGAAAAAAATTACGAAGTGGGCCATTACTTTTAGCTTCGGATTGGCTTGATGAGCTAACGGGTCTTCTTTCTCATCCACAGCTATAATCAGAGAAGAGACCAGGAAAAAAGGCAAAAGTGTTCATATGTAAGTAAAACTCGGATTACAGCTCAACACTGCAGTGTTCTTTTATGTGTTGGGCATTACGTGAGCATGACACAATATTGATCAGTAAGCGATTGATACAGTGCACTCTGTCTGAAATTCACACTTTGAGGTTTCTGAGAGATGTGATAAAGTGCTGCATCAATGTAAGTCTCTTTCATAGAGTCATAGGGGGAGAAATTCAGTATCGCCCCGTTTGGGGCGCAATTATCGGCCGGGTGCAAAGATTAGCGCCTGGCGCTAATTATCACCTCCGACTGCAAACTTGACTTTTATCGCCCCTGTAGGTGATTGGAGCGCTAAATCAGGCGCTACACATCTGTCTTAAGGCGCAAAGGCCGAGGAGCGAGGCGCTACCTCAGAGCGCTGGCGAAGCTCATGTGCTGTCAGTCAGCAATGGAACACAGACACAATTGCGCCGGCCAGTTCTTAAAGAGGAGGGTTGATCTTGCTTTCCATCCACATCCTGCTCGTTGCAGCCTTGAATTTCGGCCTGGAGAGACCTGTACATCAAATCTGCTGGAAAGAACAATGGAGAGACCCAGGGAAAGAGCTCAGAGTGCAGCCCCCACAGTCTCTTCTAAATCGATACAAGGAAGGGCAAATCAAAATGAACCTGCAAAGTGCTGCTCAGTACCCAAAACTCCTTCACACAGCGTTGAATCTCTCCAGAAGTCTCTCTCTCTCTCTCAGAATGCGTGGTTCAAAAATGTCACCAACAAAAAAAGGCAGGAAGCGGTCGCCTTTAAATAGCGCTCCCCCAGTCCCTTCCTGACTGCAAAACGCTCCCCTCAACCTGTCGTTGCTAGCGGCAGGCGGTAAGGCAGGGGGCGCCACTCAATATCCGCTTCGGGGCGTTGCGCACTCGACTGACGTCTCGATCTGCCGGCGCAAGAGATCGTGGCGGTAGTGTTTAGCGCTGCCGCAAAATGTCTAGTTAATTTCGGGAGCGGCGCAAACATCGCCGCGCCCAGACGCTAGTTGCTTTGCGCCCCATTAGCGTCCTCTTAAGGCACTAACGGGAGGCGCAACCAACTGAATTTTTCCCCCATAGAGTCATGGGGGAAAAATTCAGTTGGTTGCGCCTCCCGTTAACGCCTTAAGAGGGCGCTAATGGGGTGCAAAGCAACTAGCGCCGGGCGCGGCGATGTTTGCGCCGCTCGCGAAATTAACTAGACGGTTTGCGGCGGCGCTAAACAGTACCGCCACGATCTCCTGCGCCGGCAGATCGTGACGTCAGTCGAGTGCGCAACGCCCCGGTAGCGCCCCAGAGCGGATAGTGAGTGGCGCCCCCTGCCTTACCGCCTGCTGCTAGCAACGACAGGTTGAGGGGAGCGTTTTGCAGTCAGGAAGGGACTGGGGGAGCGCTATTTAAAGGTGACCGCTTCCTGCCTTTTTTTGTTGGCGACATTTTTGAACCACGCATTCTGAGAGAGAGAGAGAGACTTCTGGAGAGATTCAAGACTGTGTGAAGGAGTTTTGGGTACTGAGCAGCACTTTGCAGGTTCATTTTGATTTGCCCTTCCTTGTATCGATTTAGAAGAGACTCGGGGGCTGCACTCTGAGCTCTTTCCCTGGGTCTCTCCATTGTTCTTTCCAGCAGATTTGATGTACAGGTCTCTCCAGGCCGAGATTCAAGGCTGCAATGAGCAGGATGTGGATGGAAAGCAAGATCAACCCTCCCCTTTAAGAACTGGCCGGGGCCATTGTGTGTGTGTTCCATTGCTGACTGACAACACATGAACTTCGCCAGCAGTCTGAGTTAGCGCCTCGCTCCTCGGCCTTTGCGTCTTAAGACAGATGTGTAGCGCCTGATTTAGCGCTCCAATCACCTCCAGGGGCGATAAAAGTCAAGTTTGCAGTCGGAGGCGATAATTAGCGCCAGGCGCTAATCTTTGCGCCCAGCCGATAATTGCGCCCCAAACGGGGCGATACTGAATTTTTCCCCCATAGAGTCATAACGGCACAGAAGGAGGCCATTCTGCCCATCATGTCCGTGCCAGCTCTCTGTAGAGCAATCCAGTCAGTCCCATTCCCCCGCTCTATCCCCGTAGCCCTGCAAGTTTATTTCTCTCAAGTGCCTATCCAGTCTCCCCTTGAAAACATTGAGTGTCTCCACTTCCACCACATCCGTCGGCAGCGAGTTCCAGGTCCTCACCATTCGCTGCGTAAAAAAGTTTTTCCTCACATCCCCCCTGTATCTCTTGCCCAAAACCTTAAATCTGTGCCCCCTAATCCTTGTACCATCAACTAGACGGAACAGCCTTTCCCTGTCTAGCCTATCCAAACCCGTCATAATCTTGTACACCTCTATCAAATCACCCCTCAACCTCCTTTGCTCTAATGAAAACAAATCCAGCTTCTCCAACCTGTCCTTGTAGCTAAGATTCCCCATCCCCGGAACCATTCTGGTAAATCTCCTCTGCACCCTCTCAAGGGCTTTCACATCATTCCTAAAGTGTGGTGACCAGAACTGAAAGCAATACTCCAGTTGTGGCCTAACCAGCGCTTTATAAAGGTTCAGCATAACTTCTCTACTTTTGTACTCAATACCTCTATTTATGAAGCCCAAGATCCCATATGCTTTGCTAACCACTCTCTCAATATGTCCTGCCACTTTCAGGGACCTATGCACATTAATTCCCAGGTCCCTCTGTCCCTGCACACTCTTTAAAACTGTTCCTTCTGCCAAAATGCATAACCTCACACTTCTCTGTATCAAATTCCATCTGCCACTTTCCTTTTTATTTTCACGGTACTGCTGTGTAGAATACAAAGTAAGTTTTATGATTCTCAAATGTTACTTTATCTTTTGATTGTGTGGGGGACTCAGAGATGGTAATGCCATTGAATGCCAAGTGGTTAGGCTCTCTCTTGTTGGAGATGGCCTGGCATTGTGTGGCTCGAATGTTGCTTGTCACTTATCAGCCCAAGCCTGGAATTTTTGTAGGTCTTGCTGCATGCGGGCATGGACTGCTTCATTATCTGAGGAATTGTGGTATTAGAGGTGTTACCTGTCTGTTGCAATTTATGCTACTTCCTCATACTTTTGTAACAGAGATTGGATTCCTGAGTGTCAAAAATGAGAATTCAGCCACAAGACTGGAGAAAAATGTTCAGTTTTCAGACAATTTAACATCTACTCTTTTTAGGAATGAAGACAAGAAACGATTTGAAGTAGTGAGATCATATACAGGTAAATGTGAAATATTAATATGCAGATAAATGAGAAATATTAATATATGGGTAAATCATAGAGCATACAAGGAGGCCATTCGGCCCATCGTGCCCGTGCCGGGTCTTTGATAGAGCTCTCCAATTAATCCCACTCCCCTGCTCCTTCCCCATAGCCCTGCAAATTTTTCCCCTTCAAGTATTTATCCAATTCCCTTTTGAAAGTTACTATTGAATCTGCTTCCACCACCCTTTCAGACAGCGCATTCCAGATCACAACAACTCGCTGTGTAAATAAAAAAATTCCTCCTGTCGCCTCTGGTTCTTTTGCCAATCACCTTAAATCTGTGTCCTCTGGTTACTGACCCTTCTGCCAGTGGAAACAGTTTCTCCTTATTTACTCCATCAAAACTGTTCATGATTTTGAACACCTCTATTAAATCTCCTTTTAACCTTCTCTGCTCTAAGGAGAACAACCCCAGCTTCTCCAGTCTCCCCACGTAACTGAAGTCCCTCATCCCTGGTACCATTCTGGTAAATCTCCTCTGCATCCTCTCCAAGGCCTGGACATCCTTCCTAAAGTGTGGGGCCCAGAATTGAGCACAATACTCCAGCTGGGGCCTAACCAGTGTTTTATAACTTCCTTGCTTTTGTATTCTATGGGCTAGAAATTCGGTGCATTTGCTCCCCTCGCCCCGGGGGTACTAATGGGATGCAAATAACTTTTCGCCCGGGCGCGGCACCGCTAATGACTCCTGCTAAATTGAGCGGGAGTCTTTAGCGGCGGCGGTAACCGGTAGCACCCCGCTCCGCAGGCGATGATGATGTCATCACCGTGCGCAGCACCCCGTTTCTGCCCCTCCTGCAAAATTGGCCCGCGTCCCCTGAATCTGCGCCGGGCGATGACAGCGACCGATTCAGGGGGCGGGAATGGAGCGGCAGGAGGCTCGCAGGGCGCTAACTAAAGGAGAGGTGCGGGCGGAGAAATAAAATCAGCCGACTTACTTGTTGCGACCCGTTGCGTCTTTGAACGCGGGGTCCGTGCCACGATCTGGCAGCCCGGCGCTCCTCTTGTGTGCTGGGCTGCTGGCACGGCTCCCCGCTCCCCGGTGGTCCAGGTAGGGCCCCGCAGAGGTGTGGCCTTGGGCCCTCCCCTTTAATGAGGGGAAGAGCCCTTCCATGCGGCAGTGCTACGTGGCCCAGTGTGTAGCGTTACAGAACGCACCGTCCCCGATATTCGGGGTTAGTGCTCTAAGAAGGAAGTGGAGCGCTTGAATTAGCGCTCCACCTCCCTCTTGGGGCACTAAAACTGAAGTTAGTGATCGTCAGCGCTATTAGCAACCCAAAATGGTCGCGAACGAATTTTCCTCCCTATGCCTCTATTAATAAAGCCAAGGATCCCATATGCTTTTTTAACAGCTTTCTTTACTTGTCCTGCCACCTTCAAAGATTTGTGTACATTCACCCCCCGGTCTCTCTGTTACTGCTTTAAAATTTATCATTTAATTCATATTGCCTCTCTTCATTCTTCACCAGTTTGTCTATGTCCTCCTGAAGTCTGTTACAGTTCTCCTCATTGCTTACTACATTGCTGAGTTTTGTGTCATCTGCAAACTTTGAAATTATGCCCTGTATACCCAAGTCCAAGTCATTAATATATATCAGAAAGAGCAGTGGTCCTAATACCAACCCCTGGGAAACACCACTGTATACTCCTCTCCAGTCTGAAAAACAACCATTCACCACTACTTGCTGTTTTCTGTCCCTTAGCCAATTTTGTATCCATGCTGCCACTGCCCGTTAATTCCACGGGCTTTAATTTTGCTAACATGTCTATTATGTGGTACTTTGTCAAAGGCCTTTTGAAAGTCCATATACACAACATCAACTGCAGTACCCTCATCAACCCTCTTAAAGAACTTCATCAAAGACCTCAATAAACTTAGCTAAACACAATTTGGCTTTAACAAATCCATGCTTTCTTTCATTTATTAACCCATATTTTTCCAAATGCCAATTAACTTTGTTCCAGGTTATTGTCTCTAAACGTTTCCCCACATCCTGACTGGCCTGTAGTTGCCCAGTTTACCCCTCTCCCATTTTTTGAACAGCGGTGTAACATTTGCAATCCTCCAGTCCTCTCGCACCACCCCCATATCCAAGGAGGATTGGAAGATTGTGGCCTGAGCCTCCACAATTTCCACCCTTACTTCCCTCAGTAATCTAGGAAGCATCCCATCCGGACTGGGTGACTTTTTTACTTTGAGGACTGACAACATTTTAAGTGCCTCCTCTTTATCTATTTTTATCCTATCCAATATCGCTACTGCCTCCTTTACTGCTGCATCCTCTTCTCTAGTAAAGACAGATGGAAAGTACTTCTTTTGTACCCCAGCCATGCCCTCTGCCTCCACAAAAAGATCTTTTTGGTCCCTAATTGGCCCCACCATTCCTTTGACTACCCTTTTAATATTTATATGTTTTATAAAAGACTTTTATCTTCCCTTTTATGTTAGCTGCTAATCTATTCCTATTCTCTCTCTTTGCCCCTCTTATTCTCTTTTTCAGTTCTCCTCTGTACTTTCTATATTCAGCTTGGTGCTCTATGTCATTTGTCATTTGTCATAAGCCTCATTTTTCTGTTTCATTTTAATCTCTATAACTTTAGTCATCTAGGGAGTTCTAACTTTGGAAGTCCTTCCTTTCCCTCTCATGGGAATGTGTCTACTCTGTACCCAAACCATCTCCTCTTTGAAGGCCTCCCATTATTCAAGTACTGTTTTGCCTACCAATTTTTGATTTCAATCCACCTGGGCCAGATCCCTTTATAGCTAACTGAAATTGTCCCTCCTCCAGTTAAGTATGTTTATGCTTGATTGCACTTCATCCTTTTCCATAACTATTCTGAACCTGATGATATTATGATCACTCTTCCCCAAATTCTCCCCCCCCCCCCCCCCGAAACATGCTCCACTTGCTGCATTTCATTCCCCAGAACTAGATCCAACACTGCTTCCTTCCTCGTTATTCTGGAAACACATCGACCAAGAAAGTTCTCCTGAACACATTGCAGGAATTCCTCCCCCTCTTTGCCCTTTACACTATTACTATACCAGTCTATACTAGGATAATTGAACTCCCCCATTATCACTACTCTATAGTTATTGTATCTTTCTGCAATTTTCCTGTAAATTTGCTCCTCTACCTCCTACCCACTATTTGGTGGTCTATAGTACACACCCAGTAGCGTAATAGCTCCTCTATTACATCGTCCCTTTCGAGTCCTATAATAGTTACTTTGACCAATACTGCCATGCCCCTTCTTTTTTCCTTCACTATTTTCCTGAATATCTTACAGCCAGGAATGTTAAGTTCCCAATCCTCCCCTTCTTTGAGCCCGGTCTCTGTTATTGCCACTGTATCATAGTCCCAAGTGGCGACTTATGCCTGCAGCTCACCAACCTTATTTACCATGCTACGTGCATTTATGCACATTCATTCCAAATCCTTCTAGACTGCCTTGCATTTGCCCCCTGTCTGCTCTCTCCTAATTCTGAACTATTCTTTACTCTAGTGCTATTCACCTCTCCCAGTCCTCTGTGAACCTTCTTTCTCCTCTCTAATGTTGCATCCTGGTGCCCATCCCCCTGCCAGAAATATTAATATACAGGTAAATGGGAAATAATAAATTGTATACAAGTAAATGAGTAATATATATGTAATATACATAGATAAATATAATTGAATCTTGTCCAGACTGATGATTGAAAGTCTTCTCTCTGTCCGACATGAAGTGAGTTTGGGCAGTTTCGAACCAGTTCCTAGTGGTCGTGGGCCCACAGCACAGACTGCCCACTGCTCAATGTGCCAAGAAATTAGCAACCTTGGCCAGAGTGGTCACAAGAATGATTAATGTGGGGAATGGATAATATACCCGCTCTGTAGGAGATGCTTTTCTGAGGTTGGGCTTGAGCAGAGGAAGCTTTATTCTGCATCTAAGAACGTAGGAACAGGAGTTGGACATTCAGCCGCTCGAGCCTGTTCCCCATTCAATTAGATCATGGCTGATCTGTGGCTCAACCCCATTTACCCGCCTTTGCTCCATATCCCTTGATACTTTCCTGCTGCTGTCCCAGGATTGAGTCCTTTCTGGGTGGGCCCATTAGTTCACACGTCTCCATCCTGGACATAAGCTGCTGTGCACACTTCCACTGTTGCCTCATCTGGAAGAGAAGCTCACCTGAGCACATTGGCCGCATGACTGGCCTGGTTGTCCGCTCCCAGGTCTGGCTGGACCACCTCATGCAATATCTCCACTCTCTTCCACAGCCAAATGCTCCCACTGCTCCAAAGTTATCCTGGAGGATGAGGACAATCCAAAATTCCCACTTCTTGACCACAAGCTGCGGCCTTCAACCCCTACCTCTTCGCTCCCTCCATCCGCACTTCCAATGCCAAGGGTGAGGAGCTCGTGGATTTTTTTCATCTCTGACTATCCACTCGGCTGCCTCAGTCTCCCATTAATCCAACTCTACACTCACCTCTCCCAGTAGTCCCTGTTTGAAAATTTTCAGTCAATTTCTGCCCTGGTCAAAATCCAATGCCATCCCTGTGTGATTGCA
The DNA here is from genome assembly GCA_030390025.1 of Squalus acanthias. Classification (NCBI taxonomy): domain Eukaryota; kingdom Metazoa; phylum Chordata; class Chondrichthyes; order Squaliformes; family Squalidae; genus Squalus; species Squalus acanthias. The sequence goes on along the minus strand of CM059448.1, from coordinate 42,312,052 downwards.
ATCGTGGTGTGCTATCATGGTCGACTACTTCATCCTCTTCCTTTGTTTCTCCTCTATGGTCCATTGCCACACTTGCCATTGCTTGGTTCCACTCCTGCCTGTCCCAGGGTAGCCAGCACATCTCCTGCAATGGCTTCTCCTCCCAGTTGCTTCCGAGTGCATGAAGGTTAAATCCTAAGCTTCCTCCTATTCCTTGTCTACATGCTGTTCCTCAGCATCATTATCAGGAAGCAAGGGGTCTCCATCTGAGGACACTCAGCTCAACCTCTCCACTACCCTCAACTCCTTGACCACTACTTTGCGGTCTGATTGATTGTTCAAAATCAAGTCATAGATGAGCCAGAGCTCTTCTCCCCTTTAACATCAACAAGACTGAAGTCATCCTGTTTGCTACCACCAAAACTTCTGCACCCCAGCCCATGAATCCATCTTTCTCTCCCAACCTGAGCCCAACTGTACACAGCCTCAATGACTTATTTCACCCATAACTGTGCATCGGGTCCCATATCTGTCTCATCACCTACTTCTACCTCCGACACCTGCTTCCACCCTTAACCTCACCCCCCACTGCTGCTGAAACCCTCATGCAAGATGTTGTCATCTCCAGGCTCAATTCCAACAAGTTCTCCTTGCTGGTGTCCCAAGCTACAGCCAACAGAAACTCCAACTCATGCAAGACTCTGCTGCCTATATTCTATCAGCTTCCACATATACGCTGATGACACCCAGCTCTACCTCACTACTTTTATCTCGACCCCTCCACGGTCTCTAAATAGTCTGACTGCTTGTCTGACATCCAGTTCTGGATGAGCAGAAATTTTCTCCAATTAAATATTGGGAAGACCGAAGCCATTGTTTTTGGTCCTTGCCACAAACTCCGTTCCCTAGCCACTGACTCCATCCCTCTCCCTAACATCTGTCTGAGGCTGAACCATACTGTTCGCAACCTTGGTGTCATATTTGACCCTGAAATGAGCTTCCGACCACATATCTGCAGCATAACTAAGACCGCCTATTTCCACCTCCGTAACATCGCCCGTCTCCGCCCTTCCCTCCGCTCATCCGCTGCTGAAACCCTCATCCATGCCTTTGTTACTTCTAGACTTGACTATTCCAATGCACTCCTGGCTGGCCTGCCACATTCTACCCTACGTAAACTTGAGGTAATTCAAAACTCGGCTGCCCGTGTCCTAACTCGCAAGTCCTGTTCACCCATCACCCCTGTGCTCGCTGACCTACATTGGCTCCCGGTTAAGCAACGCCTCGATTTCAAAATTCTCATCCTTGTTTTCAAATCCCTCCATGGCCTCGCCCCTCCCTATCTCTCTAATCTCCTTCAGCCCCACAACCCCCCGAGATATCTGCGTTCCTCTAATTCTGCCCTCCTGAGCATCCCTGATTATAATCGCTCAACCTTTGGTGGCCGTGCCTTCTGTTGCCTAGGCCCTAAGCTCTAGAATTCCCTGCCTAAACCTCTCCGCCTCTCTACCTCTCTTTCCTCCTTTAAGATGCTCCTTAAAACCTACCTCTTTGACCAAGCTTTTGGTCACCTGCCCTAATTTCTCCTTATGTGGCTCGGTGTCAAATTTTTTGTCTTACAATACTCCTGTGAAGCGCCTTGGGATGTTTTACTACGTTAAAGGCGCTATATATATAAGTTGTTGTTGTTGTTGTTCCCTGCTGAGTCACATTCCCCAATCACCCATGTCCTTGACTCCCCATCCCCAACATATTGAATTCAATCTCCCCATACCCATTTATAGATCCCTTCTTGGCTTTGCCCCACCCTACTTCTGCTACCTCCTCCGGGACCTATGTCAGTGTGCCCCCTATGACTCTGGCCTCCTTTGCGTTCCCGTCCGAAACCCCCTTCAGGTCATCTTCACTGGCACAGCCTTCAGCCACCTTAGCACACAGTCTGGAACTCTCTCCTTAAACCTATTGCCCTTGTTACCTCTACCCACCTTCAGAAACCTCTCCTAACTATCAATCTACTTTTCAGTTGTTTCAGCCGTGGCTCAGTGGGTAGCACACTCACCTCTGAGTCAGAAGGTTGTGGGTTCTAAATCCCACTCCAGAGCCTTGAGTACAAAAATTCTAGGCTGACACGCCAGTGCAGCACTGAGGGAGTGCTGCACTGTCGGAGGTGCCATCTTTCAGATGAAATGTTAAACTGCTCTCTCAGGTTGACGTAAAAGATCTCATGGCACTATTTCAAAGAAGAGCAGTGGAGTTATTCCTAGTGTCCTGGCCAATGTTTATCCCTGAATCAACATAACAAAAGCAGATTATCTGGTCATTATCACATTGCTGTTTGTGGGAGCTTGCTGTGCGCAACTTGGCTGCCACGTTTCCTACATTACAACAGTGATTTCACTTCAAAAAGTACAGCGCTTTGGGATGACCTGAGGTTGTGAAAGGCGCTATATAAATGCAAGTCTTTCTTTACTGCTCAGTGCCCAGTTCTCCTCTGTGAAGAACATTGGGAGGTTTTACTATTCTTAAAGGTAGTGAACGTCACAAGGTGTTGTTTTTATTGTCCGGCTTGTTTGTGTATTTTTTTTTTACGCACAAAGATGGTAAAGGAGACAAGAGGTACAAGTTAGTGGTCTGTGAGGTAGAACAGAGAGGAACAAAGGATAGCTAGATAGACCTTTGTTTCAATACTAAGTGTGAGGGTGGGTAGCTTAAGACTTGGGAGTGGAGCAAGTTTGGGCCCAGACACAATGCCAGAGTTTGTATGGCTTGGTGGAAAGCTGCCTTATATGTCAAAGACTAAATCAATGTCGGTACACATTAAATAACAAAGTATTCAGAGAATAATTCAGTTTGTATTACCTTAAGTTTTTACTGAGTAGAATGTCTTTATTTTCTTCCCAGTGTCACGACCAGAACAAGTACCGATACCGGAGCCAGAGACTGAGTAAGAACCGTAGAGCAAAATATGATCAATAATGTAAAAAAAAGAACTTGCAGATGACACACATCAAACTATTTCCCTCCGAATTGGCCAGATGTGAAAATGTTATGTGTGTGTGTGTGTGCTATTGTTGTGAACTGCTGAATTTCTGGTCGATTAGTTAAGCACAGGAAGCAAGTTTATTAATCGTTAATGACATGTTTCTAACCTCTTTCAGGAATGTGGATGCCTCAAATGATTCAGCTTCACACGTTTACCAGGGTATGTATGAAACAGATTCAGAATCCCCTTAAAGGGGTAGTCGATGTTAATTACTAACTGATACCAGTACATCTGCCCTATTACTCACAGACAAAAAATATCCAATTGTCCTCTTTCTGTCTCTGCTTGTCCTCTAATTCTTCATGTCACGCTCGCTCTGTCTTCAACTCTATCTCACGCTGTCTCTATTTATAACCTCTCATTTTTTTCCTGTTATCTTTGTGTATCTCTTTCTCTTTCTCTATGTCTTTTTTTCTCACACTCGTTCCCTTTTTGTAAGTCTGTCCTTTGTCACTTTTTCTCTGTATCTCTTACTCTCTCCCTGTGCCTCACGCACTTTCCCTGACCTTACTACTGACCCTTCAGGTAGAACTGCAAAGTTAGTGATCCTACAACAGAGTGTCAGAGGAGGAATGTCACTCCTTTTAAATAAAGAAACATAGTACTCAACACCTCATTACCCCATCTTTTGCGTAGCTCCTTTAAGATACTTTCAGAGTTGCTGCCGCTCTTGATTGGTGATCTGCTAGAGGTGAGGACTGTGCTGGTCTTGGCCGTGATGCTCTGCACAGTCAAATCCCCTAGCGTTGCTCATAAATCCCATGCCAGTGCTCAATACCTAGGATCACACGTGAAGAAAGAGCAATTGGAGCAGGTAGAGGGGAGCAATCCGTGTCCCGTGAACTGTATCATAAGAATGTAAGAATTAGGAGCAGGAGTAGGCCATATGGCCCATCGAGCCTGCTCCACCATTCAGTAAGATTATGGCTGAACTTCTACATCAACTCCACAGCAAAGACAGCTCCTTCAGGAGCGGGGTGAAGGAAGATTGGGGATGGAGGGAACGGACTGTAGTATTAACTCTTACTGCAACAAATGTTAAACTCCATTCCCTTTTCTAACAGCTGCAGATATTGCGCCAGACTACGGGAACATAACTGTTGGTAAGTGAAAGATTTCTGCAGTGTTGTTGTAATGGAGCAGAAGTGAGGGCTGGAGGTTGTGGGTTACCAATGTGAACTCTCAGTGATTACAAAATCGATAACATTTGATTTACGTGTTCATAATGTTTCTATAATATCACTTATTTTTTCCAAATCCAAGAAAAGTCAGAGGAGGTCATTATTAAACTGCACAAGGCTCTGATCAGGCCCACCTTGAGCACTGGGTCCAATTCTGGTCAAACCCACCTTGAGCACTGGGTCCAATTCTGGTCAAACCCACCTTGAGCACTGGGTCCAATTCTGGTCAAACCCACCTTGAGCACTGGGTCCAATTCTGGTCAAACCCACCTTGAGCACTGGGTCCAATTCTGGTCAAACCCACCTTGAGTACTGGGTCCAATTCTGGTTAAACCCACCTTGAGCACTGGGTCCAATTCTGGTCAAACCCACCTTGAGCACTGGGTCCAATTCTGGTCAAACCCACCTTGAGCACTGGGTCCAATTCTGGTCAAACCCACCTTGAGCACTGGGTCCAATTCTGGTCAAACCCACCTTGAGCACTGGGTCCAATTCTGGTCAAACCCACCTTGAGCACTGGGTCCAATTCTGGTCAAACCCACCTTGAGCACTGGGTCCAATTCTGGTCAAACCCACCTTGAGTACTGGGTCCAATTCTGGTTAAACCCACCTTGAGCACTGGGTCCAATTCTGGTCAAACCCACCTTGAGCACTGGGTCCAATTCTGGTCAAACCCACCTTGAGCACTGGGTCCAATTCTGGTCAAACCCACCTTGAGCACTGGGTCCAATTCTGGTCAAACCCACCTTGAGCACTGGGTCCAATTCTGGTCAAACCCACCTTGAGCATTGGGTCCAATTCTGGTCAGACTACACCAGGAAAACTGTGAAATTCTGATAGGCAAGAAACATGGACATTCAAGCGCTGACGGCATTGTCGATATGAACCACGTGCTTGATCCCCAGCGTCAGGGGTTCTGAGTTATAAGGAAAGACTCGAGAGACTTGGGGAGTCAACCTCCTTGAAGCTTCTCCTGCTCTGCCTCCATAACTGTCGGAAAACCCATTTACCCATGAACAGGGTTTCCATTGAAGTTGCGGCAGTAGAGTGGGCGAAGCCCTGAGGAAATTCAGCACCTTGGGCTTTACAGCCTAGAAAGGATGTGCCTAAGAAATGATCTTATAGAGGGATACAAAATAGTAAATGGTATGGAAAAGGTTAATCCTTTAAATCAAAGGCTGTGAGTAGAACAAGGGAACACAGGAAGAGGTTGTCTTAATTATTTGCAAATTTGTTTTAATCTTGCCAAATTTACTAGGCAAGTTTATTCCACCTAAAGTAGATTGGGTCATTCTGCCCGTACGATTGACTCCTAGTCCAGCCTTCCCCGTCAAGAATTGTAGGAGGCCACCAAGATGTAAATTAAGACGAGAGATAAGCAATTCAACAGCCAGGTATAAATTTCTACCTCCCTGCAATTGGCTTTCATTCTTACCGATGCAAAGTAATCTTACACTTCTGTTTGTTTCAACTCCCTTTCCAAGAACGTATTGGGGGTAAGGAAAATTGGGAGGATGTATAACACTTTAGGTGGAATAAACTTGCCTATCCGCTACCCTCTCGCCCCTCCCATTTTACTCCCGCAATGTTTCCCACTTTTCTATTGACCCATTTGGCAAACAAGACCAGCTTTTATATCTGTAACCGTAGCCCTAAGTGAACACACCATTCATTTGAGGAATGCAAAGCATTACATCTAGGGGCACACATCTATATTTTATTTTGCATCGTATAATGTCCCTTTCCTTATTAACAGCCCATTCCTGGACCTACCCTGAGCAGCACCATGGGAGATTTGCGAGTATATAGAAATCTGTTCCATGATGGTCAGAAGGTTGTAGGCAGTAATACAGATTTAGGGCTTCCTTCTCGCAGTTAGTGACATCATCCGGGCTGTCACTTCTACGCAGGACTGAGGGAGCGCTGCACTGTCGGAGGTGCTGGCTTTCGGATGAGACGTTAAATCGAGGTCCTGTCTGCCCTCTCAGGTGGATGTAAACGATCCCGTGGCACTATTTGTAAAAGAGTTCTCCCCGGTGTCGTGGCCAATATTTCTCCCCTAACCAACACTTAAAATAGATTGAAACAACAACAGAAAACGCTGGAAAAACTCAGCAGGCCAGGCAGCATCCGTGGAGAGAGAAACAGAGTTAACGTTTCAGGTCGAAACCCTTCGTCAGAACTTAAAATAGATTACCTTATCATTTATCTCATTGATGTTTGTGCAAATTGACTGCTGCATTTCCCTGCAATAAAACTATACTTCAGAAGTACTTCATTGGCTGTGAGGCACTTTGGGACATCCTGAGGATGGGAAAGGTGCTATATAAATGCAAGTTTGTTCTTTCCTTTCTTTCTTTATCTGAATCCTAGATGGATTGTTGTCGTGCAATGCTCTCGCACCAGGCCATCCTCTTCTGCTGCTGCATGGATCGGTTCTTCAGATTGTTCTAATGTGGCTTCCAAACATCCTGTTGCTTGTTGATAGAGTGTTGGTTGGCGGGCTGCCACCTGTAGAAATTATTACAATAAAGTAACAAGATCTGTTCTCTTCCAGCAATCAAACATGAACTAGACCAGAGTTACATGTAAGTCACCGTGAGTTTTGCATTGTGTGTTTTTTATATAAACTGTAGTCGGGATTCTTTCAGGTGTAGCAATGGAGTCTGACAATAGGATCAGGCAGAGTGGGTAACTGAGAAATATAAAACAACATGGGGAAGGAGGAAGACCGCGGAAAGATTTTAATGATCAGAGACATCCTTTCACAAACTTATATTGCAGAACTCATGTTAGAAATGCTGGTGATGTGCCGAGGGGAGGATTTAGAGTGTGGGGGTGAGGGGTAAGGAGAGGGTTGTTCCCCATTCCCATTGCTGCTGTGTGATTCTGTGCAAACTCTTCACCGGCAAACTTTCAACCTGTTCACTGTTGGATGGATGCTGGAAAGAAGAGTTGGGCTCAATTCGATGTCGAGGGACTGAGAGGCGCGCTAAATCTGGAGCACTGACCTCCTGTGTGACCCAGTCCGGAGTGATGGGATGCAAGGCTGCTGCTGTAGGGATCGGAAGTGGAATGAGTTTGTGCAGTCTCAGCCCAGATCCCACTGGGCGACACTGGCGAAAACTGGCTAAATTGACAATCTCACCCAGAGAGGCCGTGAGAGTGACCAATGGGGAAGATGGCCCAATTCACAATAGGGCAGTAGGAGAAATTGGATTTAATGCAGTCGAGGGATTTTTAAGGGCTTCCATACAATCATAAACTGGAATCGCAGTTACTGAGACAGCACTGGGTAGACCTACACTGGAATCGCAGTTACTGAGACAGCACTGGGTAGACCTACACTGGAATCGCAGTTACTGAGACAGCACTGGGTAGACCTACACTGGAATCGCAGTTACTGAGACAGCACTGGGTAGGTCTACACTGGAATCGCAGTTACTGAGACAGCACTGGGTAGGTCTACACTGGAATCGCAGTTACTGAGACAGCACTGGGTAGGTCTACACTGGAATCGCAGTTACTGAGACAGCACTGGGTAGACCTACACTGGAATCCCAGTTACTGAGACAGCACTGGGTAGGTCTACACTGGAATCCCAGTTACTGAGACAGCACTGGGTAGGTCTACACTGGAATCCCAGTTACTGAGACAGCACTGGGTAGGTCTACACTGGAATCGCAGTTACTGAGACAGCACTGGGTAGGTCTACACTGGAATCCCAGTTACTGAGACAGCACTGGGTAGGTCTACACTGGAATCCCAGTTACTGAGACAGCACTGGGTAGACCTACACTGGAATCCCAGTTACTGAGACAGCACTGGGTAGACCTACACTGGAATCGCAGTTACTGAGACAGCACTGGGTGGGTCTACACTGGAATCCCAGTTACTGAGACAGCACTGGGTAGACCTACACTGGAATCGCAGTTACTGAGACAGCACTGGGTGGGCCTACATTGTCACAAGGTATTCTTTTGGATTTAATTCCACTGGTTTACAGTCTGTTTAGGATTGTTTTGAGTCTAATTTCTGTCTTTTATTATCTTTGACAGAAACCCGTTAGCCTCAGAATATTATTGCTTCCCTCAGGAATTTCTCAAACCTCCTGGTGGTAAGTTGCACAGCGTCATTAACTGGGGTCTCACGGCATGTCTGTCAATTGGTTGGTGCATTATTTTGATACAGTAGTAAGACAAGGGGTGAAGGTTCAAACTGGCGAAAGGCAAATTTAGGGCTGATGCCTGGGATTTCCATCTCCTCAAAAACTGGACAACATATAGAAAGAACTTGTAGTTATAGAGTGCCTCTGTATGCTCAGGACATCCCAAAGCACATTCAGCCAATGAAGTGTAGTCGTTGCAGTAGTGTTGGCCAACACAGCAGCCAATTTGTACAAAGCAAGGTCCCACAAACAGCCATGACAAGATAATGGAGTGTTAGTTGAGGGATCAATGATCTCGAGGACATCAAGAGAAATTCCCTGCTCTTAACATAAGAACATAAGAACATAACATAAGAACATAAGAACATAACATAAGAACATAAGAAATAGGAGCAGGAGTAGGCCAATTGGCCCCTCGAGCCTGCTCCGCCATTCAATAAGATCATGGCTGATCTGATCCTAACCGCCAATCTACTATCACAGAACCATCTCCTGAACCTAACAGAATTGGACACACGAAATAGGAGCAGAATCAGGCTACACGGCCCCTGGGCCCGCTACGCTACCCACAGGGCCATGACCGATCCGAACCTAGACTCATGTCCAAATTCCTGCCCGCTCCCCGTAACCCTTAATTCCCTTTACTTCTAGGAAACTGTCTATTTCTGTTTTAAATTATGTAATGATGTAGCTTCTACAGCTTTTTGGGGCAGCATATTCCATGGGCCTACCACCCTCTGAGTGAAATAGTTCCTTCTCATCTCAGTTTTGAAAGAGCAGCCCCTTATTCTAAGACTATGCCCCCTAGTTCTAGTTTCACCCATCATTGGGAACATCCTCCCCGCATCCACCTGATCCAACCCCTTCACAATCTTATATGTTTCAATAAGATCGCCTCTCATTCTTCTGAACTCCAATGAGTAGAGTCCCAATCTACCCAATCTCTCCTCATATGTCCATCCCCTCATCCCCGGGATTAACCGAGTGAACCTTCTTTGTACTGACTTGAGAGCAAGTATGTCTTTTCTTAAGTATGGACACCAAAACTGTATGCAGTATTCCAGGTGCGGTCTCACCAATACCTTGTACAACTGAAGCAATACCTCCCTATTTTTATATTCTATCCCCTTAGCAATGAAAGCCAACATTCCATTGGCCTTCTTAATCACTTGCTGCACCTGCATACTAACCTTTTGAGTTTCGTGCACCAGGACCCCCCAGATCCCTTTGTACTTCAGTACTTTCCAGTTTCTTGCCATTTAGATAATAACTAGCTCTACTATTTTTCCTGCCAAAGTGCATAACCTCACACTTTCCAGCATTGTATTCCATCTGCCAAATCTCTGCCCACTTACTTAGCCTGTCTATGTCCCCTTGCAGATTTTTTATGTCCTCCTCACTCACTACTTTCCCTCCCATCTTAGAATCATCTGCAAACTTTGATACGTTACACTCGGTCCCCTCCTCCAAATCGTTAATATAGATTGTAAAGAGTTGGGGACCCAGCACTGACCCCTGCGGAACACCACTAGTTACTGATTGCCAGTCTGAGAATGAACCATTTATCCCAACTCTCTGCCTTCTGTTAGATAGCCAATCCTCTATCCATGCCAGAATATTACCCCCAATCCCGTGATTTTTTATCTTAAGCAATAATTTTTTGTGTGGCACCTTGTCAAATGCCTTTTGGAAGTCTAAATACACCACATCCACTGGTTCCCCTTTATCCACCCTGTGTGTTACTTCCTCAAAGAACTCCAGCAAATTTGTCAAACATGACTTCCCCTTCATAAAACCATGCTGACTTTGTCCTATTAAATTATGATTATCCAAATGTCCCGTTACTGTCTCCTTAATAATGGACTCCAAAATTTTACCTACTACAGATGTTAGGCTAACCGGTCTATAGTTTCCAGCCTTCTGTCTACTGCCCTTTTTAAATAAGGGTGTTACATTAGCAGTTTTCCAGTCTGCCGGGATCTTTGCTGAGTCCAGGGAGTTTTGGAAAATTATTACCAATGCATCCACAATCCCTACCGCCACTTCCCTCAAGACCCTAGGATGTAAGCCATCAGGTCCAGGTGATTTATCCGCCTTGAGTCCCATTATTTTACCGAGTACCACTTCCTTAGTGATTTTGATCGTGTTTAGCTCCTCCCCCCCTATAGCCCCCTGTTTGTCCAGTGTTGGGATATTCTTAGTGTCCTCTACTGTAAAGACTGATACAAAATATTCATTCAGTGTATTTGCCATCTCCATATTTCCCACCATTAATTTCCCGGTCTCATCCTCTAAGGGACCAACATTTACTTTAGCCACCCTTTTTCTTTTTATATAACTATAAAAACTCTTACTATCTGTTTTTATATTTTTTGCTAATTTACTTTCATAATCTATCTTCCCTTTCTTAATCAATCTTTTTGTTATTTTTTGCTGTCTTTTAAAGTTTTCCCAATCCTCTATCCTCCCACTAGATTTTTCTACCTTATAACCCCTTGTTTTTAGTCGAATATTATCCTTAATTTCTTTACTTAGCCATGGATGACTGTCTTTTCTTTTACACCCTTTTCTTCTCAGTGGAATATATATTTTTTGGAAGCTGTAAAATAACTCCTTAAATGTACACCACTGATCATGTATCGTCTTACCCTTTAATCTATTTTCCCAATCCACTCTACTCAATTCTGCTCGCATACCTTCATAGTCTCCTTTATTCAAGCTTAGCACGCTTGTTTGAGATCCAACCTTCTCACCCTCTAATTGAATATGGAATTCAACCATGTTATGGTCACTCATTCCAAGGGGATCCTTTACTAGGACATTTTTAATTAATCCTGTCTCGTTACACAGGACCAGATCTAAGGTTGCTTGCCCTCTGGTCGGTTCAGTTACATACTGCTCAAGAAACCCATCCCTAATACACTCAATGAACTCATCTTCAAGGCAGCCCTGCCCAATTTGATTTGTCCAATTAATATGATAGTTAAAATCCCCCATAATTATAGATGTTCCCTTATTACAAGCCTCAACTATTTCCCGATTGATACTCCGTCCAACAGAGTTGCAACTGTTCGGAGGCCTATAGACTACGCCCACTAGTGTTTTTATCCCCTTATTATTCCTTATCTCCACCCAAACTGTTTCATTATCCTGATCTTTTGACCCAATATCATTTCTCTGTATTACAGTGATTCCTTCCCTTATTAACATAGCCACCCCACCTCCCCTTCCTTCCTGCCTGTCCTTCCTGATCGTTAAATAACCTGGTATGTTTAATTCCCAGGCATTGTCACCCTGCAGCCATGTTTCTGTAATGGCCACAAGATCATACCCATATGTAGTTATTTGTGCCATTAACTCATCTATTTTGTTACGAATGCTACGTGCATTCAGATAGAGAACTTTCAAATATGTTTTGTGACACTTAGTTCCTGCTTTTGCCCTTTTTATTACTTTACCTTTTACTCCATACCTTCTGCCCCTTCCTGACACACTCTGGTTTTTAATTTCCCCACTGCTACCTAAGTCTATGACCTTCTCTGTTGTCATTTTTATTATTTGCTCTCTAGGAACCTCCCCCCCACTAGTTAGTTTAAAGCCCTCTCTACAGCCCTAGTTATATGATCCGCCAGGACTCTAGTCCCAGCACTGGCCAAGTGAAGCCCGTCCCAACAGAACAGCTCCCTCCTGCCCCAGTACTGGTGCCAGTGTCCCAGGAAGCAAAACCCATTTCTCCCACACCAGTCTTTGAGCCACTCATTTAACTCTCTAATTTTATTTGTCCTAGCCAAATTCGCTCGTGGCTCAGGTAATAATCCAGAGATTAATACCCTTGAGGTTCTGTTTTTTAATTTAACCCCTAGCTGCTCATACTCCTTTAACAGAACCTGCTTCCTTGTCCTATCTACGTCGTTTGTACCAACATGGACCATGACAACTGGATCCACCCCCTCCCACTGCAAGTTTCTTTCCAGCCCAGAGCAGATGTCCTTAACCCTGGCACCGGGCAGGCAACACAGCCTACAGGACTCTCGCTCTCGGCTGCAGAGAACTCTATCTATCCCCCTAATAATACTATCCCCTACCACTACAACATTTCTATTTACTCCCCCCTCTTGAATGGCCCCCCGTTCCACGGTGCTGTGGCCAGGTTGCTCATCCTCCCTGCAGTCCCCGCTCCCGTCCCCACAGGGAGTAAGAACCTCGAACCTGTTGGACAAGAGCAAGGGCTGCGGCTCCTCCAACACTACCTCCTGGATCCCTGTACCTGCCTCACTCGTAGTCACACCGTCCTGTCCCTGACCATGGGCTACATCTGAATTAATTAACTTCATAGGTGTGACCACCTCCTGAAACACAAAGTCCAGGTACTTCTCCCCCACCCTGATGTGTCGCAGTGTCTGAAGCTCAGACTCCAGCTCATCAATACGGAGCTGGAGTTCCTGTAGCAGCAGACACTTGTCACAGATGTAATCACCGTGGGCCTCAATGGGGTCCACCGGCTCCCACATCTCACAACAGTAACACATCACCTGCTCCATTCTATGTAATTAATTAAAAAATTTATTGTTAGTTATGGACACTCTCTGCCCGATTATAGATGCTAGTATCCCCTCTAAATAATTGGATTTAAATTAAATCAATCCCTCTAAATTACACCAGTTAAATGGTTTACCAACAGTCACTCTGCACCAGAATAGTGTCACGGGATCTTTTCAGTCTACCTGAGCAGGTAGATGGGGGCTTGGTTTAACACCTCAAAGCAAGGTCCCACAAACAGCAATGTGATAATGACCAGATAATCTGTTTTTGTGATATTGATTTGAGGGATAAATATTGGCCAGGACACCGGGGATAACTCCCCTGCTCTTCTTTGAAATAGTGCTCGCAGGATCTTTTACGTCCACCTGAGAGAGCAGCCAGGGCCTCGGTTTAACGTCTCATCCGAAAGGTGGCACCTCCGACAGTGCAGCACTCCCTCAGTGCTGTACTGGATTTTTTGTGCTCGAGTCTCTGGAGTGGGACTTGAACCCACAGAACCTTCTGACTCAGTAGACCGAGAGTGCTATCACTGAGCCACGGATGACACTTAGAATAGACTATCAGATAGAGTATGGAAGTTCGGGATGTTGAAGTTATTTGAGAGACAGCATTGCTGCCATGGAAGACTAGATTTTCTAAATAGATGAACTAAGATGGTCTGAATGATCTTCCTCATCTGCCTCTATTTTGTGGTATGTGGAAATCTGCCTTTTTGTGATTAAAGGCTAATTTTTTTATTTTGTAGATTTAAATCATTTTATCTAAAGAACTAATTTATTGAATATTCATAAACAAACTTGGTACTGTAGAAAATCACACTGAAGTAGAAGTGATCTTACTTTTATAAATCTCGCAGTGCCCATTTTCTAACTTTACTACTTGCCTATTTCCAGTTAGTTTTGTACAGAGTATTCTGTTTATTAGTAATCTCTGTGTTAACCTGGGGGGGGGGGGGGTAAAAAATCCTCTTGACAAAAAAAAATCAATAAAAAGTTCTCTATAATTAAAGATCGGCAGGTGGGAATAAGAATATGGATCAGTAGGACCGCTGTCAGTGTTGGTGGTGGGTTTGCAGTGGGATCACACACCTCTCCCTCTCTCCGAAATGCTGCTGTCTCCCTCCAGTCAGAGTCTGCTTCAGGAATCTGGCAGGTCCCAGTGGAGGGAGAGCATCACAGCTGGGTGTGGAAGGCACGCTGTCAGGCCAGTGCGCTCGCTGCTGTTTTTTTATTTCCACCGGGCCCGCGTTTCTGCTGATTTAGATTTAGAAGCTGGCCATTTTGAAACCATGTAGTGGTTCGGATTTGCCTCCTGGGCCGAGGGTTTTGACACCCTCCAGCTTGATAGGGTAAAGGCATCGCCCTTTGCGGTTCTAATCCAAGACCCCGAGTTTGATCCCAGGTTTGTGCTGAGTTTGCTGCCTTATAACCGGGGCTGTTAAATTGGTCTCGGCGCCTCTGGGCTCGGATGAGGCAGTGATTAACCAGGGTTCCTGCTGCTGTTTGATATACTGTTAGTGCCTGTGCATTGTCATCAGGTCAGAACAGGAACGTGATGAAACCTCCCGGAATTGGTCCAACCAATGTTGGCAACCCTGGTTCATGCAGTGGAAATCTGGGTCTGTAATATAACACGAGGTGGCAACGATTTATGTTGTAAACATTTTTAGAACACCGTCTTTTTCCAACATATGCCTAAAATAGGTAATTTCCATAAAAGTTGAAGACTGAAAAACAACAGATTACTGTGACCTTATTATATGGTCAGCTGTGGCGCAGTGGTTAGCACCCTCAGCTCTGAGGCAGAAGGTTGTGGCTTCAAGTCCCACTCCATGGGGGAAAAATTCAGTTGGTTGCGCCTCCCGTTAGCGCCTTAAGAGGGTGCTAATGGGGCGCAAAGCAACTAGCGCCTGGGCGCAGCGATGTTTGCGCCGCTCGTGAACTTAACTAGACATTTTGCGGCGGCGCTAAACTTTACTGACGCGATCTCCTGCGCACGCAGATCATGACGTCATACGAGGGTGCAACGCCCTTGTGGCGCCCCCATCCTTTCCGCCTGGCGCTACCAACGACCGGAAGACTGGAACGCTACCAGTCGCTGTGGGGCTGGGGGGCGCTATTTAAAGGGGGCCTCTTCCTGTCTTTCTCTGTGGTTGACATTTATGCACCACTCGTTCTGAGAGAGAGAGAGAGAGAGATTCGGAGAGAGAGAAAGAGAGACTTCTGCATTGAGTCAACGCTGTGTGAGGTAGTTTTGGCTACTGATCATAACTTTGCAGGTACTTTGGTTTTTGGCCTTCATAACTTTGATTGCTAAGAGACTGTGGGGGCTGCACTGATTGGGGGCGTCGTCCTGCGCCACCAGAATCGGAGGACACAGAGACGCAGAGAGAGAGTGGCAATCATGGCCAGATGGAGGAGGGCCAACAGGCCTCTGTACAGGAGACCTTACCCTCCCAGGGTATATCGTCAACAGCTCTCCTACATTCATATGTCTGAGGAGCAGTGTTTGCGAAGGCTGCGCTTCAGCAAGGAGGTGGTCACTGAGCTCTGCCACCTGCTGCAGCCAGATCTGCAGCCTCAACTGAGGTCCAGGACGTCTCTGTCGGTGGCAGTGAAGATCACAGTGGCTCTGAACTTTTATGCCACTGGCTCATTTCAATCTGCTACTGGGGACATCACCAATATCTCCCAGTTCGCGGTGCATTGCTGCATCCGTCAGGTCACAAATGCCCTCTTTAAAAGGAGACGAGAGTACATCTCTTTCCCCATGACCCCAGACAAGCAGCATGAACGCGCTATGGGCTTTGCAAGGATAGCGGGCTTCCCCATGGTGCAGGGCGCCATTGACTGCACGCATGTGGCTTTGCGTGCTCCGCATGAGAATGCCGAGGATTTCCGGAACAGAAAGGGGTTCCATTCCTTGAACGTTCAGTTGGTCTGTGACCACAGACAGCTGATACTCGCTGTCAATACCCACTATCCTGGCAGCTGCCACGATGCATTCATCCTGCGCCAGACTACTGTGGCAGAACTTTTCGAGGCACCGCATCAGCCAGTTGGTTGGCTTCTCGGGGACAAGGGATATCCACTGAGCACCTGGCTGATGACACCGCTCCGTACGCCCAACACCCCTGCTGAGCTGCGGTACAACGAGAGCCATCAAGCTACCAGGAACATCGTTGAGCACACAATCGGCGTGCTGAAGCAACGGTTCCGCTGTCTGGACCATTCTGGAGGAGCCCTGCAGTACTCGCCTGAGCGAGTTTCCCACTTCGTAGTTGTGTGCTGCATGCTGCATAATATGGCAATCCTCAGGACCCAGCCAATGCCACCAGGCCTTGGAGCACCACCAGAGGAGGAGGAGGAAGAGGAGGAGGAGGATGATCATCAGCAGCACCAAGGCGGGAGGGCGGCCCACAATGTTGAAACTGCAAGGGCCGTCCGTCAACGGCTGATAGCAAACCGCTTCTAGGCCCCTGCTGAGGAAATGGCTTCTGCCATTGAGAACAACATGAATGAAACCAACCCGCAACCCCTAAGCCGGCCAAGGCACCAATGATTCCAAAGACCAAACATGTATATTTTGAATACAAAAACTTATTTATTTCACAAACTCTGTGTGTGTCATTTCCTCATGACAAACTAATAGAAAGAAACACAAAAACACAGTCATTAACAGAACTGGTTCTCATAACCTGGAGATAATGTTCAAAAGTTTGACCACGAACCTTAGCCTTTAATAAAAAAATGACCAACATTTTGTCACACCTCCTACTTTTTGCCCTTCGAGGGTGATCTCCTTCCCTTGCGCAATTCCCCCCTTCCCACCCTACTGCTCCTCCGTAATGGGACCTCAGTGGCTGCAGCAAGGCTGGTGGAAGGCTGCTGATTGTCAGAACCTGAGACTGCAGATGCCCTTGAAGGACGGCCTCGACCAGCTCTGGGCCTGGAGGGCCCGGCTGCAGACTGCACCAACTCTGCATGGGCGGCAGCAGTCTGTCCTACAGGCAGTGGCAAGTGCAGTGGAGAAGTGACAGTGGTGGCAGCAGGAATACTGTCATCTTGAGAGAGGACAGCAACTCCCTGCTCGACCGACACACTGGCACTCCCACGGGGCAGCACTTCAGCATCCGGAGCAATCTGCTGGAGCACAGATTGCTGGCCTGCTGCGGCGTGGTGAGAGCCCCGGGGAAATGTGTACGAACCATCAAGGATGGCAGCAGTCAGCGCTCACGTGGCCTCAATCTGAGTCTGCATGAGAGCAGCCAGTGACTGAATTGCAGCACTAAGCTTTAGTGTGGCATCCGCCTGTGCTACAGCGAAGTGCTCCACACTCCTTGCCAGTGATTCAATGCATTCGGGCACCCTTCCCACTGCACCCATGAGCTCAGTGTGCATGTCCACCGCCTGGGTGTTCATTTCAGCGATGAGCCGCTGCTCCTCTGCGTCCAGTGCAGTAGGAGTCGCTGGCATACTCTCCCTCCGGGGAGAAGGCCCCCGTTCTTCCCTACCCCCATGGCGTTGCTGCAGCCCGCTGGGTCCTGGAGCTTCACCCTCATCAGACCCTTCCCCCCTGCTCCCCTCCAGGGAAGGCGTGTTCCCAGTGTGGGCATGGGCTTCCTCGGGAGAGGGTGGCACTGATGCTCCGCCTTCATCTTCCTCCTCGCCTGCAGCTTCACTCCCACTGGCAGCTTGAAGGCCCGTCTCCTCAGCTGGTGAATCACCATCTGAAAGCAGGGAGGTACAAGAGTGGCTTTAGCGTGAGGACAGGGTGGCAGTAAGGGAGGAATAAGTGCAGCGATTTAGTAAGTTGGATTGAAAGTGTCAAAGGCTGGTGTTGTGAGGGACAAGTGGAAGGACAGAGGACAAAAAGGTGCTGACCTTACCATTGCTGTCCAGAACGGGGTCGGCGTCTCCAGTGGCGACGGGACCGATCACCCGGCTTGCCACAATCCTGTGGACGCGCGCCTCAAGATCGCTGAGGGGTTGCAGCTGAGGCCGCCCTCCACCCGTCCATTGCTGCTGTCTCCTATTATGAGATAGCTTGGCCTGCAAGAAAAAGGATGGTGTCTGAGTAAATATACAGCCATGGTCTTGCCTGATGTGCCTCCCATAGGTGAATAGCCCTTACTGTATGCAGCCATGGTCTTGCCTGATGTGCCTCCCATAGGTGAATAGCCCTTACTGTATGCAAAGTGTGGAATGTGCGTGTGTGTTTCATGAGAGGGCCATAGGTGTTGGATGAGTGTTGTGCATTGGGGTTTTAAGACCCTCTGGCCATAGAGTGAGGTTGAGACGGAGGGATGGAGAGGTATTGAAAAAAAGCCACTCACCCTGACGATCCGAGTGAGGTCGTTGAACTTTTTTCGACATTGTATATGGGTCCTGGGCACCATGCTCCTGCAGGAGACGCTCTGAGCCACCTCCCTCCACACTCTTCTGTACTCGCGCGGCAAAGGCCTCCTGCCACTCTCAGGGAAGAGTATAGATCTTCTGCGCTCCACCGCGCCAACCAGAGCATCCAAGGCCCGCTCGCTGAAGCGCTGAGCTCGTTCTCTCACCCTCTCCATAGTCCTTGGCTGGAAGATTTAGGCACCGGTCTCTCCAGGCCGAGATTCAAGGCTCCAATGAGCAGGGTGTGGCTGGAGTGCAAGATCGACCCTCCCCTTTAAGAACTGTCTGGCGCCAGTGTGTCTGTGTTCCATCGCTAGCTGACAGCACCTGCGCTGCGCTCGCGCTCTGAGGTAGCGCCTCGCTCCTCGGCCTTTGCGCCTTAAGACAGGTGTGTAGCGCCTGATTTAGCGCTCCAATCACCTCCAGGGGCGATAAAAGTCAAGTTTGCAGTCGAAGGCGATAATTAGCGCCAGGCGCTAATCTTTGCGCCCGGCCGATAATTGCGCCCCAAACGGGGCGATGCTGAATTTCTCCCCCCATGAGTCTTAAGCACAAAAATCTATGCTGATCTGAACTCCCTGCCCTTTCACTCCGTGTCCTTGCCTGACCTTAGTTCTTGAACATCCTTTTGCTCGTCTTAGAGTGAAACTTATTTTGCTAATCCCTGATATGTCTACGAAAGTTGTCCTAGCCATGGAATCAGGCTTGTTTGAGGTCTGCGTGGGCCGACAACACTGCCTGTCATGGACCTCTTTGGCCATCACTGCTGATCCTAGTGTCAGCTGTGGCTCAGTTGGTAGCACACTCGTCTCTGAGTCAGGAATGGTTGTGAGTTCAAGTCCCGCTGCAGAGACTTGAGCACAATAATCTAGGCTTGACACTCCAGTGCTGAGGGAGAACTGCACTGTTGGAGGTGTCGTCTTTCAGATGAGATGTTAAACTGAGGCCCTGTCTAATCTCTCAGGTGGATGTAAAAATCCCATGGCACTATTTTGAAGCAGGGCAGGGGAGTTATCCCTGGTGTCCTGGCCAATATTTATCACTAAAACAGATTATCTGGTCATTATCACATTGCTGTTTGTGGGAGCTTGCTGTGCACAAATTGGCTGCCACATTACAACAGTGACTCCACTACAAAAAGTACTTCATTGGCTGTAAAGCCCTTTGAGACGTCCGGTGGCCGTCAAAGGCGCTATAGAAATGCAAGTCTGTCTTTTTATTCCCCCCCCCCACATCTGTGTTCTGTCTGGTGAATGTCGATTCCCTCCGATCAGTTACTGTGCCCTGCCATTAGATGGAGCTCCAAGCACACAGATTAGAATTGGGCAGGTGACAGCAAAGACCATCCACACTACTGAGCACAAGGGCCTGAGCAGGGACCTGATTGCTGTGTTAGATTAGAAACCCAGTTCCATAACACTTGAAAATTATTTTTTAAGTACTGTAATTCGTTCAGCTGAATATATTTTATATGGAATTACAGAAATACTGACCTTCAAACATTTCACAATGTTCTTAATTTTTAAAAAAGTTTTGTTTAATTTATGTAACTTTTACCTCCAGACTTCCTAACTTTTTAGAATCATACAGGTAGGAAGGAGGTCATTTGGCCCATCTTTGACAGAGCTATCCAATTAGTCCCGCTCTTTCCCCATATCCTGCACTTTTTCCAAATTCCCTTTGCAGAACATGAATAGGATCCCCTGTGGGTTTTTCTCCCCTTCCCCCATACTGGAATGTCCCACATCACACAGCGTAGCCCAGAAACAGTGGAACTCGCGGTTGAGATTCGAGAGGTATTCAGACGCCAGCGACCCGCGCAGTGGTGCTCCTATGTCCTCAAGTGTGCGAGAGACCTTGCACACATCTGATTCTGGTGCAGAAATGCTACTGCAGCTGTCAAAGGATTAATAAGTGAGTACGTTTTTCAGGTTTGCTGTGACGAGGTTTATAACGTACCTTTGTTTTATTTTTGCATGAAGACGATGATTCAAATTCATACGAAAACGTGGAGATCGGTAGAACAGAGAGTCGTACATCTGGTAGGTTCGGCTACGCAGTTCCTCTGCATTTTCAGTATTAGAGACACTTAGAAAGTCGCTGCTAACAGCGTTTCCTCTTCTGATTGCAGTGGAGTCTGCGGGGAGCTACGAGAACTGCGATTACGGCGAGAAATGGAAGGATCAGGAGAAACCAGAAGGTAATGGTGTCGTTATGGTCCTGATGTGGAGATGCCGGCGTTGGACTGGGGTGGACAAAAATGAGAAGTCGCACAACACCAGGTTATAGTCCAACAGATTTATTTAATTTTACAAGCTTTCGGAGCTGTCGCTCCTTCCTCAGGTGCAGCTCCGAAAGCTTGTAAAATTAAATAAATCTGTTGGACTATAACCTGGTGTTGTGCGACTTCCCATCATCGTTATGGTCAGCATTGGTAATACTGAAAATGTTAAAATCCTGAGATTTATATTTTATTGTAAAGACTTACATTTCTATAGCGCCTTTCATGACTACCGGATGTCCGAAAGCACTTTACAGCCAATGAAGTACTTTTGAAGTGTAGTCACTGTTGTAATGTGTGAAATGCAGCAGCCAATTTGCGCACAGCAAGGTCCCACAAACAGCAATGTGATAATGACCAGATAATCTGTTTTTGTTCTGTTGGTTGAGGGATAAATGTTGGCTGAGGACACCAGGGATAACTCCCCTGCTCTTCTTCGAAATAGTGCCATGGGATCTTTTACATCCACCTGAGAGAGCAGACAGGGCCTCAGTTTAACATCTCATCTGAAAGACTTCACCTCCGACAGTGCAGCGCTCCCTCAGTACTGCCCTGGAGTGTCAGCCGAGATTATTGTGCTCAAGTCTCTGGAGTGGGACTTGAACCCACAACCTTGTGACTCAGAGGCAAGTGTGCTACCGACTGAGCCACAGCTGACACTGGGCTCAGCAGTGATGGCCAAAGAGGTCCATGACAGGCAGTGTTGTCGGCTCATGTAAACCTCAAACAAGCCTGATTCATGGCTAGGACAACTTTCGTAGACATATCAGGGATTAGCAAAATAAGTTTCACTCTAAGACGAGCAAAAAGGATGTTCAAGAACTAAGGTCAGGCAAGGACACTGAGTGAAAAGGCAGGGAGGTCAGAGACAGACTGCACGAATCAGCCCCCAAAAACCCCGAGTGACTATCGATCGAGAGATAGAGGTGGAGAACTTCACAGGAAAGTGGATGGCTGCTAATCTCCAGTTGAAAGGGAGCTGGGAGTAACGGTGGATTATTTGACTGTATAGCCACAACAGTGGAGTACACGTGTGCAGAGGCCATTTGCAGGCTTTATAACTCAATGGGGAGATCTCAGTGTTGTGCAACTGTGGCCAGCACACTTCAAAAGGGACTTTGGAAAGGATGCAGGAAAGAGCAAAACAAACAATCCCCCAAGTGGAAAGCGGGTGAGATTTGAAGAAACTTTACAAAAACCACAAGCTCTATAGTCTGGAGAGAAGGTTGAGGTGACCTCATTGAGGCATACGATGCAGTAACGTGCACCAATGAGGTGAAACAGGAAAACTTTAATATCAATTTCCCGTCATTAACGTTTAATTTGGATACCACCACAACATGGCAGGCCTGGCCTATTCAGGCTCCGCTGTCCTGGCAGGGGCCACTGAACTGGCGGGAGGGCTCCCCACTGTGTTTCCTGCAAACCCCCACCCCCCCCCTCCGAAACGGTTCAGAAATGAGCGGGGAAATGCAGAAATTCCGGGCACTGTGCACCCAGCACCTAAAGTTATTAAAGGACCTCTGCCTGCATGAAGTGTTTAGCTGGATTGAATTTTTGTCCTGATGTCAGATGAAAGTGAGGGAGTGATTCTTCTGACTCCATTTAGGTTATCGCATTGTGCATTTGTAAAGAAATTTAAAAAGGTTTTGCAAACATCTTTTTTAATAATTCCCTTTCATTAACCCTCTCCTGCCTCATGCTGTATGGGCACAGTTACCAGTTGCCCTCCAGTGCCTTGCCCAAGCGACCATTTCTATGCGAGCTTCAGCAGTGAGTGTTGGAAGCTCTTCAAGTACAACAGGCATAACAGCTGCTTCCAATTTCCACCCTTCCCTCACCTTCACATGGTCCATCTCCGACTCTTCCCTTCCCTTCCTCGACTTCTCCATCTCCATCTCTGGGGATAGGTTATTGACTAACATTCACTACAAGCCCACTGACTCCCACAGCTACCTGGACTACACTTCCTCCCACCCCGCCTCCTGTAAGGACTCTATTCCATTCTCCCAGTTTCTCCGTCTCCGCCGCATCTGCTCTGATGATGCCACCTTCCATACCAGTGCTTCCGACATGTCTTCCTTTTTCCTCAACCGAGGATTCCCCTCTACCGTGGTCGACACGGCCCTCGACCGTGTCCGTTCTATCTCCCGCACTTCTGCCCTCACCCCTGCCCCTCCCTCCCGGAACCACGATAGGGTTCCCCTTGTCCTCACCTTTCACCCCACCAGCCTCCACATTCAACGGATCATCCTCCGCCATTTCCGCCACCTCCAAACACATCTTCCCCTCACCTCCCCTTTCAGCATTCCGCAGGGACCGCTCCCTCCGCGACACCCTAGTCCACTCCTCTACCACCCCCAGCACCCCTTCCCCTTCGCCCGGCACCTTCCCGTGCACGTGCAGGAGATGCAACACATGCCCTTACACCTCCCCTCTTCCCCCTGTCCAGGGCCCCAAACACCCCTTCCAGGTGAAACAGCGATTTACTTGTACTTCCTGCAATTTAGTATACTGTATTCGCTGCTCACGATGTGGTCTCCTCTACATTGGGGAGACCAAACGCAGATTGGGTGACCGCTTTGCGGAACACTTCCGTTCAGTCCGTAAGGGGGACCCCGAGCTCCCAGTGGCCTGTCACTTTAATTCACCGCTTCACTCCCACTCTGACCTCACCGTCCTCGGCCTATTACACTGTTCCACGGAAGCGCAGCGTAAGCTCGAGGAACAGCACCTCATCTTTCATTTAGGCACGCTACAGCCCTCTGGACTCAATATCGAGTTCAACAATTTTAGATCATAACCTCAGCTCCAATCACATTTATATTTTATTTTTTCCACCCTTTTATTTGCCCCCCCCCCACCTTTTTTTTCCTCCTAGAAGCTGGCAGCTGTCCTTCATTCTGCCAGTGGATTTCACACTTCTTTCAGCCTTAATCTGTCACATTAACACCACCTCTAGCCTTGCATATCTCTTAATGTCTCTTAATGTCTCTTCATCTCCCCCTTTGTTCTTTTATCCCCTCCCCCTTTTCCCAGCTTTACTCTGGCCTTAAATCTATTTGATTTCCGGCTCTTCACAGTTCTGACGAAAGGTCATCGACCTGAAACGTTAACTCTCTTTCTCTCTCCACGGATGCTGCCTGGCCTGCTGAGTTTTTCCAGCGTTTTCTGTTGTTATTTCAGATTTCCAGCATCCGCAGTATTTTGCTATCGTACAGGTTTCACTGTATTGGCCTTAGAGGGAATACAGCAGATTCACCTGAATGATACCGGAGCTTAGAGTTAAACAGTGAGGACAGTTTGCATAAACTAAACTTGAAGGAATGCAAGTCAAGAAGGTTTTAGGGGTGATCTAATCGAGGTGTTTAAAATGATAAAGGGATTCGATAGGGTAGATACAGAGAAACTATTTTCTTTGGTGGGGGGGAATCCAGAACAAGGGGACATAGCCTTAAAATTAGAGCTAGGCTGTTTAAGAGTGAAGGAATCACTTTTTCCACACAAGGTAGTGGAAATTTGGAACTATCTTCCTGCAAAAGGCTGTGGATGCTGGGGGGGGTCAATTGAAATGTTCAAGACTGAGATTGGTAGATTTTTGTTGGGTAAGGTGATCAAAGGATATGGAACAAAGGCGGATAAATGAAGGTGCGGTTCAGATCAGCCATGATCTGATTCAATGGTGGGACAGGTTCGAGGGGCTGAATGGCCTACTCCTGTTACTATACCTATGGTAGTCCACTAACCCACATAAGGCATCTGCCTTAGATGATCTCCTAGATTTTATCCTTGTTCTTATTGTGACCAGTATTGCAGTAGCAAGAAATTGTACAAAATCTCAACAAACTCAATAAAATTGTATGTTTTTCTTTTAATCTTCAGAAAAGACAGGTGAGAATAATGATGATGATGATGATGATGAAGATCCTGATTACGTCAACACCGTTCCTTGTCCATCTCTGTGAAGGTGAGAAAGTCACTCGGAATTTGACCAAATGTACTGGCTCAGCCTGTTCCAGTGAATGGAATGGGGCATGGGGTTGATGTAGTAAGAATGTTGAACATGAAACAACATGAACAAGATATGAAAATGCTCCTACCAGCTCCAAATATCAGCTTCTTAGGAATCCTTACATTGTCCATCATCTGAAAATTCCTAGGGCAACAAACTCTGATTACTAAGAACATAAGCCTTGGAGCATAACCTAGTGTCACAACAGCTGTAACATCCCAAGAGATATTGAATTGCCTTGATCCCTGGGATGAGAGGGCTGTCCTATGAGGAGAGATTGAGCCGATACTCTGGCGTTTTGAAGAATGAGAGGTTTTCACATTGAAACATGTAAGATTTTTAGGGGGGTTGACAGGGTTGAGAGGCTGTTTACCCTGGCTGGAGAGTCTAGAACGCGGGGGCATAGTCTCAGGATAAGGTGTCGGCCATTTAAGACTGAGAGGGTTGTGAATCTTTGGAATTCTCCACCCCAAAGGGCTGTGGATGCTGAATCGTTAAGTATATTCAAGGCTGAGATAGCGAGATAGAACAGAGTTTCTTCGCCGGGAGCAAGCGGAAGCCAAGCGCATGGAGCGCACGTCAACCCAAGCACCCCACTCACCCGCCCCTTCAACCACTGTCTGCCCCACCTGTGACAGAGACTGTTGGTCCCGCATTGGACTCATCAGTCACCTGAGAACTCATTTTTGAATGTGGAAGCAAGTCATCCGCGGTTCCGAGGGACTGCCTAAGAAGAAGAGATAGATTTTTGGACTTTAAGGGAATCAAGGGATATGGAGATCGGTCAGGAGAGTGGAGTTGAGGTCGAAGACCAGCCATGATCTTATTGAATGGTGGAGCAGGCTCGAGAGGCCGAATGGCCGACTCCTGCTCCTAATGCTTACGTTCTTATGCCTTCTGATACACGTGTGCTGAAAAGTGTAAGGAAGTGTCATGAGTCAAACTGCGCAACATTTATTATAACTTAATAAACTTGCCAAGGCATTTCATGGAGGAGAAATGATGCCAAGCTGAGGGAGAGATGATCGTAACCATGGTCAAAAAGATAGGATTTTTGATAATGTTTTTAAAGGCAGAGTAAGAGTAGGAGGGCTGAAGGGTTGAGGAGTTCCTGAGAGTAGGGCCAACACAACTGAAAACTATACACTGATGATAGCGCAAAAGAATAGCGGTGGAGGGCGGGGAAGCACAGGAAGCCAGAACTGGATGTGGGGTTGGAGCAAGTTGTAGAGGTTGTGAGGCTGTGGAAGGATTTGTAAAAGAGGATGAAGATTTAGAATTTAGTATTGGAGACAGGGATACAATGGAGATTGGCGAGGACAGGAGTGATGGGGCGGCAGGATGCAGACAATAGAACTTTGGAGTTTGAGTAGGGTGGTGCTTGGTAGAGCATCAAGGAGGGGGTTAGAGAAATAGAATCTGTATGTTATGAAAGCACAGATATGGGTTTTAATGGTAATGTGGTTGCAGAGGTTAAAGTAAGCGGTCTTCGTGATGGATACGATATGGGGTTTAAATTTCAGGTTAGGATCAAACAGGACAGTGATCTTGTGCACCGTCTGGTTCAGCCTAGTGAGCAGCTAGAGAAGGGATCATGCGCATGGTCAAAGTCATAAAGGATGTCACTGGAGAGTTTACCAGGATCGTCCCAGTGCTGTGGGCAGAGTGGAAGCTAGACTATAAAAATGTGAACAAGAAATTGTAGGGGTTTTGGTGGTGGTGGTGACGTGTTCAAGGCCCTTGGAGAGGTGAAGGGGGGGGTTAAGATGAGGCAGTAGATCATAGAATCATACACCACAGGAGGCGGCCATTCGGCCCATTTTGTCTGTGCCGGCTCTTTGCAAGGGCTATCCTTATTTTCACTCCCCATAGACCTGCAAATTTCTCCTAGTCAATTATTTATCCAATTCCCTTTTGAAAGTTACTATTGAATCTGCTTCCACCACCCTTTCAGGCAGCGCATTCCAGATCATAACAACCCGCTGCGTAAAACGATTTCTCCTCATCACCCTCCCTGGAGAGGAAGGAGGGATCGAAAGTGGCCTTTTGACATGGAAGGGAATGGTGCCAGTGCAAAGATAGCCATGTCAGTAAGAATTGGGGTAAGGAAGGTAGTCGAGTGGTCAGGATGGCTTGGGGTCATATGGAAAAGGAGAGGAAATGGGACACGTTGGAGGTTGCCCTGCAGTTTGTCCAGTTTTCTATCTGTACTAGTAGCAGATTTTATAAGTGTTCAAATTAACTTCTTGCTATTAATGACCATATCCTAATGCCTTGCTATGTGATGGGGATGGTTTTGCACCCGACTCATTTCTTCCAATGGAGGTTCCACCCAAACAAGGCCCCATAGCTGCTGGCAGCCCAGTCTGGCACTGGGTTCCGACCAAATTTAAAGGCCTTACAGTAGGAGTGTGCCATAACGATGCAGGTTGATAAAGTCATTTAAAAATGCAAACAAAGCACTGGGGTTCATTTCTAGAGGGATAGAATTGAAAAGTTATGTTAAACTTATATAGAACTTTGATTAGACCACACTTATAATACTGTGCACAGTTCTAGTCTCTATATTATGAAAAGAATATAGAGGCACTGGGAGGAGGCAAAGGATCATACCAGATCCCGTCTTTCAGATGAAACGTTAAACCGAGGCCCCGCCTGCCCTCTCGGGTGGATGTAAAAGATCCCATGGTACTATTGGAAGAAGAGCAGGGGAGTTCTCCCCAGTGTCCTGGCCAATATTTATCCCTCAATTAACATCACTAAAAAAACATTATCTGGTCAGTATCTCAATAGTGGGAGCTTGCTGTGTGCAAATTGGCTGCTGTGCTTCCCACATTACAACAGTGACTACACTTCAAAAGTACTTAATTTAGCTGTAAAGCACTTTGGGATGTACTGAGGTCGTGAAAGGCGCTATATAAATGCAAGTTCTTACTTTCTTAATGGTTTCTGCTCCTCTGCCTGAGAATACAGAGTTACCTGGGCTTGTCTGCTTCGCAGTACTGAATCAGCATTGACAGCTGCCCCAGCTTTCCTCCTCCCCTGCTACCCAACCAGAAACTGGGCAATATTGTTTGAGGTTGAGCGTGGAGCTCTAGCTCTCTGGGCTGGTCACTGGCAGGGTGTCGTGACAGTGAGATCAGGTATTGGATTAGTTAGACTGACTTCCAGTCAACCGGCGATAGTCTGCCCTTCCACCAGAGACTGAAGTCGTTGTGTGAGATTAGTGCACTGGTCTTCAATGTACATGAGCTAACTCTGGCAGCTCAACTCTTTAATAGCTTTTCAACTCCAAATGTACAGGAAGAATGAATTAATTGCCATGGATCCATACCTGTGTTGTGGAGTAAATTAATCTTAAGAACCAGAGGGGAGATGAGGAAAAAAAAAATTTACACAGCGAGTTATGATGATCTGGAATGCACTGTCTGAAAGGGTGGTGGAAACAGATTCAATAACTTTCAAAAGGGAACGTCAAGGGGAAAACATTGCAAGGGCTATGGGGAAAGAGCAGGGGAGTGGGACTAATTGGAGAGCTCTTTCAAAGAGCCTGGCACGGGCACGATGGGCCGAATGGCCTCCTGCTGTGCTGTATCGTTCTATGCTTCGACGATGATTCTGAGTTATACTTATCAGGAAAGACTGAACAGGCTTGGGCTTTTTTCTCTAGAAAAGAGAAGGCTGAGGGGAGACCTAATAGAGGTCTTTAAAATTATGAAGGGGTTTGATAGGATAGATGTGGAAAAGATCTTTGGAGACCAAAACTAGTCGCCATAAATATAAGGTCGTCACCAATAAATCCAATAGGGAATTCAGGAGAAACTTCTTTACCCAGAGAGTGGTGAGAATGTGGAACTCGCTCCCACAGGGAGTGGTTGATGCGAATAGTATAGATGCATTTAAGGGGAAGCTAGATAAGCACACGAGGGAGAAGGGAATAGAGGGTTATGCTGCTGCTGGGTTAGATGAAGAGGGGTGGGAGGAGGCTCGTGTGGAGCAGAAACGCCGGCATGGACCAGTTGGACCGAATGGCCTGTTTCTGGGCTGTAAATTCTATGCAAGAGACCTGCAGAACTTTGGGGTCTATCTGTCTTTAGGAGTCATACAAGAATCATGCCATAGTGAGGGGGTTAAAAAAGCTGAATGAATCTGAAATTAAAAGCAAGAAAATACTGGAAATGTGCAACAGGTCAGTCAGCATCTGAAAGAGAAAAGACAGGTTGATGTTTGAGTGAAAATCCTTCCTCAGAAGTGGAATTCTGAAACCGACCCATTTTTCAGATGCTGACTGACTTCCTGTTTCTATAGCAGTGAACAGGTATCCACCTGGTTTGTGTTGTACAGCAACAATTTGTATTTATATAGCACCTTTAACAGAGAAACATCCCAAGGCATTAGGAAAAATGGATACCTAGCCTAGGAGGTACTATGAGGGCTGACCAGAAGCTTGGCCAAAGAGGTGAGTTTTAAGGAGGGTCTTAAAAGAGAGGGAGGTGGAGAAACAGGGAGGTAGAGAAACAGAAGGGTTTAGGGAGGGAGTTCCAGAGCGTAAAGCTTAGGCAGCTGAAGGCATTGGCTGCTAATGTTGGGGCGAAGGGAGGGGGAATGTACAAGGGGTTATAGCCAGAAAAAGAGAGTTTAGGGGAAGGGGATATAGTGCTGGAGAAGGTGGGGAGGGGTGAGGTTACGGAGGAACTATATGGCGTTTTATGTGGTTTCTCTGTTCACAAGAGTTTCGAAATGATTAGGGCGATAAAACAAGCATATCTTTCTTTAAATGAATTAATATTTACACTAAACATTTTACCCATATTATTTCCTTTAGCATACGGATAGCTGGAAGAAAACTTAAATAGAAGACTCTTACAGACCGTGACGCTAACTATTCTCAGATGAATTCAAATGGACTATTTGAAGAGGAAGATAGTCTACAAGCCTCTGGAGAATTCCTTACTTTCTCGCAATACAAAGCTTTTTTGTGTGTTTCTTAGTTCTGCTAAGAATACTTGCAAAGTCACAACATTCATAGACAGTTACTTACCGAGTCTTCATCTCCATTAATTTATTGCTGCACAAGAATCAAATTCTGATGGTGCACTTTCCAAATCAAACAGGTTAATTCCGCTCTGTTTAAACATCATTTCATCTGAATTGGAAGATTTCAATGATGACCATTCCATTCGGCTGTGCTGATACCAGCCCCGTCCGTACCTGCTTTGGTATCATTTAATGGTGTTTCTGATACGGCAGCCATTCAGGACCATCTGTTTTAGTTCAATCCACAAGCTCTGAATGCGCCAGAAGATCGACCATCATTTCTCATCCTCAATTAGTATTTTATTAAATTATTGTATCTATTGTTGAATTTAAAATGTTCACGTACATTCTAAGCCAGTTTAGAACCATTGCCCCTACATATAGAACAAAAGTTATTGAATGGCATCGAAGCTCTGTTGTTAAAATAATTATTTTGATCCTGTATTATGTTTTAAACTGTGCTTTGTATTAAGTCCTTCTGTGATGCACAATGAAATCCTGTGTTATGAACAGTACACAGTTTCACCCAGGATTCATGGTACATGTAATTCTAAAGATATTATGAGCTATTTTATGAGTCAATGGAAAATTCTGCACAAGTTTATATCAAGCCATTGTGTTCACTGTTGATCAAAATTTTATAAACTTTATATATTAAATGATTAAAAGCATTTCCTGTTTGGATGATTTGGTGGTGTAGGATGTTGTTGTGCCAGTGGGGGTAGGTTAAGGTTTCAAGTGCATTGGCCACCTGTCAAACTCGAACAAGATGGTGCTCAGACACTCGAGCAGCCAGTTAGAGTGAAACTAGGAATGATCCGGGAACAGATCACATTCATCCACCACATGTGGTACATGCAGTGGACCGAAAGTTGTTTTCTTTGTTATCTGAATGCACAAAGCATTCGCAACAAAATAGATGAATTAATAGCACAGATAGAAATAAATGGGGTTGATTTAATAGCCTGTGACTGCAGAGTGACCAAGGTTGGGAACTAAATATTCCAGGATATTTGACTTTTAGAAGAGACAGGCAGAATGGAAAAGGAGGAGGGGTAGCCCTGATAATAAAGGAGGGAATAAAGACAGTAGAGAGAAAGGATCTTGGCTCGGAAAGACAAGATTTAGAATCAGTTTGGGTGGAGCTAGGAAACAACAAAGGACAGAAAACACTAGTGGGAGTAGTCTATAGGCCCCCCTAACAGTGGTTGTACTGTCAGGCAGAGTATAAATCAGGAAATTAGAGATGCATGTAACAAGGGTAATACAGTATTCATGGGGGACTTTTAAGTTTCATATAGACTGGGCAAACCAAATTTGCAGAAATAGTGCAGAGGAAGAGTTCATGGAATGCATTCAAGATAGTTTTCTAGATTAGTATGTCAAGGAACCTACGCGGGAATTGGTTATTTTAGATCTAGTACTGTGCGATGAGACAGGGTTAATTAATAACCTTGTAGTAAAGGAGCCTCTGGGGAGCAGTGATCATGATAGAATTTTATGTTGAGTTTGAGAGTGATTTAGTTAAGCCCGAAACTAGGGTCCTAAACCTGAACAAAGCAAACTATAAGTATGAGAGGCGAGTTGGCTAAGGTAGGTTGGGAAACTAGATTAAAAGACAGTAGAAAAGCAATGGCAAACATTTAAAGCAATAATTCATAATTTGCAAAGAATATATATTCCCTTAAGTAATAAAAACACCATGGGAAAAATGGTCCAACCGTGGCTAACAAGAGAAATTAAAGATAGTATTAGATTAAAGGAAGAGGCTTATAATGTTGCCAAAAATAATAAGCCTGAGGATTGGGAGGATTTTTGAATTCAGCAAAGGAGGACCAAGAAATTGATAAAGGGAAAATAGAATGCGTGTAAACTAGTGAGACATAAAAACAGACTGTAAAAGCTTCTATAGGTATGTAAAAAGGAAAAGATTAGCGAAAGTAAATGTGGGTCCCTTACAGGCTGAGACAGGGGAAATTATAATGGGAATAAGAAAATGGCAGAGAAATTAAACAAATACTTTATGTCTGTCTTTACGGAAGATGACGCAAAAAGCTCCCAGAAATAGTGGAGAACCAAGGGTCTAGGAGCGAGAATGAGGAACTGAAATAAATTAGCAAAAATAGGTACTGGAAAAATTAATGGGACTGAAAGCCGATAAATCCCCTGGACCTGATGGCCTACATCCTAGGGTTTTAAAAGAGGTGGCTATAGAGATAGTGGATGCAGTGGTTGTCATCTTCCAAAATTCCATAGATTCTAGAATGGTTCCCACGGATTGGAAGGTAGCAAATGTAACCCCACTATTTAAGAAAGGAGGGAGAGAAAAAACGGGGAACTACAGACCAGTTAGCCTGACATCAGTAGTAGGGAAAATGCTAGAATCTATTATTAAGGACGTGGTAACAGGGCACTTAGAAAATAATAGGATTGGGCAGAGTCAACACGGATTTATGAAAGGGAAATCATGTTTGACAAATCTGTTAAGAGTTTTTTGAGTTTGTAACTAGCAAAATAGATAAGGGGGAACCAGTGGATGTAGTGTATTTGGATTTTCAGAAGGTATTCGATAAGGTGCCACACAAGAGGTTATTAAAGAAAATTAGGGCCCATGGGATTGGGGGTAATATACTAGCATGGACTGAGGATTGGTTAACAGACAGAAAAGAGAGAGTAGAAATAAACGGGTCATTTTCGGGTTGGCAGGCTGTAACTAGTGGGGTACCGCAAGGATCAGTGCTTGGGCCTCAGCTATTCACAATCTATATCAACGATTTGGATGAGTGTAAACAAATGTAATATATCCAAGTTTGCCGATGATACAAAGCTAGGTGGGAATGTAAGTTGTGAGGAGGATGCAAAGAGGCTTCAAGGGGATATAGACAGGCTAAGTGAGTGGGCAAGAACATGGCAAATGGAATATAATGTGGAAAAATGTGAAGTTATCTACTTTGGTAGGAAAAATAGAAAAGCAGAGTATTTTTTTTTTTAAATGGAGAGAGATTGGGAAATGTTGGTGTTCAGAGGGACCTGGGTGTCCTTGTACACGAATCACAAAGTTAACATGCAGTACAGCAAGCAATTAGGAAAGCAAATGGTATGTTAGCCTTTATTACAAGAGTATTTGAGTATGAGAGTAAAGATGTCTTACGCAATTATATAGGGACCTGGTGAGACCACACCTGGAGTATTGTGTACAGTTTTGGTCTCCTTACTCAAGGAAGGATATACTTGCCATAGAGGCAGTGCAACGAAGGTTCACCAGACTGGTTCCTAGGACGGGGAGTTTGTCCTGTGAGGAGAGATTGAATAGACTAGGCCGATATTCTCTAGAGTTTAGAAGAATGAGAGGTGACCTCATTGAAACATACAAAATTCTTACAGGGCTTGACAGGGTAGATGCAGGGAGATGTTTCCCCTGGCTGGGGAGTCTAGAACCAGGGATCACAGTCTCAGAATAAGATGTCGGCCATTTAGGACTGAGATGAGGAGAAATTTCTTCACTCAGAGGGTGGTGAATCTTTGGAGTTCTCTACCCCAGAGGGCTGTGGAGGCTCAGTCGTTGAGTATATTCAAGACAGAGATCGATATATTTTTGGATATTAAAGGAATCAAAGGATATGGGGAAAGTGCAGTTGAGGTAGAAGATCAGCCATGATCTTACTGAATGGCAGAGCAGGCTCGAGGGGCCGAATGGCCTACTCCTGCTCCCATTTCTTATGTTCTTAAAAAAAAAGATACGGCAGGGTTTTCACTTTGTAGAAATTACTTTTGGTCAAACTATAGTAAATGCATAGTGTTGAAATCATGTTCATTCTGTACTATCACCAGGGATTGAAGCAGAGAAATTCTTGACACGGCTGCAAACCATGAGCTGATTTAGAACCACAGTCGAGCAAGAGGACTGCACAAGGTTGTTGCCTCCCGAGAATGACACATGCGCTGGTGCTGCTGAGCCTACGAGAGAGAGTGTGGGGCTGCAGAATAGTAGAGTGGTGCCAAACCCCTAGCCCATATTGGACCAATACAGATCAGAAAGACAGAAACAATCGAACTGTACCAGACCAAACAAACATGCACGAATCCCTTGTGTATATTAGTGTAGAAGGGGCAACAAAAATTGTTTAACTCAGTCAGCATCCTATTACTAGTTTATTCCTTTCGCAGTGAGAGATTCCCAAAACAATACTGGTGGGCTGTTGGCTTGATGGAAGTAACATAAATGGAGTAACTTCATGTCTATCAGGACATGAGTTAACAGCACCTTCCCTAGCCAGAGCAATGTTAACAGCACCTTCCCTAGCCAGAGCAATGTTAACAGCACCTTCCCTAGCCAGAGCAATGTTTTTACAAGCGGTGGATTGGATTATGATGCATATTGCATACTGGGAAAAATAATTTACTTAAGTGGGTACATCTATTGTAAAAATAGGGTAATTAGGCATTCTAGCTGCACTTACATCATTACCTGGGTTATGGTGCTGTTCTCTTATCTGGGAAAGGGCTCCTATATTCTGTTTGCTGCAATCATTTGACCTATACTGATAAATATATACCTCAGCCAAACATAAAATCCCAAAGCACAATTGCTACACACTCCCACGGTACAGAACTGATGATCCAAGCTGAAGATGGCTTGGCTATGTTTACCAGGTCTCAGCTGTACTAGGAGATTCTCTGATCACTGACTGATGATGTAGAACCAGGTTTGGAGGAGGTTCAATTGAATTGGTTCAAAATGATACATATTAATCTGGTTTGTATTCTCCCTCCTACAGTTTCTTGGAATGAAAACCTTTGGAGAGTGGGCCGTACTGAATTGCGGCTTTGGATATTATACCACGAAACCGGTTTCAACATCTATTGAATATGACCAGTTGGGACTGTTTGAAGCGGTGTACTACTTCCCACCCAGGGTAAGGGTTGGGAAAATCAGCCCTCCAGTGCAGTGTCCTCATGCATTCCAGATACTTTCATACAGCTCTAATAATATGAAAGTGGGTGCCAAGCCTCAAGAGATTGTAACTGGCACTGGAAACTCTAATAT
Source organism: Squalus acanthias (assembly GCA_030390025.1). NCBI lineage: Eukaryota > Metazoa > Chordata > Chondrichthyes > Squaliformes > Squalidae > Squalus > Squalus acanthias. Next base: position 42,277,366 of record CM059448.1, on the reverse strand, counting down.
GAAATGACACCATATAAAAAGCAGCACTAAATTAAGCTAAAAAAAAACTATTGGGAAACAGAATTGATCGGGCCTTTGAAAGGCCCCAAACCGTGTGAAAATCCTACTGGTGAATGCTGCCTTCCTGGTAGGAGCGTTCCCGAGGAAGGCCCCAGTTTCGGGTGTTTTAGGCACTTCCTTAAAAGAGAAGGAAAGTCTTTGAACAGTGTACAGTGCTGAGATTTACATTTCACTTCAGCGATGAAAACACTGGAGATACTAAATATTGAGAGGTCGCACAACACCAGGTTATAGTCCAACAGTTTTATTTTAAATCACAAGCTTTCGGAGTTAAAACTCCTTCGTCGGGTGAAGTGAGGAGATACAGAATCGTCAAAGCATATATAGATAGAGAACAAAGCATGTGTAACTTACAATTGCAGACAACTGAATTCAATCATCCTGACTGTTTATCTGCCGAGGTGTGATAAAGTTAATCAGGTCAGCCAGGAAGGTACCACATCAAAGACATAGCAAGATACAACTGAGACAATGAGGTGGAATCGCATGGGGTCGAACGTGTCAAAAGCTGCCGTCTGTATGTAAAACGATTAACTTTAAAATTTTTACTTTTTTACTGGGAATCACATCTGTGAACAAGCCAACGACGACTACTAAATATGCCATTAATTTTAATCATAAAAATTAACATTTTTTCTGCAATATCCATAAACTGAAATAAATTTACCAATCTAACTGGATTGCTTTCTGTTAAAAGTATATTTATAATAGGAGTTAACGATTTTATTCTGCATGTTTCTTTAGCAAACATTTCAATAAAAAGGCCTAATTCAAACTTTTTTTCCAGTAGTAGATGGGATCCACCTATCTTCTGCTGTGAGAAACACTAGAGGCTGGATTTTCCCCGAGTCCCACCCGCACGGTGCGGGAGAACACGGGAGACGGTGGGAAACCCGGAAGGTCGGGATTCCTGGCACCCTGTGGAGTTTTAACTCCCCAGCGTGGGTGCGATGTCATCGCCCGGAGGTCAGCCTCATTTGACAGGATGGCTTTCAGCCGTGCGGGGAACTCGGAGAAGGAGGCCGGAGCAACAGGTAAGTGCTGGGCCCAGGATGGCGGTGGGGGGGGAGGTCCGATCTCAGGGGTGTTCCAGGCCCGGGGGGAGGGCCAAACTGCTGGTGGGTGAGCTTGGTGGGCTGGGAGGAAGCACTCCTGCTCACCCGGCCCACAAGGATTGCTTCTCGAGGCTGAGGCCACCTCGCTGCAGCCACCGGGAATCCCGAGCCCCGGGATCCCCTTCCGTCTGAAGTTAAACCTGCAAAGCAGGTTAAAGTAGAGGCCTCAGGCCTCATTACCATATGTAAATTGCCAACTCGCCTCCTGGCAGCAGGTTGGCAGCCCGCCCCCACCCCGTCCCGCCTGAGTGCAAGGTGAAATTGGGCGGGTTGGGGTTTCACATTTTTTCCCAACTTTCACTCTCTCCCCACCCCCCCCCCCCACGTCTCCAACCCACCCGCTCTTACCTCATAAAATTCCGACCTAGGTGTTCTGAATGAATTCTGGGAGAGATCGGTATAGTCTGCTCCAACCATGAAAGACTCAGGGACACATGGTATTAGCCCTACCTCGATTGTTTGCTCACTTCAAACCGCTGTTGAAATAATGCCACCTGAATGATATACCAATTCATTCTAGGGAAGAAAGCGTTCATTCTAAAAACATGGTTATACACTGCGGCATCCCCGATGGCAATATTCTGGAGCAGAAAAACATCAACATGTTTGGCAAAATGGAGCAGGGGTTATCGCTGTGCCCCTATGATTTTGGCAGTAATACTTAACCCACCCAGATTATATTTTTTTAAACCTATGTGAAGGGCGACGGCCCACAATCCAAGATTGGATAGCAGAAGAGAACCCTGGATGAATCAGAAAGTCGCGATTAGATAATGTGAAGCTTGAGTTTTAAAAACATGAAGGGAAGACTGAGGGAGATTACGAGTTCCACAGTTTTGAGGGCTTGAGAAAGCACAACGCAGAGCAGGAGAGGGTAATGAGTCTTGATTTTAAGAGTGAGGATGCAGGGAGGAGAAGTGGGTAGGGTGGCGTATTCGTAGATTAAGAGGAACAAGGAAAGTTTGGAGGAGTTCTGACATAGGTCACCTAAATAGAGACAAGACAAACTGTGACAATTTTAATAAAGCAGGAAAGCCGGGAGAGGGCAAGAGTACTTTTATTTGAAGTACTCCTCCCTTTAAGTTTCTAAGGCTTTTTATGAAACTAGCATGAATACACTTGTTAGGTCTTGCTCCCTGCTGTCACTGGAGCAGCCCATCAGTCACAGACTGATCCTCATACAACCACTTCCTATAACCGCCATCACTGGAGTGGCCAAAGGGGAAGCAGACCTGACTCAAGCATTTCTATCCCAGCAACAAACTTACCTCAAGAACCATCATTCTACAAAAAGCAGGATACTTTAGCATTTCCCCCACAAACATTACTTCCCCATTAAACACTATTCTAGTCTGTTCCTTTTCAATCCAGCTAATCAGATCAGACAATTCCTAACCCACTGACGTTTAAGCCATTGTTGTAATTCCATTTCAAACCTGAATCCGAAAACTGTCTATCCTATTTTTGCAGCTCTCAAACCCTCCGGTTTGAAAAACTCCAGGTTCCTAATTTTCTTGCACAACCTCTTCACCCATCTCTGGTGGATAAACTCTCCTCTTTTCTTCACCCTCTCTACCCCCACCACCCCCAATAAAATAAATTTGTCGAGAACAAGGAAACCAGATTGTGTGCGTGTATGCGTATACGACTGTGTATCCAATTAATCACATCTATGACTACGTTTTTGACATTCCCAGTGTGAATCATGTTTTTTTCTAGAACTGATGATCAGGTCAACAGATATAAAAAAACAACTCACCTGTAAATCCCCAGAGCAGGTGCATTATTTATATTATGAAAGTGCTGAGAAATGTCAACATCTTTATCATATTCACCAGTTTAAAAAAAAATCTATTTGGTTTCAGCATGTGTGCTTATTTCCACGGAGACAGTCATGGCAGTGTAGAAATGCAGTCTAGCATGCACATTAGCTGGGATTTAAGTGGCCCCGTGGGGTACTGTATCACACATGGGGCTATTTTCATGGTGTAATTGTGTACAATCGGGACCAATGGCAAAAACAGAAAGCAGCGATATGTGAAAACCCCCTGCAGTGAGTTCATTGCCAATTCATCTAAACCGGCATGAATTTATTTCATGAATAACTGGAGTAGGGAAGAAATAACAGTACAGGCTATTACCTGCGCTGGATCTGATCAGCCATTGAGTCAGTATCTTATCAAGAAACTTGCACAGGCTATAGGGCAAAATCTAGACGAGAACAGAATATTAAAACCCATCCATGAAAGAGGCAAGTCAAGATGCCAGCAACATCTGCGTCCCGTGAGTGAATAAAACAAAATATAGGTTGGGAGTAGGCTCGTGTGGAGCATAAACACTGGCATAAGCCAGTTGGGCCGAATGGCCTGTTTCTGTGCTGTACATTGTATGTACATATATAAAGATTTCATATTGAAAATAACCACCTCCAACTTTGAAAGTCTAGGCACAAGGTTCAGCTTTTAGTTTCCACTCGCTCAAATCTGTGCTCTGTGGTTGTCTTTTTCCACATTGAGAAATATGTTCATTGTAAATTTAATACGATTGCTGTTTTCCTCTGCCTTAATCCATAAATGCTGATCCCTTCTAAGTGAAAATACCAATGAAAGACCGCTGCGTTAAAGTTGCAAACTGCAAACACTGCTTCAAGTAGAGAAGCAAAGAAGAGTCACGCTTGCTAAAATAGATGCCAGATAATGCCTTGCTCTGCAGTCAGTAACAAAAGAAAATTTGCCCAACATCAGCACAAATCAACTACACTGATTTGTGAACATTAAGATTTTTGCATTTATTCTGTGAACTTTAAACAAGCTCCAGAAAGTGACCAAAGCTGAGATACAGAAGTACAAAACTATAGAATCCTATATATACACAGGAAAAGTGTCCGATAGGAGATATCTAATGATAGTCTATACAGACACTTTACACACAAGTCTGTAACAAACTTAAATCTAGCCTTTGAAAACAAAAGCACCCTGGAGATTACGACACATGCATTAACTTGCAGGTGGAGCCGCAGTCTTTTGGCAAAGTCGAGCGAGCAGTCCAGCCATTTGTAACAAGGAATTCACCCCTTCTGCAATCCTCATATGAGTGTATCCAATCTCCTGCAGGGATCGAGAAGAAAGGAGAATTTACTTTTTAAAATCATTGACAAACTTTCAGCTCAAAGTCTACTAGTTACATCTTGGTTTCAAAGCCTTTCTGTTTCTTAGCCATTTCTCTAACCATGTACCATAATTTGCGTAACAAATTAAAATTGGGTGGACAACAGCAGTTTTGCTCTGCAATTCGGTTTCACCTTCTCGCCTCCCACTTCTTTCCACGGAGGTGGCAAGTTTTGTGGTAATGAAGGTGAAGGATGTATGAGGAATTTTCTCCTTTTAGAACAGCATTAAACCTGCCTAAATCAGGAATATGAACTACATAAAGCTCTACTTCAAACAATGAACCCTAAACGCGAAAGACTGTCACTCTAGCCTGACATTTCCATATGAGCCATCCCTTCTGCAAATCAGCACTAAACATTGGGCAGTTTTATATTGTGGGCTCGAACCAAATGGGGCCCAGAGCAAGACTGCCCAGTCTCATTACAGACAGAAAATACTCATTTGTTATTCCAAGATGGGTTCAAACATGGGTTTCTGTAAGAAAGGACCATGTTGTAACAACACCATCACTCAACCGTTCTTTCATCCCATTTTCCTCTCATTTTCCCAGGACCCATTCCTGTGGCACTAATTAAGATGCAGGTGATCTGCTCCATGCTTCTAGTCAACGTTACTGTGCTACCAACTTCTAACGGAGGAGAAAAACCCAACCTCAACTTGCTCCTAATGGTCCCAAACAAGATCAACTCACAAGGAACTGTGAATGTGAAGCCACTATCCAGCCATTATAGCGGCCTAAAGTTTCTGCTGGTTTTACCAGGGCAATTCGCCTGAAAGCAGGCAAACCTGCGTAAAAGATTGCGGAAGTTTAAACGCAAGTTATGTCGCGTGTCAATCAAGTTTCCATGATCTTTAACACTGGTTTAAAAAACATCGCGCTGGAAGCCAGTCCTGCCCAAAAAACTGGCTCCGCCCCCAGATTGAAATAATGAGGATGGCGATTGTACCAGTTTGAGAAGACTCCTCAAATTAAGCTAGTTTTTTTTTGGTACAAAGGCACATTTTAAAAATTAAAATGTATTTAATTTACAAATAAACGGACTCATGTACACCAATGAAACTAGTAAATGGTTCTGTATAGTTTTTTAAAGTCATTTTCAGTGATTTAAAATTGGGTTACTCACAGGTGGTGGACTAGACAGACACTTGTTAAAAATTCTTATTTTTTTTTTGAGATAAACCCATTTTCAGCTGCACCAGGTTACCACTCACATATCAAGGGATTTTTTTAATGCAAGGAAAAATAAACAATTACGTTCTATTACTGCCCGATTGCGCTGGTTCATGGAAGAGTTTAGGTTTGTAAGTATGCAAATTAGCTCGGGCAGAGACTTCAACCATAACTTCACTTCAGAAAAACAGCGGAATTAGCGCCCAGATTGCCGATTGCACCCAATTGCGGAAGTTCCACCCCAGCATGTCTAATACAAGCTGCAAGTTGAACAGAGATATTGAAATGATTCTGGTCACAAAAGCAAGACAAGTAAGCAACCTAAAGATAGAACACTTGGGAAATAGCGACTTTAATCAAATTAAAGTGCATGTTAATTAGCCAATATAAGTGGGCTGAAAGGGGCCTTTGCCCAGATTAATATGGTTGGAAAACTGGCAAATCAAACCAGCACCAGCAATGGAAGATAATTAAGTTGGTGGTGAATAAGGTATGAATTAAGTATGTCAAAGGCTTGGATTTCGTGGTTAAATGGAGAGATTAGAGCAAAAATAAAGTTTAAAAAAAAAGGAAACATATGGGGAAGGGGGCGTTTAGAGAATATATAAGAAAGCTATAAGAAGCAAACAGTATAAAAGGGAGGTTGGCAATGCCAAGAACAAGTCAACATAAAAGGGTAACAGCAACAGTTTTTATGAACACACATGTAAAGGTGTGGGCCACTTGGAGATAAAGGCTCTTGGCAGCAGAAATACTTGGTAAGCATTTTGCCTCAGGTTCTTCCTTAACAGAGGGAGGTGAAAGTGGGACTGTAGGTTTCCGAGGAGGAGATGTGGAAGAACCACAACTGAAGATAAATATTCAAGAAGAAACTATTACAAAAGTTAATGGGGCTAAAAGTAGAAGAGTCACCAAACCCAGATGGTATGTATCCTGAGGGAATGTAACAGAGACATTAACCAGAATCTTTGATAATATTTGGAAGCATTAATTGTGTCAAAGGATGAAAAATGGCAAATGGTACTCCTCTGCTCAAGGAGAAAAGGGATAAGCTAGGAAATTACTGGCCAATTAGTTTTACCTGTGTTAGGGTTAAACTTCTATAGTTTATAATATGGGATAAAATTAGTGCATAGAAAAGCAAAGGATAGTCAGCATGGACTTGGAAAGGGCAGGTTCGCTTGACCAGTTTAATTGGTTTTTTTGAGGAAATCATAGCGTAGAGATAAAGGGAACGCTGTGGATGTTGCACAAGGATTTTTGGAAGGTGTGGAATAAGGTGTCACAAAAGAGATTTGTTACGAAAATTATGGCACATGGTTAGAGAAATGGCTAAGGAGCAGAAAGGAGAAGAGACTGGTAGGATGTGGATAGCGGTGTGACCTCTTGCTTTACACTTATATGTGACATGGACATAGGTACAAAAGGAAAGATATTGAAATTTTGTGATGATGCAAAATTAGAAGCATGACACACTGAGGAAGAATACAGGACAATATAGACAGGTTAGAGGACTGGGCAGATATATGAGAGGTACTGAGAAATGTGAAGTGGCACACTTTGGGAAAAGGAACAGTGAAAGAAAGTATACCCTAAGCAATGACATTGTTCACAGAGTGGAGGAAGAGAGAGCTGGAGGTGCAGGTACAGGGTCTTTAAAAAGTGGAGAGAAAAGGTCATAAAGCAAATGGGATTCTGGATTTTATACATGGTGGCATTAAATATAAAAACAGCAAGTGAGGATATTGGTTAGGCCACAGTTAGAATACAACTAGCAGTTTGGGGCGCCCCAGAATAAGAAGGATATCAGAGACATGTTGAGGCTACACTGACGATTTACTAGAATTTAACTAGAAATTGGGCTATTTCATTGAAATAGAAAATGTTAAGAGGGGAGGGGGATCTAATGGAGGCTTGCAAGATTATGAAAGGATTTGAGCAGGTAAATAGTGAAAGATAATTTCCAGTGGTTAGCAAATTGGTAACAAGGGGGCATAAACTCAGGATGATCACTAGAAGAATGAAATAGGAGATTAGAAGATATGTTTTCATTAGAATATGGAATGCTTTAAAAACACAAGTGGTTATTGAGGCAAAGAATATATCATTTAAAAGGGAATTGGATAAGTATTTGAAAAGTAACAGTATAATGGATATGAAGAACATGGAAATGGAATTAGAGCAGTTAGCTCCACTCGCAGGGTTGGCATCAGAACAAGCATGGTGCGTCAAACCTCTACTTTGCAAAAGAAAATCAAAAGGCATCAAAGCAAAAGAAATTTAGACAACTTTCTTTCAGTAAAAGGGTAGAATTATTAAATAAATCACCAGCAGAAGTGGTGAAATTGAAAACCATGGCAGGTTTTTTTTTTATATAAAAAGGACTGGATGACTTCCTGCCAGTAAATGGGATATAGGACATTAGTTTCAGAATCACAGTAAGGAGCCTGATAGGAGGGTAGGCTAGGATTAACCAATAGTCTTCCCTTGCTTAAAACATAAATGTTGCATGCTGTTTTACTCCCATACACGTTAAGGGAAACAAGTAAGCAATAGTGAAAACTATTTCCTTTCAACATCGTCCTCTGTGTGGAAGACTTGTATTCGTATTGTACCTTAGGACATTTCAGAAATGTCTCAAAACACTTCAGACACAATGAAGCATTTATTGCTGTTACATTGAAGCGCACCAGAATCCTACTCTTCTAATCGGGTTATGGGATCTTTAACATCCACAAGAACCACCAGAATGGGCAGATGAGGTCTCTGTTGTCTGCAGGATGACACCTCCGACAATGCTGAATTCTCTCAGTACTACACTGGAACGTCAGCCTCGACGATGTGCTCAAGTTCTGGTGTGGAGCACAAACCCTCTACCATCTGACCCAGAGGCAAGGACGCACCCAAGCAGTTCAAGCTGATCAAGTCAAATAGAAGCATACTGGTTTTCTGAGGGGTGTTTTTTTAATGCCACTTATTTTAAAGTAAAGCTGATTGGATAATCTAGGCTCCAGGGCTTTAACCTTTCTCACCTTGATAAACTCCAGCTTCAAGTACTCCTGCATTTGGAAAGTTTTGCAGACTCTGAAGATGTTGCCAATGATGTCCTCAGGTGAGTAACCCAGCTTCCAGAGGTGAGCAACAACCTGCAGATGAAAAATAACAGGCATACAACAGATAGATGATCAGCAAACACCAAGGACAATGAAACAATCCCGTGCCAAATAATCACAGAGGGAAAAAATGGTGCAAATGAATTGGCTACCAGCTGAAAAACTAGATTAAAATAGAATTATGAAGTGTGAATGGAGGTGAAGAGAGAGAGGTGGCAGTGACGACAGGCTTAGAGCAGGCAAGGGAGCACATGGAGGGCTCACAGTGGGCTTTTTGAGGAGGGTGTGATGACAGCAGTTTTGAAGGACGAAAGATAGTTCCCATAAGGAGAAGGCCATGATGGGGAGCGGAGGGAGGGAGATGGAGGTGAAACTAAAGAGGGATGAGGCAGTCAAGCAGATTGTCACAATCTTTCAGACAAAGAAGCCCATGAGCTCCTCGCGCTTGGCGTTGGAGGAGATTGCAGAAGAGAGTCAGAGGCAGCAGTTTATTATTAAGAGAGTATTGAGAACATCCTGACCCTGCTGAATAGTCTTGGAGTAGGAGGAGATTTTGGGAATGGAGAGAGAGAGAGAGAGAGAGAGAGAGAGAGAGAGAGAGGGTTCTGTTTTGGGTGTAGAGCTGCTCTGATGAAGCATCTACACTCGAAACATTAACCTGCCATTTGTCTTTGCACATGCTGATGGACCTGCTGTGTATTTCCAGCATTCTTAGCTGAAAAATAAAAGCTTGAGGGGACATCGATAAATGTGTTTGAGATTTAACTATAAACTTGGACAAATGATAGTGTCACCATGTAGAACCTACCTTGTATGCCTCGTCGATGTTTGCATTCACACAGTGCTGAATCATCTCTTTTACTAAGAGTGGATGAGGCTCATCACACACCTATTGGAAACAGGGCTGTCAGTTAAAAGGATAGAACTATAATGGATCAGAACATGTAGTATCTTCAGTGGTTTTGCCTGTAACGACCCAAAGTTGCTGTAATTTTTCCTCCCAAGTCTGCTGCAAGGACTTTCATAGGTCATTGTTTTGACTCCACTACATAAACCCAACCAGAATATCTCAACCATCTGCAAGACATGCAAATGATTAAGTTATGTACTTGCCCAACTACAGCTGACAGTTGCGTGCACACTCAAATGCACAAAAACTGAGAAAAGTCTATTTATATAGCGCCTTAGTACATCCTCAGGATGTTCCAAAGTACTACACAGTCAATGTATTACTCTTGAATGTAGTTACTGTTATGTTGGTAGATGCAGTAGCAACCTGGATGATTCCACAAACAGAAGATAGATGAATAACCGGATAATGTGTTTTATTTGGTGGTTGTAATTGGTCAGGACACTGGGAGAGCTTTTTGCTCTTCTTTGAAAAGTACCTCGAGATCTTTTACATCCATCTGAATTGGCAGGCAGGACCTTGGATTAACGGCTCACAGACAAGGTGGCACCTCCAGCAATGCAGCACTCCCTCGGTACTGCACTGAAGTGTCAGCCTAGATTATGTGCTTAAATCCACAGTGCAGCTTGAACCCACAAGCTTGACTCAGAGGTGAGAGTGCTACCAGCTGAGCCAAGTTGACATCTAAACTCCAATCCACTTAAGCTTGTATTGGTGTGAATTCACCAATCCCGTGCTCCCAGGAAGGACCTAGCTAACGCGGGACTGGCAAACGTACCATCATTCGCTTACAAATGTAAAAAAAATAAAATCTTAAAAACAGTCTTTAAAAAGATTTGAGGCAAAATACTGCTCAATGCGTTAATAAAACAATGAAAATGTGAGTCATTATAACACAACAACAATGGTGCACATCAAGGCCAAAACCATTGTGGTCACATTAAAGCAACTAGAAAGCAGCACTATACTAATCTTCATGAACGCATGTGCAAGAGCAATGGAGTGAAAATGAGTTTTTACGCATTAAGGAGGCAACAGTTCTTCTGTTTTTTTTATAAACATGCAATGGGGAAAATTGTGTTACAAGAGGAAGATGCATTCTACTATTAAAAAGAAAAAAAATTATTCAGGCAATTCAGGCCAGATCTAACAAAACAAAACAAAAAAAATCACTGAACAGCATCAAACACATTAAGAAAAATAATCGATGTATGGTGTAAAGTAACAGCAACATTCTGTAACTAAACAAGTGCAAGACTGGCTCAGTGGTAGCATTCTTGCTCGCACACATAAATCTGGGCCGATACTTCAGTGGAATACTGTATTGTTGGAGGCACCTGTCTTTCAGATAAGATGTTAAACCAGGGCCTCGTCTGCCTGTTCAGGTGAACGTTAAGAATCCCACAGCACTATTTGATGAGGAGCTGAGAATTCTCCCAGTGTCCCAGCCACCATTCATCCCTCAGTAAACACCACCGAAAACAGATTAACTGATCATAAGCTTCAAGTGCTTTGGGAAGTCCGGAGATTTGTGAAAGGTGCTATAAAAATCCAAGTTCTTTCTTTCTACAAGAATCCTAAGCACTTACCTTGAAAACATTTTCACTGTTGACAAACCCAAATCCCGAATGTGTTGACTGCAAGTTGTTCAAAGCCTGTTAAGATAAAAGAAAGAGATCTAGAAGCCCAAAAATTAAAACCAAAATAAATTAGCCAAGAAATGGACAACTTGGAATCCCTACATTGGAGTTTCGATTCAAAATGAACATACTGTAATATGAAAGCTTGGCTACACTCAAATCCAGCTCACAGGAACAGGATAAAGGCTCCTCTTTCTACATGAAAGGAGTCTAGACAGACTCAACCCAGTTCCTAGAGTGTTTGGTCAAAACGGTCTATAATTTGATGCTAATTAGCTGTCTCAACCAGAGGCAGATGGAAATGGGAATGTCACATGCTGCAAGAGGGGGTGATTGTGATATTGGGTCGAGAGCACAGTATTGGGGAGGAGTGAAAGGCCATTCACTTTACATCTGATCGAGATACCAGAACTGAAAGCGAAAATCTTCCATACCTCAACACCGATATCCTTCATGGGACGAGGACAAAAATTCATAAAGCAAACACCTCACTTACATTTATCAATGTAAATTCATCTAAACTCTGGAATTCCCTCCCTATACCTCTCCACGTCACTACCTCTCTCTCCTCCTTTAAGATACTCCTTAAAACTTACCCCTTTGACCAAGCCAAGATAGGTCACCTGTCCTAATATCTTATGCGGCTTGGTGTCAAATTGTGTTTGCAGACGCTCCTGTTGAGCGCCTTAGGATGTTTTACTATGCTAAAGGTGCTATATAAATGCAAGTTAATGTTGATGACGTTGGGGCAAGCTTGTGGCAGAACTGTACTACAGTATATAGGGGTCTTCTACAAGTGGCATACCTGCTCTACTGGCTGGTGTCATTACTTAACATCTAACGGTCAGCACCCTCATTCTATGCTCCGATTGAGTACCGTGACAAAATCCAATCTTACCTGTCTCATGTCTCCTTGTGCTGTGAAGATGATGGCTTCCAGTCCATCATCTGTATATTGGACATTCTCCTGCTCAACCACCCGCATCAGTCGCGCAAGGACCTGGGCGTCGGTGAGCTTTGTGTAACGTAGGACAGCACAGCGAGACTGGATAGGCTCTGTGAGTACACCAAGGTTAGAAAATGAAACATGATATTACACTGATCACTAACAGCCAGTAGATACAATTACAGCACCCTGCACTGAATGCATTCTGAACACTTTAGGGTAAGGGTGCATCTTTCTGATAATCTAGTTTTCTAAGTTAGTTCTGGTGATTCGCTGGACTGGTCATGAGGCAGTGTCGAAGTGGCCATGAGAAGAATCTTTCTTCAATGATATCATGAATTTCCTCTCCAGTGATTGGGGATAGAGCTCTCAGTCCAGCATTTCCTTCATGGGATGTCACTATAAAGGGGATTTTGTACAAAACACCCAGAGGTTGCCTCTGACCAGCAGTTTTAAGGTGTAACACAAAAAAAAACGACAAAGGTACAGCAGGACGAATGCAAAAGATCTTCTTGTGTAACATGTAGGATTATGTAGCAATTAGTACGCGACACATCCCCATTACCGGACGTATCCTGTACTTCCAAACAACATGCACCCTTTGCAATCGAACTGGTATTTTTAGTCAAAATACTTAATTTTAATAAGTTGGCAACCACAATGAACCCGACTACAGTGCAGGTAAAATGAGCACATAGGTTCTTACACAAATCAGTCAGGAAATCAGCTAAGGCACAGTTGTCATTGGATCTGTTTAATGATCCATCTCCAGTGCACAGGATACACCTAATCAACCATATTCGAGAGCAGCAAACACTACAACGTGTGGTACAGTATTAGCAGTATTTATTTAAACAGCCGATAATGGCTACTTTTTTTTTTTAATGGTTTAATTATACAGCAGTAGGTAAAGGGCACTTTACTTTTGCATCCCTTTCTTGTGCCCTCTCTATCAAATAAAACACAACGAAAATTCGTCAGTTTACAGCTCACTGTCTCAGCCTGTCAAGCTCATGTGATGCAGTCCTTCCAGGCCAGGATCCGATCAGAACAAGCCGTCTCTTAATTCTATGTTTAGAGCTGTAGGATTCATTCCGTAGAGAGGATCCAGGCCAGGAAGTGGCGAGTTACTAAAAATAACCCATCATCAAGTGACACAAGCTGAATAAATCACAAGATCAGTCCCAGGACAGAGTGGTCATATTTCCACAATTCATCACTATGCCAACACCTGCTTTGTCGAAATCATATGAAAAGCAATTATTTACTTTAAACTTTTTATAACACTCTATGCAATTTAGAAAAATGACATTCCTTGATGGCACTACAGACACATGGTGCCAGCTTAATGTAATATTGCTTCAAGCCACCAGAGGTCACTCTGAAGGTGGACAGAGTTAACTTTAGATGAGATATGGGCTTGGTTCTGTATTGAGTGGCTTTATTCCACGATAAGGTGCAAACATACAGAGCAACAGTTATGGTCAGAGACCCTCCGTTTAATCAGTACAACTTGTATTTATGTAGTGATATGACAAGAAGGGTATGCCACATTCCCCCACCCCCCCCTCCCCATCAGTAGGTCGTCTTGACTAAGTCTGCATCCTATCCTACAGCCCAGGGTAGAACCTCCTCTCCCTACAGTTCCGGTCTTTTCAACCTTCTCACAGCACTTTGCTGCCTGACTGCCTTTTTAAAAAAAAAAAATTGGTGAGAATATACATTGCTTTTCGAAGTCCAGATTAAAACCAGCCGAAATCCTCTCTGTGGAAAAACGGTCAGAGTAACCAGTAACATAACAGTGGCCAAATTAACACCTTCTGGAGATGTATTTAGTAACAGTTTAACTGGTCAGCACAAACCTACCTATGATTTTGTCTGAAGCGTTGCATGCCAGTGCAAAGCGTGTTGTTTTAGAGTAAATCTCCATTGTCCTCCTTAGGGCTTGTTGGGCTCCATCTGTCATACTACAAACCACATAGAATACTTAACATAGCTTGATTATACCGTACATAAATTACAAGTTCTCCTCACCCTACATTCAGCTCCCTGCTCCACTGCATGAGCCTCTAGAGGGGTACAAAAATGCTTCAGTGACAACACTGGCTAATAAAATGCCAGTCCTTTAAATGAGCTGATGCGTACTACACTCATACCACATTTACTTTGCCATCAATAATGGCTTTACTGCCAGCAACAAAGTAACAAGTCTGCGCCAATTGTGGAGGTGCTGTGTTCCGCCAAAAGTGGTGGCCATGTTTTTGGCTGCAGTGAACTGTATTGAAGTGCTTACACCTGCCCTCTATTGAAAGAAAGAGCTTGGATTCTTAAAGCACCTTGGCATGTCCTCCGAATGTCCCAAAGTATTTCACAACCAATGAATTACTTTTGAAGTACAGTTCCTGCTGTTTGTAAGTTAATTATGCACAGTGTGGTCCCACAGAGCAAATGAGATGAAGGACCAGTTAATCTGAAATAAAAAGGACCAGTTAATCTGTGTTTTTTTTGGTGGTGTTGTTTGAGGGATCAATGTTGGTCAGGAGACCAGGTAAACTCCCTGCTCTTTAAATGGTGCCATGGGATCTTATACATCCACCTGCTAGACAAATGAGGTCTTAGGTTTAACATTTCATCTGAAAGATAGCAGCTCCCAACAATCACGCACTCCCTCACTACAGCACGGAAGTTTCAGCATAGATTATGTGCTCAAGTCCTGGAGCGGGACATAAACCCACAACATTCGGACTCCAGGGCGAGTGCACTTTTACTGAGCCAAGCTGGCACAGGTGATTTTTGCAGTCAGTGGCCGATACAAACCTCCCCCCCAGCCATTGTAGAAGTTAGTGGTCATTGGCAGAAAGTCACAGCAACTTTAAAAGAACTGTACGTCTAGGAGGTTGCCCACATGCAGCGGTTTAGGTATAGGTCTGGTTCTATACAGTGCATCCCAATAATGTAAACGGTGTTTCCAAAGCACCAGGAGCGGTGACTAGCATTGTAGAGCTACCCTTCTGCCTTAGTCACGGCTTTTGGTGCTGATCACAACTGCAGTGCAATGAAGATTTGGATACTGACCATAAACACACTATGGCAGGGAAAGGCCTACCATTTGCATGCTGAAGAGTTGTTGGTGTCTATCCGCCCCCTCAGTCTGAGCTACAAATCAGATAAATGGCACTTTTATATTTAAGTACATGAATCCTCTCACCTGTCGGCTTCATCCAGGATGATGACTTTGTGACGACCTTTTGGTAGTGTGACCTTCTGCTGGGCAAACATTTTGATTTTGTTTCTGACCACATCAATACCTCTGTAACAAAGGCAAGCCATATTCATATCAATTTACAAAGTCAGCATATCATTAATATTAAAAATATAAGACTTGAAATTTTAACCTGACATTTCAAAAACAATTAAAAAAGTGTCAAGCCCAAAGATTAAATTTAGTCTCAAATTTTGTTAAACAAGGGCAGCTGGTACAAGAAATGGAAGGGTTCACATTTATCCAATAGTGGTGGCTCTTCTGAGATTGGGGGCTAAGGCACATTGTTGAGGCAGAGTAGATGGAATTTTACTCTGTTCTGTTACTGTTCTGTCCCACTTCTGATATGGGAGTCTATTCAACAATGAATCTAATAATCACTGTCTATGGGCAGGCATGTGGATGGGGGTCAGAAAAGAGGGGGCAGTTTCTGCAAACCCTTGGTCTTGTTCATAACCTAATTTTCTACAGTACTGGATTGTTGCCCTCTGGAACAGGCTACTAATGAATACGGTAAACGTGGCTAAGCTACAACCCTTTAAAATACGAGAGTTGACAAATTCCTGAAGAAGATCATTGGGCTCATTAGGAGTATATGGGTTAGTTAAGTTCGCCTAGTGATGAGTCATGGTAACTTTCCTGAATTTGGCTCCAGTGCCTTATGGAGTCAGGGAGGGGGAAGATTTTCTCAAAAACTTTTTCCTGAAAACGACCACAGGTACACTGACATTTTTTTGGCTTCTCCGGAATATTCAACAGCAGTTGCGGTGGGCAGCGTACAAGATCAGACTGTTGAGTGTCGACAGGCTTAATAGACGTTTCCTGCCTTCTGCTCATAAGTCTGTGCATAGATGAATAGAATCACAGACATTTACGGCACAGGAGGCCGCCATTCGGCCCATCGTGTCTGCGCCGGTTGAACAAGAGCTCTCCAGCCTAATACACTTTCCGGCTCTTGGTCCGTAGCCCTGCAGGTCACGGCACCTCAAGTGCATATCCAAGCACCTTTTAAATGTGATGAGGGTTTCTGCCTCTACCACCCTTTTTACTATATCCAATATTTACAGTGTCAGTATTGGCTCACTGGATGCACTTTTATCGGAGTCAGAATATTGCAGGTTCAAGCCCCACTCCAGGAGACTTGAGCATATAATCTAGGCTGACATTTCAGTGTAGTAATGAGAGTGCTGCATTGTCCAAGGTGCTGTCTTTCAGATGAGATGCTAAATAGAGGCTCCACCTGCTCTTTCAGGTGGACGTAGAAGATTTCACAGCAGCATTCGAAAAAGAGCAGGCAAGTTCTCTCAGTGTCCTGGCCAACACGTGCCGCTCAACTAACACTACAAAAAACAGAAAATGCTGGAGACACTCAGCAGGTCAGGCAGCATCTGTGAAGAGAGAAACAGAGTTAACGTTTCAGGTCAATGACTTTTCGTCAGAATTGGAAAAAAAGCAGGAAATGGAATCTGTTCCATTTCCTGCTTTTTTCCAGTTCTGACGAAAGGTCATCGACCTGAAACGTTAACTCTGTTTCGCTCTTCACAGATGCTGCCTGACCTGCTGAGTGTCTCCAGCATTTTCTGTTTTTATTTCAGATTTCCAGCATCTGCAGTATTTTCTTTTTGTACTACAAAAAACAGATTGTCTGGTCATTTGTGTCATTGCTGTATGTGGGACCTTACTGTGCACATATTGGTTGCCACCTTTGCCTACATTATAACAGCTACAACATTTTAGAAGTAAGTCATTAGCCATGAAGCACTTGGAGCACGTGACAGGCATTACACAAATTAAAGTTCGTTCTTGCATCTTTCCACATTGTGAAATGAGATTATCACATGGGCTCAATTCTGAGAGTAAGTGATTAACTTATACAGTTTCATCACTACCAATTGCAGCATAAAAGCTACACGCTGCACTTGATTAGAGTTACAAAATCCATTTGTTCACTTTACACATAATCGGTAGAAAACAAGAGCGATATTATCATGGGAGGATGGGTTGCAACAAGGGATGCTTTGTCTTGTATCTATTCATTTTCATATTTAATAATGCTTTTGCCAATGTTAACGGTCAGTAGGACACTGTCTTCACTGTTCCGATAACTGGTCTTGACTGAAGCAACACAAAGGTGGGATAGGGATTTAGCACAAACACATTGGGAAAGGACTATATTTCACAGCAACACCACATATTGTGCAAGTGGAAAGAAAATCCAAGCCGTAAACTATCCTGGCAAAACATTCTGAACTGCATTTTATGCTCCTTATTAAAAAGCTTTTCTTTGCCTTCTCTTCATGGCCCCTTCTCCAAGAGGCCAACTATTTCCAAGACTAGGTGCTTTTATGTTATGATTGCAGCCAAAAGCAACTGCTTGGTTCTCCTGCTGTCAGCTGTACTTTTAAATACAAACAGCAGCAGCAAAATCTCCCGGATCTGATTAAATGCCAGCAGATCTTTGCTGAAAAGTAAAAGTGCAGAGCCACAGTCTTTCACTTTTAGCAATGGAAATTATGTGGGTCTGCCTTAGGAAGGATGGCACTAAGTAAACAAAGAGGGAAAAGCAATATATGGAGGTAGCAGTTGGCAAGTGCCGCTCTCCGAGGATCACTTAGCAAATATAGAAGCAAATTCTGACTACACATTCTGTACTGGAAATGAGAGCAGCATGGAGTGATACACCAGAAAATGTTTCTTTTCCTTTCCCTTTCCCCTTTGGAACCTCCTTACTCTGACGTCCCAGCTAGATGCGTACTAGTATGTCTGATCCATTTTACAGGCACCGGAAGGGACCACCTCAATACAAAATATCCTCATGCATCTTACCGGTCATTTGAAGCATTGAGTTCAAGAACGGCATCTTTTAATGCAGGACCCAATAGCGCCCGTGCCAAGCACAGGATGCTGGTCGTCTTTCCAGTGCCAGGAGGACCCTTGACGGCGATACAAATAAATGGTTAACGTATGAAGACATGCAATAGGTTAAACCATTCACTTAAGAGAATCAATTTAGAAAACATGTTGAGAGCAAGCACTAGAATCTTTGTTTTTTTGTAATAAAGTGTTAGCACTGAGCAATAACTCATGGCCTTAATAAACATTAAAAAAATTAGATTGTCAATACAAACATGGTGATGATTTAGGCCCTGTTGACATTACTCCATCCAAATCATGTGATCCCGTTAAACAGAATATAATTTTTAAACCTGTTAACAAATTATTTTATAGTGCACATCAATTGTATACATGTTTGTGTCCCAGTGAAAAAGAAAATACACTGAGTGCCACTCGCTGTGTAACCAATGAGGTTTATTACCCATAAACCACCAATCCCCAACGTGTATTTTCTACATAATCTGAAGACAATTCTTCTCGCTGTGAATGGTAAAAGTGAGGTTTGTCAATTTCAACTCACCAATGATGTTTAAAAAAAAAAAATTAATATTGGGGGCTAAATGGTTCCCACTCTGACAGTGAAACACAATGTTAGGAAAGTCGATGATGTCTTTCTATGAATGTCAACATTGGATTTCATAAGCATATATGATGTGAAGGTACAATCAAAAATTAGCTCTTTACCACTCAAACATTCTAGCTATATGAAAATAAAAGATTTAGGCCATCATCAAGGCACAATTTACACCCATGGGTGTGGGTGGGGAGAAAGGTGGTCACCAAGGACTTCCCTCAAGGCCACACAAATCCAGTTACTGGGTTTCTACTAGTGACCTCTCCCTTTTTAGGTATTATGACTACTGGCAAATTTTGCATTATTTTTGAAGCTAACTGATGTGAATTAAACTTCCTAGTCAATGGGAATGTGATGCACAAGTCAAAATGGTGGTAGTTCTTGTCTGCCCCTATAACCACAAGTAAAACCATTGTGCAAGGCTGCATCCAGATCAAGAAACCCTGGTCACTTATCACTGTTAAGACATGAAATGGTAGGAATAGTAGATTAAAAAGGTTGGGGGGTGGGGGGAGGGAAAGAGAGAAGTGATGCAAACTGACAGCAGTGGAAATACAAGTTCAAGAACAGATTTGTCATCAACACAACTTAAAAGATGATTTCTGATTTCCTGTTATCATCTCATCGGGCATTAATATCCTTCAGTTTGAACAACCTTTCTGTTGATTTACAAAGTTGTGTGTTTTGCAAACATCTCAATATGTTTCTATCAGACATTCCTGCAAGAGAACAAAACAGGTGTTTCTCTGTATGACTCATACTCACTGCAATAATGATGTTGGGTACATTTCCCTCCCTTGCGAACACCTGTAAAAGATGACACAATGAGATTACTAAAGCAAATGTGGCCAGTATGCATTTGCAAATTCAACAATGGACTCATTTGTAAGGCTGGATCATGCAAAACCGTGGGAACATTGCAATACATATTTTAATAGACCAATGGGACCAAACTTGGTAGCCCAGCCCCCACCAATGGTGTAGTCAAAGTCACAACTGAAAGATTGATTATTCAGTTTACAAGGAAAGGCAGGTAACTAGCCTGGCAGCTGTTTAAAATACAATACTCAATCTAATGTTTTGGCAGCCTGGGGCTACCAGGTTACCACGAAACGTGGTTGTTTTCTACAAATGAAAATGATTAAAAGTTTGAGAAATTACATCTTTTTATTAGCTCTCGCCAACAACAAACATCCTTCTCCAGCTGCAGGGAGTTTGTGGAGCTCTCCACAAATAACTGCTGATGTTATTCTATGTATAATTGGTAGATTCTATAACTTGCTTCCTTCTGCCCAAAGAAACATCATGCTCCTTCAATGTACTCCAACCAGCCATGCATCAACAATGGGTGCATTTATTCCACTCCCATCAAAGCAGCCCTTCAACTCCAACTTCAAATACTCACGACATTACTGGAGCATACAGAGACAAGGTCCAGGAAACAAGGTCCTTGTACTACACAACTATCCTGAGATTGCTGAATCATAGACTAAATCGCTAAGGAGACACACTCCAGAAACTAATCTCCAACCTTCCAAAAATACCCAACAAGCTTTATTTGACAAATAAAAAGAGTTTGATCCTTACTAATCGATATTGGAAGTGTTTTATAGAGCTAATTTTGACAAGTTTTCTGGTGATCATAGCCAGTGAAGAGTGCACTTGGGAATGAAGTGACTGCCTGCTTCTGTGTCAGTGGGACCCAGTGTCAGTACTTGATCTGTGCTACACCTCGCAGTGAGGGATAGCAAAGGTCAGGCATAGAATGAAGCTCCCTCTTTTCTGTAAGTCATTACTAACCTTCGTCCTTGTTTCCAAACTTTTTCCCCCGGCTAATTTTCTCCCCATCTCCTCCTATCCTGAGCAGATGGCCCTCTGAGTGAGTAGGCTTGAAAAGTATCCCTTACTGAACTAATCATCATTGTGACCTCTCTGGAGTGTCTAAAACTGAACATTAATTGACAGTTTTGTGCAGCATAGTTATCGCCACTAACAGCATCCAAACCATGATGCCAACTCATTTCAAAAGACTTCAGAAACAGAAGCTAATCTCCAAGGGGAATCACTTGTAACTGTAGAAAAAAGCTCAGCAGCAGCTCTGACATATTTCAAAAGAACTTAGTTTTGCTACTGGAGTTCCTTAGCTCAGACTTTTTGAGGAGGAGGAGAATTGAACTTTGCACACTATGTGCATAAGGCCTAACTGACATGGAAACTAGTTTTACACATTATTTATGTTGCAGAACTTCTTCTACAATACGTGTTGGCTCACAGTGCTCTGAACTTGGTATATTTATAGTGTGGAATGGAGTTCAAAGCACTGGCAGAGACCAAAGAACAATTGTGCGTGCACACTTGTTTCCCAGTTGCATGCGTTGATTTGTAGACCGTACACTTTCTGCTAGATTAGAAACCGATCTATACAAGTAGTGTAAAAACCATATAACTGGCTTGCACAGGCAGGCTAACAATTTATCCCGCCTGCAGGCTGGGGGGGGGGGGAGAGTGGAGGTGTCCAGTGGCATTCAGTGCTGCTGGAGAAGCCTCAGAGATGCTTTTTAGCTTCTCTGGCGACACTGATGCCAGCTTGTTTCTATGGTGGTGTTAACTTCCAAAGTTGAGGCTACTGTTGGCAGTAACACACTAATATAAATGCACTATTAGTTCTCCAAATTTGCACAACTAATAATTGTCCAAATCCATCAATGTTAAAAACTGATGTGCATCTAAAAAAGACTTGCATTTCTATAGCGTCTTTCACGACCACCAGACGTCCCAAAGCACTTTACAGCCAATGAAGTACTTTTTGAAGTGTAGTCACTGTTGTGTAATGTAGGAAACATCTGGTTGAAGATGGTTTGTGTTACTGCTAATGGAAATAACTCTTAGATCGTGAGTGGTTCCCATTTTCATTTCCAGATCACTGAAACTGAAATCCCGTTCCTGACCAATCTGTTGTTTTTTTCAATGCACCTGTTGCCTATAAAACACTTGGACAATTGGCCTTGTCTTAATGATAAAGCCGCACTTTTGTGGTTACAGAGAAACCAGTGTTTGCTCTTGTATCTTTACAATAGGGAAGAATGAAAGTAAAACTAAATTAATATTTTTTTTTAAAAAGGCGGAATCCTCCCACAGCCAAAGGAAGCTACTATCCCTGGAGACAAGCTCAAGATGGAGTAGACACCAGGAAAATTGTGATTCCTCCCACCTTAATCAAAGTTCAAACTGCCAACTAATCCTTTGGGTACAAAAATATTAATGCTGAATGGGTCACAACATTCCATCTCAAAATACATTGAAAACACCTACGTGAAGCTTTGTCAATGGGAACCCCAATCATACTGTGTCAATATTTAACTGCAGAACCAGTTGTGCCTGCAGGTTTTGTTTTCAAAAGACAACTCCCATAATAAGTATGTCACAGTGATGAGTGATGACCATTGTTTTTCAATCTTCCTGCATTATCTCTTATTGGCCACTTGGGGACTCTCAAAAAACTGTCAGCACAAGCAGGAAAACTGAAAAACATAACACTGTGCCTCTTTGATACATGCACTATAGATCATCCCTCCCTTAACAATTCCCTCCTTACCACCCTCAAGTCTGGCTCTGTACAAAGAGGGTATCTCACCTCCCCAATAATGCTCATTGTCTCTCACCCTCACCGACTCCTCCTCCCCCCCGGAAGTTTTTCAACCTCATTGAAGCTCCACCAGGCAACCCAATAGCAGGAGATCTCCAGGAAAGGATGAGATTTTCAGTGCCCTGAACTATCCCTACCATTTTGTTTTTTCTAGCTCCACCTATTCACTTCAAATATCCAAAAGTAACAGAGCTCTGCTACATGTTGCCTCGGCAGCTTTCCAAACAGATCGAAGTCCCATTTCTCAGCTTTACAGTGGGAAACTTCTGAGTGACGATAAGATGCTTGCGAGCCCGTACGTGTCCTGAAGTACCAGCACCGACATCATTGCTGCCCGACACACTCAAGAAAATAGTTTCTGCCCCAATGAACAGCACAGCTCGTAATATACGCAAGAAAGGAATGCACAGAAAGCTACAAACCCCCAGTGACAGATCAGAGAGGAACTCTGCCATCACGGAGACGGAAAATCATGTCTCAGAGAGGATAAGCCAACAATGCAATGTCCCTTCAATGAAATCGAACGCGAGGGGTCAGAGAGGGTAGGGCGGCTCATTCATTTCCCCCTTCTTCACCGAGACGCAAAAAAAGGATCAAAGAAGGAAGGGCAGCTCAATGAAACCCCTCCCACCCCCAGAAGAAACTCCAGTTTTGAAAGAGAGCACCTTCCGGCCCCTCCCTGCTCCAGTACGCAGATGAAAATCGATGCAGCAGGGATGGCAAGGCAGCTCACTGTAACCCCACTCCCTCACTGAGATAAAACATTCATGACCCTAAGAGGGAAAGGCAGCTCAGCTTCCCTCTACTCCAGAACCCAGGGCTAATTAGAGTCAGAGTTATACAGCACAGAAAGAGGCCCTTCGGCCCATCGTGTCTGCACCAGCCATCAAGCCCTGTCTATTCTAATCCCATTTTCCAGCACTTGGTCCGTAGCCTTGTATGCTATGGCGTTTCAAGTGCTCATCTAAATGCTTCTTGAATGTTGTGAGGGTTCCTGCCTCTACCACCCTTTCAGGCAGTGAGTTCCAGATTCCAACCACCCTCTGGGTGAAAAAGTTTTTCCTCAAATCCCCTCTAAACCTCCTGCCCCTTACCTTGAAACTATGCCCCCTGGTTATTGACCCCTCTACTAAGGGGAAAAGTTCCTTTCTATCTACCCTATCTATGCCCCTCATAATTTTGTACACCTCAATCAGGTCCCCCCTCAGCCTTCTCTGCTCTAAGGAAAACAACCCCAGCCTGTCCAGTCTCTCTTCATAGCTGAAGCGCTGCAGCCCAGGTAACATCCTGGTGAATCTCCTCTGCACCCTCTCCAATGCAATCACATCCCTCCTATAGTGTGGCGACCAGAACTGCACACAGTATTCCAGCTGTGGCCTAACTAGCATTTTGTACAGCTCCATCATAACCTCCCTGCTCTTATATTCTATGCCTCGGCTAATGAAGGCAAGTATCCCATATGCCTTCTTAACCACCTTATCTACTTGTCCGGCTGCCTTTAGGGATCTATGTACATGCACACCAAGGTCCCCCTGATCCTCTGTCCTTCCTAGGGTCCTACCATTCATTGTGTATTCCCTTGCCTTGTTAGTCCTCCCAAAATGCATCACCTCACACTTTGCAGGGTTAAATTCCATTTGCCACTGTTCTGCCCATCTGACCAACTTGTCTATATCATCCTGTAGCCTGAGGCTTCCCTCCTCGCTATTTACCACCCCACCAATTTTCGTGTCATCTGCAAACTTACTGATCATACTTTCTACATTCATATCTAAATCATTAATGTGCACTACAAACAGCAAGGGACCCAGTACCGATCCCTGCAGTACACCACTGGACACAGGCTTCCAGTCACAAAAACAACCTTCAACCATCACCCTCTGCCTCCTGCCACTAAGCCAATTTTGGATCCAATGTGCCAAATTGCCCTGGATCCCATGGGCTCTTATCTTCTTGACCAGTCTCCCATGTGGGACTTTGTCAAAAGCCTTACTAAAGTCCATGTAGACCACATCAACTGCACTACCCTCAGCCACACACCTAGTCACCCCCTCAAAAAATTCAATCAAATTGGTCAGACATGATCTCCCCCTGACAAAGCCATACTGACTATCCTTGATTATTCCTTGCCTCTCCAAGTGGAGACTAATTCTGTCCCTCAGAATTTTTTCCAATAATTTCCCTACCACTGTTGTTAGGCTCACCGGCCTGTAATTCCTTGGTTTATCCCTACTACCCTTCTTGAATAATGGTACTACGTTAGCTGTCCTCCAGTCCTCTGGTACCTCCCCTGTGGCCAGAGAGGTTCTGAAAATTTGTGTCAGAGCGCCTGCAATCTCCTCCCTTGCCTCAAAGCACAGCCTGGGATACATCTCGTCTGGGCCTGGGGATTTATCCACTTTTAAGCCAGCTAAAACCGCTAGTACCTCCTCCCTCTCAATGCTAATTTGTTCAAGTATATCACAATCCCCCTGCCTGATTTCTATGCCTACATCGTCCTTCCCCATAAGTGAACACAGATGCAAAATATTCATTTAAAACCTCACATACATCTTCCGGCTCTACACACAGATTGCCACTTTGGTCCCTAATGGGCCCTACTCTTTCCCTGGTTAGCCTCTTGCCCTTAATATACTTATAAAACACCTTGGGATTTTCCATTATTTTGCCCGCCAGTGTTTTTTCATGCCCCCTCTTCACTCTCCTAATTTTTTTATTTTTTTTGTTTTAAGTACCCCCTTGCACTTTCTATACTCCTCTAGGGCTTCCGCTGTTTTTTGTCCTTTGTATCTGCCAAAAGCCTCCCTTTTTTTCCTAATCCATTCTTGTATATCCCTTGACATCCAGGGTTCCCTGGACTTGTTGGTCCCACCCTTAAACTTTACAGGAACATGTTGGCGCTGTACTCTCTCTATTTCCTTTCTGAATGACTCCCACTGCTCTGATGTGGATTTTCCTACAAGTAGCTGATCCCAGTCCACTTTGGCCAGATCCTGCCTTATCATATTAAAATCGACTTCCCCCAATTTAGAACCTTTATTTCCGGTCCATCTTTGTCCTTTTCCATGACTACCTTAAATCTCACCGAATTATGGTCACCGTCACCAAAATGCTCTCCTACTGACACATCTACCACTTGCCCGGCTACATTTCCTAGAATTAGGCCCAGTACCACCCCTCTCTTGTAGGACTTTCTACATGCTGGCTTAAAAAG
Organism: Squalus acanthias; assembly: GCA_030390025.1. NCBI lineage: Eukaryota > Metazoa > Chordata > Chondrichthyes > Squaliformes > Squalidae > Squalus > Squalus acanthias. The sequence goes on along the minus strand of CM059448.1, from coordinate 42,251,650 downwards.
CTCTCCTGGATGCACTTTAAGAATTCCGCACCCTCCAAGCCTTTCACACTCTGACTATCCCAGTTAATATTGGGGAAGTTGAAATCCCCTACTATTATTACCCTATTATTTCTACACTTCTGAGATTTGCCTACATATCTGTTCTTCTATCTCCCCCTGACTGTTTGGGGGGCCTATAGTACACTCCCAGCAAAGTGCTTGCCCCCTTTTTGTTTTTAAGTTCTAGGCTCAACAGAATCCCCCAGAAAATCTACAGCCTGGGAAGGAAGGGGGAGCTCATCCTAACCTGTCCCACTGGTATGTAAACCCAGGGCCTGCACAAGGGGAGCTTCCCGCAATATTCCCTCACTTCTATCCCGCGCCCCCCCACCCCACTGCAACCGGTCCCCCCTCCAAGTTCTTCCTTTATCTCTCTTCTCTCCACTCCCATCTGTCTACACCTTTCAGGTCCAACTATCTCTCCACCACGCCCCCACCGGCCCTCTAATCCTTGTCCTGAATACGGCACTTGACCTGGACTTCCTAAGTGCAGTACTACAGGAGATCAATTAGTATTTTTTAAATGTGCTGATGCATTAGCACTGGTGGGGCAGGTAAAGAAAGTTAATTTTCTTCACCATGTAACTTGTCAACTTTAAGATTTGCTTCTTTAAACATTACAGAAAAGAAAAGTGCGAGAAATTACCTCCAACCTGCTGACTGTTTCTTCATTCCCCACAACTTCATGCAGTTTCAGTGGCCTGTATTTCTCAACCCTGTTTAACAAAGTGCAAACATCAGAATATTTTTAAATCCAAGTTTGGATGCGCTGTAAAGATTGTGTTCCAACAATCATAACTTGCAGTAATAAGATGTAGAAAACCATCACAAGATGCTTCACAGCGGAAGCAAGGAATAGACGCTGAGCTTTTGTAGGCGAGTTGAGAGATGGTCAAAAAATGGGTGTCAGGGAAGCTTGTTAAAGATGGACAGAGTAGACAGACAGACGGGCTTGGGAAGGAAATTCCAGATAGTATGGCTCTGCCCTGGAGGGTGGAGCAGAGGGAAGTAGGGATGCAAACGGGTGTCAGGGAAGCTTGTTAAAGATGGACAGAGTAGACAGACAGACGGGCTTGGGAAGGAAATTCCAGATAGTATGGCTCTGCCCTGGAGGGTGGAGCAGAGGGAAGTAGGGATGCAAACAAGGCCAAACTCAGGACTCGGGGGTCAAGAGTAGACATGAGGCTGCAGAGGTAGGGTGGAACATAGGAATAGGAGACCACCATTCAGCCCCTCGAGCCTGCTCCGCCATTCAATTAGATTGTGGCTGATCAGTAGCTTAACTCAATCTACCCAACTTGGTTCCCTATCCCTTAATACCCTTGCCTAACAAATCTATCAAGCTCAGTTTTGAAATTTTCAATTGACCCAGCCTCAACAGCATTTTGGGGGAGGGAGTTCCAGATTTCCACTACCCTTTGTGTGAAGAAGTGCTTCCTGACATCACCCCTAAACAGCCTAGCCCTAATTTTAAGGTTATGGCCCCTTGTTCAGGACTTCCCCACCAGAGAAAATAGTTTCTATCTACTCCATCAAATCCTTGTGATCTTGTGCCTCACTCACACCATTAACCCTTCTGCTCCACTCCATTCTTGCTGCTCTCCACTCAATGGGCCACCTCTAGGCTGCTTGAGGCTAGCTCCCAATCTGCTTCTGGTCACTCCTTGTCCACTTTAGAGCCCACTCCAGGTTCTTCCCTGGTCCCAGGTCCAAATTGTATATCTCCCATGCGCATGACCTTCTACCCTGCTCCTGCAACCAGAGAGAAGCTTTGACCTTTGTATGTATAAAATAGAGAGGTTGTGAGAGAGAGAGAAAGGTTATGAGGCTTGAGATTAGGCAGGACAATGTTAACCCTATCAGAGTTTTTAAAATATTTGTTCGAGAGATGTGGGTGAGGCTAGCAAGGCCATATTAAAACAGAAATAGACAGTTTCCTAGAAGTAAAGGGAATTAAGGGTTACGGGGAGCGGGCAGGAATTTGGACATGAGTCTAGGTTCGGATCGGTCATGGCCCTGTGGGTAGCGTAGCGGGCCCAGGGGCCGTGTAGCCTGATTCTGCTCCTATTTCGTGTGTCCAATTCTGTTAGGTTCAGGAGATGGTTCTGTGATAGTAGATTGGCGGTTAGGATCAGATCAGCCATGATCTTATTGAATGGCGGAGCAGGCTCGAGGGGCCAATTGGCCTACTCCTGCTCCTATTTCTTATGTTCTTATGTATTCATTGCCCATTCCTAGCTGCCCCGAGAAGGTGATGGTGGGCCTTCTTCTTAAACCATCGCAGTCCTTGTGCTGATGGTCCCACAATGGCATCAAGTAGGGAATTCCAGGATTTTGACCTAACAACAATGAAGTAACAGGCAGGCAGGATGGTGAGAGACTTGGACATGAATGTTGTTCCTGTGACATTGCTAGGGATATATATATATCCTTAGACTATTTTAGAACACACTGCATCATTCTGTAATGGTTCCAAAATCAACAAAACCATGCTGACAGGGGTGAAGAGAGAAGAAAACATGTTAAGCATGGATGTAGACAAAGGAAAATAAAACCTTGCTGTATAGGGGTGGGAGGCAGCAGGGGGCAGGAGGAAAGAAGAGGAAGACATACACAACTTTTGAGAAGGTATATCTTCATCAGCGAGTAATGGGAGCAGTTAGCTGTGGAAGATCCGCACTAAGGAAACACAACAGCGCCAGCGCAATATAAATCTGCCTAAAGAGTGAACGCAGTCTACTCCGATATTTACACTCCCTTCAAAAATCACTTTCCGCTGTCCAGATAGCTCGGTGGCCACATTGTACCATACTGCGTAATCTGTCATATGGACCAGGAAATTTCATGGCTGATCCTGGTCTGTGCTGCGTTTGTCACTCTCAGCTGGGACAGCTGTAGGTGTCCTACAATTGGCTTCAGCCTGTGCCGGCTCTTTGAAAGAGCTATCCAATTAATCCCACTCCCTGCTCTTGCCCCATAGCCCTGCAAATGTTTCCTTTTCAAGTAGATATCCAATTCCCTTTTGAAAGTTACTACTGAATCTGCTTCCACCACCTTTTCAGGCAGTGCATTCCAGATCATAACTCGCTTGTAAAAAAAAAAAATCCTCATCTCCCCTCTGGTTCTTTTGCTAATCATCTTAAATCTGTGTCCTCTGGTTACCAACCCTCCTGCCAGTGGAAATAGTTTCTCCTTATTTACGATCAAAACTATTCATAATTTTGAACACCTCTATCACATCTCCCCTTAACCTTCTCTGGTCTAAGGAGAACAATCTCAGCTTCTCTAGTCTCTCCACATAACTGAAGTCTCTGGTATCATTCAAATGTTCAAAAAGAATTATTGCACAAATTATTATGACCTTAAATGTGTACTGGCAACTTGACTCATCTCAACCTCTACCATGCAAACCAGAATCCGAGCCAAGTTCTGCCACAATCACCTCCCTATTCTGCTTACAATTCCACATTATCTTGAAGCAAGAAAGCCTGACCCACTTTCCCATTGGGGCAGATAAATTTAAAAAAAAGGCTTAAACACAGGTTTGTACTTGTCCTGATGCTTATTTCAGTTATGGAGTTCTTTATCTTTAAACTACTCTATTCTATTCTCAAGGGGAAATGGATAAATACTTGAAGGAGAAAAAATTGCAGTGATATGGGGAAATAGCCAGGGGAGTGGGACTGACTGGATTGATCTTCGAAACAGCCAGCGCAGACTCGATGGGCCGAATGGCCTCCTTCTGTGCTGTACTATTCAATGATTCTATGATTACATCATTTTGTAATGCACCCAATATTAACAAAGCCACAACATAATCATATAGTATCAACAGCTCAGAAAATCTGGAGATGAAATCAGAATACGATATAAATGTACTCGGCAGATATTTTCACTGCCGTTATTGTGTTAGGCTCATTGACATTTGGCCCACGTCTTGCACTACTTACACTTAAACAGCTATGACAAATTTTCAGGTTTAGGCAAGAACACAAAAACATCTCAAAAAGCTGTACCTTTTGGGTGCATAGATCGGACAATATATAATGAACATTTAACTAAACAAATGATTTATCAGAGATGTTAATGAACAGGAGAATGAGGAAAAATCAGGACAGAATTAGATGGGAGGATTGCATCTGAAAATATTGGATGTCAAGTCTGAATCAGCAGAATGTTTAATTGTTTGTAACATTGCAGAGGTTATTCAGAAACCCACATCTCATTCAAGCCAACGACTCCAGGACCAGGAAGCTTCGACAGGTCAGTCATGCCTCACTCACTTTAGTTTGGAAAAAAAAAATCACCTAATTTAAGGCATAATACTAAAAAGTAAACACAGCTCCATGTGTTCAAATCGGCTTGCAGTTTGTGATCTTATATAAAGCCTGCTCCAAACATTTCCCTAGTGCCAAGACAAAAAACTACAAATGCTAGAAATAAAAGAGAAAGGGGGAAAAATTCGGTTGCTTTGCGCCTCCCGTTGTAACGGGGCGTAAAGCAGCTCGTGCCCGGACGTGGCATCGCCAACGCCTCCTGCGAAATTCAGCAGATTAGCGGCGCTGTGCCGCCGATGACGTCATTGCCGTGCACAGCGCCCCGGCCGCGATCTCTGGCAGCGCCTCGACTTACCGCCGGACTCTATGTTCGACGGGGTCAGGGGGCCTACCTGCGGCCAGGGCGGCGCTATTTAAAGGCGAGGTGCCGGGCGGCCATTTTTGTTGCTGCCCGCCTGCCAGCACCTGCCTCCGCTGCCGTTCCCGCCCCCCCGCGGAGTGCCGGCTGCGCTCCATGAGCCCAGCACTTCGAGTGCCGGGCTCTTTTGCCAGCACTCCCGATCCCCGGGGGCCCAGCTGGGCCCCGGGTCACGCTGCGCAAGGCCCCTCCCCTTTAAGAAGGGGAGGAAGGCCTGCAATACCGCAGCACGTAGCGCTGCGATATTCCCTCGCAGCGCCCCAAGAGGGAGGCGGGGCGCTTCCAGTAGTGCCACGCTTCCCTCTTGGGGCGCTACCACTCAATTTCGGGCGCGGGGGCGCTAATTTTTCCGGGGCTCTAAAAGTAGCAAAGTTAGCGCCCCAAAGGGGGCGCGACTCAATTTTTCACCCAAAATGTTTGAAAGACACATCAAGTTTGGGGGCAGACCCTTGTTCATCAGCCATTTCCCGGATGTTGAGCGCTCTGCAGTCTGGGGTCTGAACAGTTCAGCGGCATCAATGTTGTACTCATTAATGCAATTGATGGCGTGGCACAGCTGTGGGCTGGCAATGCATGGGTGCCATGCAGAAGGCAGTGACCTCAGAATCAATGTACCAGATTTACAAAGGGTGACCATTAGGAAGATTTTGGCATGGCCTATCGGATCTGGCAACTTTGTCTTGGGTTACCGCTGGCTGGGCAACCCCTGTGCACAGGCAGCTGCTGGCTAGGTTCTTTTAAAAACTCAAATATACTGGCAGTTTATTGTTTGCTGTCAGTCACGATTTTACACTGAATTATGGTTTCACAGCATAGAAACAGGACATGACCCCCTAATACTATTCCACTCCCTGTAAAATTCCTCTCCTTCAAACATCTGTCCAATTACCTTAGAAACATAGAAGATAGGAGCAGGAGTAGGCTATTCGGCCCCTCGAGCCTGTTCCGCCATTTAATGAGATCATGGCTGATCATCCAAATTCAGTACCCTGTCCCTGCTTTCTCCCCATATCCCTTGACCCCTTTAATAGAATGTAGTTATGGTCTCTCCTACAACAGCAGGTTTGTGGCAGTAAATCCCCCCCCCACTGGTCAGACGATGTACTCGGCCTCCTGCTTCATCACAGAGGGGGGGGGGGGCTCCTGCCTCATCACAGGGGGGGGGGGGGGGGGGCCCTCCTGCCTCATCACGGGGGGGGGGGGTCGGGCCTCCTGCCTCATCACGGGGGGGGGGGGGGGGTCGGGCCTCCTGCCTCATCACGGGGGGGGGGGGGGGGGTCGGGCCTCCTGCCTCATCACGGGGGGGGGGGGGGGTCGGGCCTCCTGCCTCATCAGGGGGGGGGGGGGTCGGGCCTCCTGCCTCATCACGGGGGGCGGGGCCTCCTGCCTCATCACGGGGGGCGGGGCCTCCTGCCTCATCACGGGGGGCGGGGCCTCCTGCCTCATCACGGGGGGGGGGCCTCCTGCCTCATCACAGGGGGGGGCGGGGCCTCCTGCCTCATCACGGGGGGCGTGGCCTCCTGCCTCATCACGGGGGGCCTCCTGCCTCATCACGGGGGGGGCGGGGCCTCCTGCCTCATCACGGGGGGCGTGGCCTCCTGCCTCATCACGGGGGGCGGGGCCTCCTGCCTCATCACGGGGGGCGGGGCCTCCTGCCTCATCACGGGGGGGGGCGGGGCCTCCTGCCTCATTACAGGGGTGCGGGGCCTCCTGCCTCATCACAGGGGGGCGGGGCCTCCTGCCTCATCACAGGGGGGCGGGGCCTCCTGCCTCATCACAGGGGGGGCAGGGCCTCCTGCCTCATCGCGGGGGGGCGGGGCCTCCTGCCTCATCGCGGGGGGGCGTGGGGGGCTCCTCCTGCCTCATCACAGGGGGGAGGGGGGCGCCTCCTGCCTCCTCAGAGGGGACAGCCTGGACCTGCGAGGAGTCAGCAGCAGCAGCAGAGGAGGCAGTTACAAATCCGGCAAATTCTAAGAGAACAGCAAAATCAAGGATTGACATCACAGGACAGCAGGTAGGTGATTGGTGGGTGAGTATTAGTGTTTTATTCTCTCTAACTTAACGAGATAAACTAATTAATATAACTTTCAATAATCGGGTGAATAAAGGCTTTAACTAAGAGAGCGAGACAAGCAGCTGGAGGTAAAGGTAGGGCCGACTTTTAAGACTGTTATTCTTAAGTTTATTTCTGTAAGTTCGTTAATAATCGAATAAATAGAGGCATGGCAGGGTGCCTCAGTCCCGTGGAATGCACATCTTGTGCCATGTGGGAACTCCAGGACGCTTCCCGTGTCCTGGACAACCACGTGTGCAGGAAGTGTCGTCGGCTGGAGGAGCTGGTGCTCCGGGTTTCGGAGCTTGAGCAGCAGCTGGCGTCACTGCGGTGCATCCGTGAGGCTGAGAGCGACGTGGATAGCACGTTTCAGGAGGTGGTCACCCCGCAGCATAAGGGTGTGCAGGCAGAGAGGGAATGGGTGGCCACCAGACAGACAAGTAGTACACGAGTCCCCCGAGTGCATCTCGCTCTCCAACCAGTCTGAATACTGGTGAGGGTGATCGTTCTTCTGGGGAGTACAGCCAGAGCCAAGTCCACAGCACCACAGGTGGCTCAGCTGTGCAGGGGGGGGGCGGTGAGAAAGAGGAGGTAGATCAGGAAGGCAATGGTGGTAGGGGATCAGACAGGCGTTTGGAGTGGAGCAAGTGTCAGTAGGTGAACATTTAGGGAACAGTGATCATAGTATAAGGTTTAGATTAGCTATGGAAAAGGACAGGGAGAAATCTAGAGTAAAAATACTTAAATGGAGGAAGGCAAATTTCAGTGGGTTGAGAACGGATCTGGCCCAGGTAAATTGGAATCAAAGATTGGCAGGCAAAACTGTAATCGAACAATGGGCTGCCTTTAAAGAGGAAATAGTTCAGGTACAGTCGAGGTACATTCCCACGAGGGGGAAAGGTAGGGCAACAAAAGCCAGAGCTCCCTGGATGACGAAAGAGATAAAGAGTAAGATGAAGCAGAAATAGAGCGTGTATGACAGATGTCAGGTTGAGAATACAAGTGCGAAACAGGCTGAATATAGAAAGTTCAGAGGGAAAGTGAAAAAGAATAAGAGGGGCAAAGAGAGTATGAGAGTAGATTGGCAGCTGACAAAAGAGAATTCAAAAGTCTTCTATAGGCATATAAATAATAAGGACGCAACTGTTGCCAACGAACTCGAAGTAGTTGTGCCTCATCAGTGGGGGGGCTCCTGCCTCATCACAGAATTGGGGAGGGGGCCTCCTTCCTCATCTCGGAGGGGGGGGGGCATCCTGCCTCATCTCGGAGGGGGGGGGGGGGCATCCTGCCTCATCTCGGAGGGGGGGGGGGGGCATCCTGCCTCATCTCGGAGGGGGGGGCTCCTGCCTCATCTCGGAGGGGGGGGGGCTCCTGCCTCATCCCGGAGGGGGCGGGGCCTCCTGCCTCATCACGGGGGGGGGGGGCCTCCTGCCTCATCACGGGGGGGCGGGGCCTCCTGCCTCATCACGGGGGGGGGGGGGCCTCCTGCCTCATCACAGGTGGGGCGGGGCCTCCTGCCTCATCACGGGGGGGCGGGGCCTCCTGCCTCATCACGGGGGGGCGGGGCCTCCTGCCTCATCACGGGGGGGGCGGGGCCTCCTGCCTCATCACAGGGGGGGGCGGGGCCTCCTGCCTCATCACAGGGGGGGGCGGGGCCTCCTGCCTCATCACAGGGGGGGCAGGGCCTCCTGCCTCATCACAGGGGGGGCAGGGCCTCCTGCCTCATCACAGGGGGGGCAGGGCCTCCTGCCTCATCACAGGGGGGGCAGGGCCTCCTGCCTCATCACAGGGGGGGCAGGGCCTCCTGCCTCATCACAGGGGGGGCAGGGCCTCCTGCCTCATCACAGGGGGGGCAGGGCCTCCTGCCTCATCACAGGGGGGGCAGGGCCTCCTGCCTCATCACAGGGGGGGGGCTCCTCCTGTCGCATCACGGGGGAGGGGGGCCTCCTGCCTCCTCAGAGGGGACAGCCTGGACCTGCGAGGAGTCAGCAGCAGCAGCAGAGGAGGCAGTTACAAATCCGGCAAATTCTAAGAGAACAGCAAAATCAAGGATTGACATCACAGGACAGCAGGTAGGTGATTGGTGGGTGAGTATTAGTGTTTTATTCTCTCTAACTTAACGAGATAAACTAATCAATATAACTTTCAATAATCGGGTGAATAAAGGCTTCAACTAAGAGCGCGAGAGAAGCAGCTGGAGGTAAAGGTAGGGCCGACTTTTAATACTGTTATTCTTAAGTTTATTTCTGTAAGTTCGTTAATAATCGAATAAATAGAGGCATGGCAGGGCGCCTCAGTCCCGTGGAATGCACATCTTGTGCCATGTGGGAACTCCAGGACGCTTCCTGTGTCCTGGACAACCACGTGTGCAGGAAGTGTCGTCGGCTGGAGGAGCTGGTGCTCCGGGTTTCGGAGCTTGAGCAGCAGCTGGCGTCACATCCGTGAGGCTGAGAGCGACGTGGATAGCACGTTTCAGGAGGTGGTCACCCCGCAGCATAAGGGTGTGCAGGCAGAGAGGGAATGGGTGGCCACCAGACAGACAAGTAGTACACGAGTCCCCCGAGTGCATCTCGCTCTCCAACCGGTCTGAATACTGGTGAGGGTGATGGTTCTTCACGGGGGGGGGGGGGGGGGGGGGGGGGGGGGG